>JARLTB010000143.1:4335000-4753119 GCA_030141615.1 Unio pictorum | reverse complement strand
CACTGCTGCAGAAAAGGCACTGGTCTCAAAAGATGTTGCTATAAAATGCCAACGACTATAAATGAGATATAAAGCATTTTTCATTTATGATCACTGCATATTTTTTAAAATTAATTATTTTAAGAGTATTTCACATGAATTTTTATTGAACTTGAGCGCATACTAAAAGTTTGCTTACTACTGTGTCTAAAACCAGACTAATGGTTTTGAACATACCTTCGATGTCATATTAAGAAAACTCTAATTAAGCACTCATAAAGTTTCCAATTTTTTTTATTAAACTAAGAAATCATTCTATATCACAACAGCACCTGTAATGCATGACATTTTAGCACGTCGTATCAATAATTGTGCAGAAGCTTTTTGAAATTTTGGAATTTTCTCGCAATGTACATAGCGATTTCTTCCCTTATTTTTTTTTCTCTTTCGCTCCAAGAATGTAATATCTTAAAGCCAACGTTTTATATTACAAGGTTTACTTAGATGCCGCTAATCAGAAAAAAATAATGGGATATTTAAGTCTTGGTGATAGTTTGAACACACACACACACACACACACACACACACACACGCAGACACACATACACACACACGTTTGCTCTTTGAAATGTTATATCTATTTTAACACATTTAAACGTTTGACCTTGTTATTTCAGGTACTTTCGAATCTTTGTTAAATGAATGAGATCTTTAGACTATATATTATTGGGAAACATCGTGATGAGTTAGACAACTCGTGTCGAATGACAATACAATCTGTTTAAAACAAACGTGTTTAACGGTATACTAAAATAAAATTTGAGCAAACTACACAGTTTCCTTCAAGCCTTCCATCCCTAATTAATATTAGTTCCATTTTAGTTTTCATGGTTCAAGTCCTCCTGGTGGTTAACTGAGAAATTCAGAGTATCTTCAACTTAAGACACATAAACTCCTCGAAAGAATTCAAGTCCGAAATGTGTTTGGGCAGTCTCTGGATTGCACACGCTTTTATTTGTTTGGGGAAAAAAGCTGTGATTAATTCCTAATATGTGAAAGGACATGTATAACACACATTACTGTAGGTTTAGAAAAGTGGAAATAATATACTACCACAAAAACCTTATTCTGTTCCATTTATTTACTTAACATGTAAAGGACAACACTCCCAAAAATAGGTCTAGTAGTTTTAAAGACCGCCAATCAGTTACAATCAGTTACAGTGTAGAATTATTCGTTCTTTATATGCAGCATGCACTGATCAATAGCTCTTGGTCACCAGCCAGCGTCTCGATATTTGTAATAATGTGCGTTGTTCTAGGGGATGGAGGTGGGACGTTGTAATTTAAGGTTCAAATTATTAATACAGATGTCCATGTCAAATTGGTCCATAATTCGCCGTAATAAGATGACGTCAAAATTTCTTCCTGGTTATGAAATTCTGTGCCATTACAAATATTAAAAGAAAAAGAAAACATTTTGCTTTCAGGGTATGATTTCGAATATGCCTCTGATTGTGATAGGGTGCTGTTATGTACATAGATAAATTATTGTTCGTTGTATGATCTTTCACAGGAATCAAAAAAGATTGGAACTATTCGACGTATTTCATAAATGTCATTTTAAAAAATCTCAAATATACGAGTATGGTACGTGTATCACATGTCAAAAATGAAATTCAGTTTTAAAGAAACGAAAAATTAGCTAAGTCTGGATTTATCACTGAAAAATGACGTGACTGTCCACCTATAACAATATGTCTTTCTGCTTGTCTACCAAAACCGAAACAAAACTTCCGGGGAAATCCTTCTTCATTCGATCAACAAAAGTCAACTAGTATTGTGTTTAATATTTTTTTAAAAAATACTTTATATGCCAAAATATTTAACCAATATATTTTGAATACTGCAGTCATGGAAACTATGCATAGCTTCTGACCAGTTGCGTAGCGACGGAGGGGGGAGGGCGATGGGGTGGGGGTATTTGCGCCGGGCGCCGGTGGATAGGGGCGCCAAATGGGCCTAAAGTATCAACATAACTGCTCAAAAAGGGCAGCCGGGGGCGCACATGTTGGTGTTTCTTCCCTGGGCGCCACAAATTTGGGTGTATTGCCCTGGGCGCCAAATATCCTCTTTACGCCATTGGTTCTGAGACTATATATCAATATGACCCCTACCCCTCAACTAATATTTTGCTGTTGTTTCAGCGTCATTTTAAATTCAACATCAATATCAAATTATCTATTATTTCTCTTGCTAATTTGGTTCATGATTTTTGACCATCATTTTGAAACAAGAAAGTGTAATTGATTATAAAACAATTTGTTCATACACGTCGGCACCGAATATTACTTGCATGAAAGACAATGTATCCAATGATGAGCATAGGATGGTTAATTTTTTGTATTCTCCTGATCCAAATTAATGCATTGCAAGACGGTGTCAGTTGACATTATTATCCCAGTTTTTCTGTGTGGACATGTGTTCCTTGTGTGTACCGCAGATTATGAGGATATTTGATTTTGTACGTTTTGTAAAGTAAGGGCACTTTTATTAGAATGTTAACTAATAAAACCTGCAAAGAAACATCGTACCAACCCCGACAGACCATAATAACAAATAGCTACTACATTCTAACAAATCTGTAAATGAAAACATAAATATAAATATCACAAACCGTATGTTTATTACAGTATATATGTTGCTCGCTTTTTGTGTGTATACTATTTAGTTCGTATATTCAATCTCCCAAATTGGATTTTGGAAAGATTCGTACCGGTAGTATTCTGGCATAATCATGAAATTAAAATTATGTCCGTGTAATTTCAAAATGTATACTGTAACATTAGTTGAAGTAACAATGTATAACGAAAAGGTGTATTCTTCATTTTACAAAACTTGAATAATTTACACGAACTTATAACGTATTTAAATAAAAAAGTTACATATATATATATATATATATATATATATATATATTTGTTCATGTCTCTAATACAAACTTAAAAAGTACACTGCCCTATATGATACAGACGTAAGTGTTTGCATTAAAACAATAGACTGAACCTAAAGTTTCAACTATGGTCTTTAACATCAATTCATGTAACAGATGACCTAATTACACGTTGTCCACTGACATCTGCAATACACGCCAAGGCAACAATGAATGGAAGTGAACTTGTATGTATACACGAGATCGTTGATTCTAAGATTTATGAACCTAAGTTAATACAATTCAATGATGGATTTAACATTTCAATCTTTGGACGTTAATATAGCTGAAAATGCAACGCGTTCTTCAAATTGTTCACTTAACCTCCATCGGAAAAAAATGTATACGTGTGTATCCTATGTGGCATGTTTTATTAAACGAAAAACACGATTTAGGAATCGAAGCGTGAAGGCAGGGCAATTCATTTCACTAACATGTGTGATAACATTATTTATTCATATATTTAGATATATAGTATCAGCAATTTCTGAAAAACAAAAAAATATTTCCCACCCATTTCTTATTAGATATTGCTTCGTTAAAATGTCATGACACTTGTTGGCTCAATTATTCAAAGAGAATCACGATATGCTTATCAAAACATTATATATGTTCTAAAGAGAATCACAACGACTAACTACCTCCACCCCGAAATATCAAATGAACGTCGCTTTAATCATTGTTGCATAGGACCATGTCTTGAATGCAAGTATACTGTTATATGATGTTCAAATCAATACATAAATAAGGATATTGGAATGTTTTCTGGTCTAAACAATGTTAAATGTCCATCGGAAATGGTGGCATGTTTTAATAAGCGAGAATCACGATTTAGGAATCGAAGCGTGAAGGCAATGCAATTCATTTCACTAACATGTATGATATCATTATTTATTCTTATATTTAGATATATATTATCAGCTTTACTGAAAAACAAAAGAATATCTCCCACCCATTTCTTATTAGATATTACTTCGTTAAAATGTCATGACACTTATTGACTCAATTATTCAAAGAGAATCACGATATGCTTATCAAAACATTATATATGTTCTAAAGATAATCACAACAACTAACTACCTCTACCCCGAAATATCAAATGAACGTCGCTTTAACCATTGTTACATAGGATCAAGTCTTGAATGCAAGTATACTGTTATATGATGTTCAAATCAAATACATTAATAAGGATATTTGAAAGTTTTCTGGTCAATTGCTTTACATGCTGCACTGATATAGGAAAATGTTATAAACAATAACGCACTGTAGGCACTCACCAATATGCATACAACAAAATCTTGAACGTGTGCCAATTTTATTTACAATTTGCGTGATATAAAATCAACCAGTTACGATTTGGTCACCATAATATTCGCTTTGTGTGCATACGGAATGATGTGGGTGTATAGAAAATTGTCTTGCTTCCTTATTATCTGGCACAGGAAAGGCCTCATTCTTCTTCTTATTATTATTAGTAGTAGTAGTAGTAGCAGCAGTAGTAGTATAGCGTTGTTTTTACAATCCAACGGAGACGGATTCGATACCTTTCAAAGCCAGAGCTAGAGGTGATTCCCTCTGCCTCTGTATGTTGGTGGAAAGGGCACATAGTTTCCATTTCGTCGTCATGTTTTTTTTAAAATGGCAGTTAACCTCCCTGCTCAATCCCGAACAAGGCCATTCTCACTAAAGTCTTTACTTAGTATGTAGTTAAAAGATGAAAGAATCTACCATCATACTTATGTCCTATATAAGTAGAAGAGGGGTGTGGGTGAACCATCACACCAGTGTCAAACACTATTTTCGAGCAAGAATAGTTTAGCTCCCAAGGTAGCAAGAATTCTTTAATAATAGCATTGGTAACTGTACCCCCGCTAGGTGCCAAATACAACCTTTTTTAATGCACCGTAGGTTTATTACAGTATATATGTTGCTCGCGTTTTGTGTGTATATTATTTAGTTCGTAAGCGTCATGTCTTTAGATTTCATGGAAGACATAATTATACATATTAGTTTACAGCAGATGTTTATATTTTCAGATGTGAAATTTGTATTTTCGAGCACGAAAATAAGAATAAATGAGCAGAAAATTAACACACTGAGGGAAAATAATCTGAATTATATATAATAATAATTTTAGGCAGCTTAAGGGAAATATAATGATGCAAAATGAATACAACTACCTGATGTAAATATTAATGTTATTTATGTCACAAATGCAATCATTCTGAACCAAATAGTTTGCCATTTATTTAAGTCGAGACACTTTTACTTATTTATCAAGACCTTCATTAATCCGGTTCAATTTATAAACTAATCACTTACAGGAAGAATAAGATGTGAAACTCATTGTTTGCTGTCCTTATTCAAATACATAATTATGTGCTGCCACAACAATACACAATATGAACATGTCACGGATGTTAAAAAATCAAAATGATGCACAGTTTGACTCATGTGCTTATACAAACAAAAAAGACAAAGTCTGTTGATTGGTACAACGAAAATCAAGTAAAGACGTATTAGTTTCCATGCGATTTTTCACTCACGTTACTTACGGTTATATCCAACATTTGTAAGTCAGACTACTTCTGGCACAAGTCAAAATCTGCTGATTTAGTTGATATATCGTCATCAAAATATGTTTTCTCTCTTTCTCTCTCTCTCTCTCTCTCTCTCTCTCTCTCTCTCTCTCTCTCTCTCTCTCTGTATCATATATGTCTTACTTATTCGCATTCATATAATGATACAGACCTATTTATTACTCCTAGAACGAAGTACACAATGGTACGCTGTGAGGTCTCACTGGATAGTGATATATTTTGACACCTCCCTACTTATTAGAGTAGAAGACATGAGCATAGTTATCACAATCCAAGCATTTTTAAATTCAAAAATAAGCTACAACTGTAATGTGGTTTACATTTACTTTCTGTCAGGCATGGGCATGGTTTTATTTGTAGGTGACTGTCTGTCACAATTAGATTAGCATTGGAAAACAAATGCGTAACTTGGGTTGCAAATGAGCAGCCGACTTGGCTTACATATTTACATGTGTGTGATACAGAGGTAAATAGCTAAAACAATCTAGATGGTTCTGAGGTGATGAAAATTATGAAACGTTGTTACGGTACTGGTAAAATTTATTCATGCATAACTCACATACTTATTTGTTTAGCTGTCTTGTCACAGGAAAATATTCAAAACAGCTGATTCCTGTCAAAAATGAATGTAAACAAGAGGAGTTGGGGGCAGTGTTGGTTCACTATCAAAGCCACCAGTTGCATAAGGAATTAACCTTAATACCTCAGTCAGAATTTTACAAGCATCTTTTCAATAAAAATCAATAATTAGCTTTTATTTGTATCTTTAATGTAATATTATTATCATTTTTCTGCAATAGGTAATCGTCGGATCATAATTTGGCAAATTAGCTGTCCTGTGAGCCTGTGTAGTCTGAGTTTGCTATGGGTCGAGAATATTAGTTAACCGCCTCTGCTATGGACCGAGTAGTCCCGGAATCGCAGTATTGAGTACTGACCGAGGACCTAATAGCAATATCTAATTTGGCACCCCATATTAACGCTGGTGCACATATAAATGTATAATTGTTTCAGCCAGTCTATACTTACAAAGGTCTTTATCCTGACCGACTGAAATGCTCGCACAATCACGTAAAGGCGTTTTCAAGAGCCCTTGAAATATATTTCAGTTTATTGTGATGCGATGGTAGCCCAAGGATGCCAAAGTCGGTTAAAATGGGATATGTTACTTTATCAAAACTATCTAATTGCTTTTGTGAACAGCAAGTTGCATCTTTTGCTTATAAGTCACCTTGCACATTTAAAATGATTTGATTATCACAAAGCTACTAATATAATAAGTTTGTTTAAGCAAAAAGACGGAAAAAAGAGACGATACATCAGCTGCAGCTTTCAAGAAAATAATGTATGTCTAATTCGACTAAGAAATAGAGTGGGTCTATAGTTTTGTGTGTGCGAGGTTGGTGAAATTTTCTTTTGAACTGGACTACTTGTTTTACCTTTTTCTCACAATCTTAATTTTTTTTATATGCGTACAAGATCAGGTTTTTATGCGTACAACGTCAGGTTTTTATACGTACAACGTCAGGTTTTACATCGGACCTGGACTGTCGGTTGCCAATGATACTAACAAATATTCCTAGAATTACCCTGTTCAGCCGATAAAGAACTTTAAATGGGTCAAATTTAATTTAAGATAATCGTTTCATTTATTGGATGCAATAACTTACAATAAGTGTATATACTTGAAAAAGTAAAATAACTTGTTCACCTTATTGGTATCTAGATATGAACAGAAATGTAGAATAGAAATGGGTGTATAGGTTTCATGCTCCAAAAGACGACATAATGTTTCGTTATATCAATAGCAAGTATCCGTTTTACATATGGTCATAGTTTCGAGTTTTCGTACTTCGTCAGATGCACGATAACGTGACAAACGGGAAAATAAACTGAAACTCTAAAGAAGGTAATATGTGACATGTATCGCCAAAACTTTGGCATTCTGAATGCTCAAGGTAATGACGAAATAAATCCTTATAATTAAAGAATTATTCAAGATATGCATATATATATATATATATATATATATATATATATATATATATATATATATATATATATATATATATTCATCCAATTTAAAAGTATAATTGAATAAGCTTGTAGTAAATTCCATTATGTTGGTCCCAGAGGTCACTTACTTTGTGGTTCAAATATCACTACCGTTATTAGATAGCCTTGCCAGTTGATGACAAAGGATGGTGTATGCGCCTATATAATATATACGTCGACTTATTTAGAAACAACCATTATCTTCTAATAAGCTGCTAATGAAAATCGTAAAAATAAGAATATGATATTCCAAACTAGATAGATAAAATGGTTTGTACTTTAATTATTTCAAAAAAATATGTTTAATGCACAATGTCATATTCGAATCTTTCATAAATGTTTGCAACCAAAACAGTAATGTAAAATAAAACAAATATCTTTTCAACTTGTTTGTTCCACACAGCCACCAGCCATGTTATATTTTCATATCTTATATTTCTTGTGGTAAATCCTATCCCGTCCATGCGTAACAAATGTATTGCGTGGATTCCATGTCATGTAATTTGTTTCCGTTTCTGGACTATTGGAAGGTGTACTGACTCAAGTCTTTGATTGATTTATTGCTGATATTTGTCCTCTTAGGTTTACTTCACTTTTGTTACTAGCAGGTAATATTAAATTGAATCTAGGTCTGTCCCACACTGATAATTCACATACAAAGTTTAAGTTTACGCATCATATATTTTCCTTCTACTCTTCAGCATTAATCTGTCCGAATCAAGTTTAAATATCTTGCATTAAATTGCAATCACCTTCATACAAATTTCCTTAGGGAGACTCACTTTGATAATTTTAATGATAATAATTATAATAAATTACATGGGTAGCACAAACTAATCGGATAGGGTAGAATTAAGTATATGAGTGACGTTAGTTCAAACATTTGATATTCAAGAATGTAACTGGGATATATGCCAAATACACATGCACAGAAAGACAGAAAGTGTATTACGCATGGCGGACATAAGCATCCCTATCATGATAGTTACTTCTCGACAGTTAGATAACACTTGGTATGAAGAAATTCCAGAGACAATTAAATTGATTGAGACAGAAGCGATTGTAACTAATGACTTAAACTGGTAAAAATTTGAAAGTTAAAAAGTAACTCATCACAAACTATCAGACAGAACTAAAAATAGACCCATTGCTGTGTAGGAAATCGCGGGAAGGATAACTTTTAAACATGTACATAATTTATACCATGTTAATGATCTTATTTACTAATCACTCATATCACACGGTTTGTAAAGTTTTCAATAACGCGGAAGACGAAATATAGCGCAATACCTACTGCATTAGAACGTGTTTCACATGAAGGTCCGAGTCATAAACTTAAAATATTTGAAATAGAATCATATCTGCCTGATTATTTCAAAGATGTTTTATCTGTTAGATCAAAACCTGTTGATGTGAAATCATCAGAATTAACAACACATTATCGTTTAATTGATACATCAGAGATGTAGCTAATGGTCTACTTAGTTTTGTATGACCTTCTGCTGCGTACAGTACACTAACTGACGCTTTTTGAAGAATGCAATTTACAAACCACGAACTCAGGAAAAAACAAAATGAATACCATATTCACTGTTGAATCTGCATTTTAAACGAAATAAACAAGTAATATGCTTTCATTTAAATGCCATTTATTGTATCTGTTTATGTTTTACCACACATTAAGGAACCAGTATGTGGAAATCAGTGAAATGAAACAAAATTTAAGCTGAATGAAAAATGAACTTACACCAGCTAATCTAGAAGAGCCTGAATAGTTAATATAGTATATTATACACTTATAAGAGATGTTTCTAGACTGTTACTCGATACCAATTATATCAAGTGTCACAGTCTGGTAATCCAAGGCCCATGAGATATTCCTGGACTAGATAGAAGACCCAAACAGATGTATATTTGATGCAAGTATTACAAAATGTTATAACGACATATCACTAATGTTATAACGACAATTTAAAAACATGTAAAAGCCTGCAAGTCTCAAGGACAAAATCTGACAAACAACAGTACAAAAAGACTGCGAAACCAGGCGTAGATCTTTTGGAAGTACTCATTTCGTTTCAAAACCACAAACGAACTCTTGCAATAATGACAACATAAGAAAATAAAACATTGTATAGTATCTGTGCTTTGTGTATTTTGTGATTGGTCATATTGTCGTTGGTGTAATTGTTCTGATGTGGCTTTGAAGCCTTAAAAAAGGAATAGCTATGATCAAAAAGTACTTGGACTGGTTTCGAAAGAGTTTCACATTTGCTGTCGTATGTATGTATGTATGTATGTATGTATGTATGTATGTATGTATGTATGTATGTATGTATGTATGAATTGTGTGCGTGAGTGAGTGTGTGCGTGTGTGCGTGTGCATATCACGTAGTATGTTAAATTTGGTTTTAAATAGTGGGATAAGTGATAGTTTACAGTTAACTGATAAGTATTGCCAAGTGATAAGTATTGTTAAGTGATAAGTATTGTGATAAGTATTGTTAAGTGATAAGTATTGTTAAGTGATAAGTATTGTTAACTGATAAGTATTGTTAAGTGATAAGTATTGTTAAGTGATAAGTATTGTTAACTGATAAGTATTGTTAAGTGATAAGTATTATTAATTTATAGTGTACAGATTACATTTATAAGTATTTAAATATTTTCTCTCCTTTGTTTTCTTTGTTTTATCGTGCGTAGTTTCCTTTCAGTATCATATCAAGGGCCTCCTCATCATTTACCGACAAGTGAATAGATACGTTATCACGCCGGTCACTGAACAAGTGAATATATACGGTATCACGCCATTCACTGAACAAAGTTTCCATCGCACAAATTGATTTTTGTTGATTGTGTACATCACTCATGACAGAGTACTTCAATAAAAGGGAATAGATTACAAATGAATTTAATAGTGGTGTTTTTTTCTAATTCAGCAACAACAAAACTTTTAAAAGGAGGAACAAACGAAGCTATAATGTAGTTATTGTGATGTCGATGTTTTTGTATTCATCCTTTTCATTGGCGGTTGCATCGGGTCAGTTTTTAAACATATTTTCTTAATTCGATCTGGCTCAGTAACTCTATCTTGCACACATCACCTCAGTAATCACAATCATCTTTATAGTGACTTCTGATATCCTTACTATAGGCAGTTTAGCGTGTGTGATATTGGGTTTCTGAATTGTGTTGATATACTTAAGTGTATTAAGTTAAGTATGACTAAAGTTTATAATCAGAATATTCTCATGAGATTTAACTCAGATTCATATAGAGGAAGTGGAGATTAATCCATAGTTGCTAATATCTAATCCAAATATTAGATGGTAAATTACATTATCGCTATTTTTAATCATTATCTCTTTATATCAAGGTTTTTTTCACTCCATGCCTTCATAGACCTCAGTAATTGGTACACAAAATCAAGGTTTTATATATTCACCACTTTCCAGCCTTGTCACAAAACTTCAAATGCTACACATGTGCTCTTGAAATATAGATGTGAATGTCGGGTCTAAATGCAAATTAGAACAATTGCTTCCATGACATCAACTTATTTTAGTCAAAATCGAGTCCAAATGAAAATAAAACGCGTTTTGTCCTTAATATCATTTGTTTTAGTCAAATACATACTTCATCTTCCAGTCGTCAGTTAAAAAATCCACTGTTACAATCATCCCAGCTACCTGTATTAAAGAAATACTACAAACAAGAGGAAACTTTTTGTATAAGTCATAAGTGTTGTTACTATATCTATATTAGATAGATGTGTGTGAATGTGTGTGTGTGTGTGTGTGTGTGTGTGTGTGTCTTAAATGACATACAGTTGTAATATATAATGGCAATAATAAAAATTGAACAGTGATTGCGTTGAAACTATATCACTTTTCAATAAGAGTAAAGTATGAACGGATAACTGAAGATCTTCAAATATATACATGCGTTTTTCCTTATAGGATTATTTAACAGGTACACTGTCACATTAGCTTTCTTTACAACTCAGTTAATACAAGGATTGTGAGCATTAGTACATAATGAATAAAGAAAACCTCAGGTTATTTTCTGATGTTCCAAACTAACAGGTACAAATAAATAGTTTCAGCCTAAGCTATTTCAATAAACTGAGTTTGGTTTTAGAACTGCTGCACATACCAGGTACCGACGGTAAGAGTCCCTATTACCTCGAGTGAAACTGACCATATCCAGTGTACTTATTGTACCAAATTCTCCATATAATCACAGTATAGATTGCTGACAGGAAACTATCCACTTTTTGAAGTAATCTTCAAGTATAAGTATACTCACAAAGTTTTGTGTACCACCATAAGATAAATAACATATTATACGTTATACAATATATTTAATCATCCCTTTATGTGTGAACCCCTCTACTGGTTAGAGGTCTGCCTCTGATGCAGGAAGACGTGGTGTCGAATCCTGGCTGTGTCATACCGAATATTTGAAAAACGGTAGAAGCATCTGCCTCGCTTTGGCGCTCAGCAGTACGAGGTTAGTATTAGAATTTTCGGTCTGGTGTCAGGATCTGACATGGTCAAGATAATGCTACATGACTGCCGGATGATGCCTAAGTGGTAGACATCACTATGAACTGTCACACTTCAGTCACCGTAGTGACATGAAAAGCGACCGACACCAAAACGTGGCGTCGACCTTTAGCTCACCCACCCACCCATAATCAAGGTCCCATTTTACAATCTGAATCTAGACAGAGTGTTGATTTGATCTGGGGCAAGGCTGTTTTGTTAATCTCCAAAGACCAATCAGAAACCAATCAGAGCCTTGTGTAAAATAGATAAAAAAATAATTGACTGCAATCAAACTGATTTATTCGTTTGCAAAGGCCAATCCGATTTTTGTGCAAAACTGGAAAAGGAAATGACTTGCGACCAAGCTGCTTATTGCTGAATTTCTATTGAATAATTTTCTTGGATAATTGTTATAATTTTCTTTCGATTGTGTGTGAACACACACACACACCCCGCCCCGCTCGGCTACTCGATAAGTGCAAACGAAATTTTAAAATGAAATTTTACAGATTCAGAGGGCTGTCCTGACTGAAGTTTGATTTGCAATCAAGCACATACACCCGAAATGAACCCCAGGTGCTATGAAATCTGCACCCCAATTGGGGCTCTGAAGGAGGCAAAGGCATGTGAGTATTGGTTAAGTTCAATCTTAAGATCTTTTCTGTCTCTGAATTCAGTCATTGTAAATTTCAGCACATTTTCCCACCCAAGCTGCTAGTCAAAGTCCTTTGAACTTGCCGCCCAGTTATTGCGTCATGTTTTTTTGATGTACTCTAATAAATACAGCAGGCAGAACTGGCTTTATTTTAAGCACTGTATTATGTCACTGTTTTGCTCGGCAGTTCACTTTGATGATAAACAATGTACTTAAATTAATTGATTTATACATTCTGGTGAGAATCTTTTATCAACCTCCGCATTGGCTGTTGCTTAGTTGTGTATGAAATTAAGAGAACATATATCGGAGATTATTTGAGCAACGATTGTATTCGGAATGCATTAAAGACAAACACAAAGTAGACACGATGGCTTCATTACTCAGGAATCAGTAATTATAATACTGACACTTATGAGCTGTAATTTTTCAACAATAAACAAAGATCAAAGTTCTCAGTAGGCCCAGCAATTGGTTCGTATTTCCGACGTTTATTTTGGCCCAAAACTAGAAGAAATTTGATAATACATTTTCTACACGTTCTTTTTCGCACTGTTTAGACGAATATGAGAATGATAATTAAATTCTTAATTTTTTTTTCATACTTAATTTTTTTTTTTTGGAGTCTTTGAGAAAAATACCTGTAATAAATTACCCGAAATTTCGGGAGCCATGCCACGACCGGGTTATATCCGAATTCGAGATCTGGAGAGATCTAAATTTTGAGGCGAATTGGAATTTCCGCAATTCGCTGGAAAGCATTACGTTATGTTACTGAATAGAATAGTAAAACATTGTATGTCTACTGACATGTATGCTGGCCTGGTAGCAGATATGTTATAGAGTGATGTAAGTGACTCTCAATTTATATATAATTTGCGACATGCTGTACTGATTTTGAATAAGAACGAAAATAATTTCCAGCTCTGTTCGCTAATTAATTAACTAATGACATCTAAATTCTTCGAGGTCAATCTCTTTATCAGCTGTCTCCATATCCAAATTTATCTTTTTCTAATACGACCTTTTTGTCAACAGAGGAATATCTCTCTATATAATCTTTGCGTCATTAATCCTGATGTCATCGGAAGTCCTTTGTTAATATTGTTTAAGCGCCCGATATCTTCGTCCACCACAGGATACAGATAATTGTGTCATTCCCTTCACAACAACGCAACATTTCAGACATGGTTTTGGTGAAGTACTGCCAAGCCAAAAACTATCCGCTTAACAGATCTAATCATGAGCCGTCGAATACTATGTTTTGCTCCTGTCATATAATATTTCGATAAAGATCAATTAAAGAAAATACTTTCCTTATAAATAAGAAAGAATAATTAAACTGTTGCAAAGCAGCTGAGAGAAAAGTACTTTAAAATAACTGTTTAACACTAACTTTTCAAAGGTAAAAATATTCACCCAAAAATGATCTAAACGAAATAAAATCATTATTAACCGCTATGAAAATTGAGAATTTAGCCGAGATTAAACCACACCACACCACCAGGTTTGATTTCGAAAGAAAACGTCCCGTCCTCCGTGTGAGTACCACTTACACGAATTTATCAAATATCAAAAAAATCAGTATGCGCAACATAGTACAGTTCATAGTTTGTCAACTTTCATGACAGATCACGATGGTATTTTTGTTTATTCCATCATGAATAAAAATCTATCAGAGGTTGCAGTTAAGATAATCATGTGGAAAGCTACTTCAGGTTCTATTCCAGAAACACGCAACTGAGAATTTTTTTTTTGTCGGCGTTAAAAAGAAAAATGTTACAAATGAGAGATGGAATGCGACCGACTGGATAAAGACAAAATATCATTGGATGCTTAATTGTACATTTGTAAACTAAATCCAGGTGCACTTATATGGAACCCCTCCCGATCCCCAATTGTATGAAAGGTTTATAGCACTCAGGGTTCACTTCATTACAAAATAAAATTAAGTCTTGACAGCCCTCTGAATCTTTCAAATTTCGTTGTAACATTTCGTTTCGCACTTATCAATTTGCCGAATGGTGAGGGTATTCAAACACAAAATAACAAAACCTATAACAATACCAAGGAAATTTACTTAATATGTATTCAACATCAGTCAGATTGGCCTTTGATGATTAACGAAATAGTGTTGTCACAGATAAAATCAACACTCTTACAGAACCGGATTTTAAAGTGGGGTCTAAATGGAGAGTTTCCTCCTAAAGGTCGACGCAACTTTTGATTGGTCGGTAGCCCCCTTTCACTGCTGTACTTGTTTAAATATTTCATTTGCTGATCTTATCTAAGATTTTTAGCTCAACTGCATTCATCTTTAGACTCTGTGCCCGATCACAAGAATTCAGAATAGCATGGATCATTTCGAAGTTTTCAAGCTCAACTGCATTCCACCTAGCGGTAATTTCCAAGACAAACTATCTGCTGTCTGGCATCCATCTCATCTCTGAAAACAAACACATAAGTCATAACTACTTTCAGACTCACTTCAATGAAATTAGAAATTTAGGTGTTTACTTTGTCATCGTCTGTTCCTATTAATTTCATGTAAGTGACTTTCATTTTTCATATGAACTAATTCTGATTATGTGAGAAAACTATTAAAGGAATAAAACATGATCAAATTATCTCCCTTACATCATACAGGATATATCAATGTGAAATTGCCGTTTTCAGTTCTATTTATGGTTATGAGAAAATTAAGGGTGAAATTGAAGTAATTTAGGCAAAACTGGTTTACTATTTTCTGACGATAAACTTTACAAGTTTGAAAAGTTTATTTCCCACTAACCTAAGTTAAATATTTTGAATTCTATGTGGAGCACCAAAATTGATTACATGCATGTACATTATTATATTATATATTACATATACATTTTACATTATTTAACCTTTAATTTCAGCACTGCTCTACCTGAAATTTTGGTGCTTGTGAAGGAAGTAATAATAAGGGAGTTTTGGGACTGACCCATTAATAATTTGAATACTTCTTTACAGGAGTTCTAAATGCAGTTCTTTCATCAATTTGTTTATATATATATATATATATATATGTGTGTGTGTGTGTGTGTGTGTGTGTGTGTGTGTGTGTGTATGTGTGTTGTAACTCATGGAATATGATTTTAAATATTATAAATAAGTTTTATTCATCACTGTAAATTCTAAATAATATCCTAAGTTTCATTTTGCTCACATGACATGTGTATTGTTTCGAGTCTAGTGTTTCATCGGATAGATAAATAGATGGTTAGGTATATGTATAATTGTAATAGTAAGACTTAAACGGTGCTTGTATTTTTTCAGTGGCTGACGCCGTTTAGACGTTAAATTTATGTACCGCCCCTTTGGTTGGGCTATGTCAAATGCATAGGCGAATTCGAGTAGTGTATTCTGTCACACGGGGCCCATTATGATATTCAGTAACAATAGACGGCGTATATAAAGTGAGAACTGAGTAATCTGGTTCTTTCCGGTCTTGGAGTCATTTACATGTATTGTCTTCCTGTTATAGGTTTGCATACGTGTAGTATGTTGTACGTATATACTATTCGAGTGGATAATCATTTGTTTGGTATATTCAATAGAATCAATCTCGTTGCTTACTGTATTCCTTAGGATCATGAAATATTTCTTGAAACGCAGAACAAAATAGCAGGCAATCAATAAAACATGTATATATATATATATATATATATATATATATATATATATATATATATATATATATATATATATATATATATTATTGCATGTTGCTGATTGTTTAAAATAAAGTAACAGATTCCATGTTTCGTTTCACATAAGGAAAGAGCCAGAATTTTTAAACTGGTAACACTTGTATGGATCAGGAGTGTTTGTTCAGTTATCATAACAAGCCGTTAGTTAACCCCAGCAATATCAGTTTGATTAGCACACATTTTCTATCTTTATTGTTCTCTATATATATTCTTTCAATCTCACGCGTTTCCTGGTCAACAATTGTCAAAGAAATTTAGTAGATGTTAAAACAAATCAGTTCTTCGCTGTCGTTTTCTGTTGACTTGGATCAATCATGATACACAATTGTTTATGAAAGTGATTTTAGGGTGCATGACATACTTGGAATGCACTTAGGTGTTTTACCCCACAAATATGTCTCTTATATAAGATGAGTACACACAGGACGGGAAAGGTATATTCATACTTCAACAATGATCAAAGATACATTCTGGATATTCGTTTTTTGTTTGACTACGATTGCAGTATTAACAAGTAATTAGTAACAATATTTTAAGACATATATTTTGCGTATGTCGGACGAAACTGAATTTGCAAATATAACACATATATTCACTTTATTCCTTAGAGTTATTGTACTACATCCAGAGTCCGTGTCAATTTCAGTGTCCTCGTTGATGATGACGTGACGTAACATGTACATTATATAAATAATTGCAACTTATATAAATCTCAGCCATCCGTTATTCAAGTGACAGTTTGAAGTGAGATATCGTGGCACATACGTCCAAATTAGTTTCAACCTCTTGATCATTCCATTGTTTTTAGATTATCTTACTTTGATAAACACACTTTAAAACATAAATGCATCTGGAATCATAAAACGTTTCGGGGAGATATATATAAGGAGTACAAAATCCCAACCACAAAGTTAAACTGTCTAACATTTCACGCTTCGCTCAGTTTAGTTAAATCATGTTTTAAGTTTCTTCCTCAAAATATGTTCATCCCACTGATATTTTTTTCTATTTCACTGAGTGAGGCCATATCCACGCATTTTGCATGAGCTAGGAGAAGGGTATGTCACCATGGATATATCATGTTAAATCTACGAGTTACGAATCTTGGTGAGATAAATCATTTTCCTGAGTACTTAAAGCAGATCACAAATTAGGTCACTGAGTACCATATTTAAAGCTTCACTGACTTTAAATCAATTTTAGGCAATATTAATGCCGGTATCATGAAAGTAAATGATTGGATGTATTTACATTTTACCGCCCTGAGTTAATTAACACTTGACCGGATCTGTTCCTGCTTCCTGAATATTATAAAGCAATCACGAAACTTGTCGAAGGATGAAACGTGATAAGTACTACATTTTCATCTTAAAAGACAATTTACTGCAATCCATATTCATTCCATACGAGATAATTGTTTCATTTTCTATTTTACTATAAAAGATTAAATCTTGAACTGGATTAATAAAATCTTAACTCTTATTACCATACCTTTAAAAAATAGCAGCTGCCTTGCATATCGCTCAGCATTAGTTCATGATGCATTATCTGTTAGCGAGACTTCATCTGCAGTAACTAGTGAAGTTAGTTTCTGATGCATGAACTGTTTATTTGCTACTAATACTACTCATATGTTCTTAAAATTGAGAAATTTATTAGTTAATTACTAATACTTGATTTCATTCTGCAGCCTTAACAGAGAAGCTTCATTCTGAAATACTTATCAGATACTCTAAAACATGACATCACTGAATAATAATAATAATAATAATAATAATAATAATAATAATAATAATAATAATAATAATAATAATAATAATAATAATGATAATAATAATATCCTACTTTAAAAGGAGAACTGTAATTTAAAGCAGGAGGGGGGGGGGGGGCGAATCGGACATTTGCTCCAGACATCATTTGCTCTAAATCTAACAAACATCTCGAGATAATTAATTCGAATCCTTCTTTTTCAACCAAAAAAAAAGATTACTTGCTCGAAACATAAGTTTTTCGCAATAGCATACTTCAAGACCGTTTTCATCGTTTAGTCAAAATACGGTCTCGTTGTGATGTCATCGCCCCCCCCCCCCCCCCCCCCCCCCCGCTGCTATGGGTTAACCAAATATTTGATCGAGTCCGATACGATATCGTGTTCGAGGATCATGTAAATTTATTGTTATAAATCCATGCGGGGTTGACTGAGCTTTACTAAAGAATTTTTTTAATTGACTGAAGTCCATATCGGAACACTATGTCTGCCAAATATTTCGTAGCGTATGTGTATCAACGCCGGTGAATACAGCAAGAATATTACAGTTATCTCTGATCACTTTTGGAATCTGAGTGTATCGTTGAGTGACATATATCACGTCAGTGTTTTTGTGCCTGCCTCGGGAAAATATTCTAGCTGGGTTTTTTTTGATTGTATAACATCACATCGTCGTATACGACTAAATTGTTAATGCTCCCATCAAGATCATCCACGGATGGTGCCTCGTCAATATCAGTTATAAATTCAATGACGTTCTCACCCTTAATTTCTGATGCATTATCGTTAAAATCCTTTAACACTTCATAGCATCGTTGATCATTTACGCTAGGAGCAACTAAATACAACTTATCCCACTTCATCCATCTCATTATTAAATTGAGCAACAATTGCGTATTGCCGGATCCAGATGGCCCGATTATAATTGCGCGGATAGAGTTTGGTAGCGCTGCATGATGCTTAACTGGTTCTCTTGTTTTAGTCGCTGAAAAATCAATTATATTCATATCTCTATACATAAATTATGGATCTATATTGTGTGAAGTGTAAAACGCGTACTAACACAAATGATGTGACGACGATTACAACTAAAAATAACAGATCAGCGCTAACTGGTAGATGTGCAACATGTGGAATAAAAAGTTTAGATTTGTTTCTACAAAATCAAAGATTTTACAATCCGGAGATGTTTTAAAAAAAAACGAGGAGGTGATATTGCAGCCAAGTTAGTAAAACTCCCTGGAACGCCGTGGGCAAAGTAAACAGGAGAAAAGCACCTTCCATGATATAGCTGTTGTGGCCCCGGAACACGATATCAGACTTGATGATCAAAATCAGCCCCGACCCGGCGAGTATCCGATAAACGCTATTGATAAGGCGTGTCATGCTCATGATGTTGCATATAAAAGCAGCAATCTGCAAAACAGGCATCTCGTGGAAGTGAAATTAATTCATGCGTTAAATGCTATTCCTGATAAATCTTTCAAAGAAAAGTTGTCTTCGTGGTTGGTAAAATCAGCTATGAAAGGCAAATTGATGATGGGCGCTGGTAATTAATAATATGGAATCTATTTATTATTCCCCAAGAGGATACTGGAGGGGTAACGCTGCAATCAATAAACTCGCCAACGCCGCAAACGAGAAAAGGGCCACTGCGGTTAATTGGTTATCCAAACAGGATATATGGCATATTTATCTACCGCGTCCTAAACAAATTAATTTCTCGCATTTTGATGTCACCGGACCTAAAGAAGTTTATCAAGCTAATTTATTGTTTTTACCACATGACAATGGTTACAAATACGCGCTAACCGTAGTTGACGTTGCGAGTCGATACAAACAAGCAGAACCGCTAAAAACAAAATCATCACCTGAAGTTGCTTCTGCATTTTAAAAGATTTATCGACGAGGCCCACTACGCTGGCCAAATCTGTTACAAGTTGATCCTGGCAAGGAATTTCAAGGCGCTGTTTTATCAGTAATGAAAGATCACAATGTCACCATTAGACGGGGCATACTGCACTACATCGCGATCAGGCAATTGTAGAACGATTTAATCGGACTCTTGCTGAGCGGTTATTTGGATATCAATACGCAAAAGAATTCATCCAAGAAAAGCGATCCCGTGAATGGGTCAAAAGGTTACCAGGGGTAGTTGCAGCGCTAAATAACGAGATTACCAGATCAATCAATATGAAACCTAACAACGCAATATAAAAAAGTATATACCACAACCACATCGGGATAGCGTTTCTCAGCCAATTCTCAGCAATGTCACCGTGAGATATTTATATGAACCAGGAGAACTCGAAGGTGGTAAAAAAAAGGGCTACTGATCCTATTTGGAGTGTCACTACGCATAGCATATCTACTATAATACGATCAACTGGTAGACCTCCAATCTATAAATTGGATTCAACTGCCCCTCAGCGGGGTTTTACACGCGAACAATTACAAGTGATTCCTGACGATACTCAATTGCCACCGCATGGTCTTAACTAGCACCGTTGCGTCTGTTGCACTCAAGACAAGTCAACATCACATTGTTTCTGACATGACAGAGACTGTTATTTTTTCTGTCTACGGTAAATTGGCGAGGATCTTTATCCGAATACTGCCAACGCATTATACAATTGCAACTCGCGAAATGATTATTTTGTTGTTTCTTCAACGCGATTATTAATTCAGCATCAATATCAAATTCTCGTTGTTTTTTTTTTGTCTTGTTGTTTGTAACCGGAGAGTTTTTTATTAATGATGCTATCATCAATATCATCCATTGTGGTGTCGTCATCGAAAACAATTCTTCGAAGTTGATTTACTCTAGACACTGCAAGATAGACTAAATTTGACCACTCAATGCGATTATCGACTATCCAAACAATTGTATCCGCGATGGTTAATCCCTGCGAGGAATGTATTGTTGTTACGTAACCCAGTGTCCATGGCGATTTATTAGCTGATATCAACCAGCACAATATCATTTAATACTAGTGTTTGTCTTTCGTGGTGTCCTGGAATTTCAATTTCAATATTTTCTCGCCGTGTGTCAGCGGGTTTATAACACAATGGAACTTTTATCAGGGGATATTTTTCTTTGTGAAGCTCAAACAACTTTTTCTGAAGTGTGTCTCTGACTATTTTTCTGCTAGCAACTACAAAATCGTTTGGTCTCCATGTGTTATAAAATTCCTCCATTGGAGTTTCAGAAATTATTTCACATTGGATTCTATCGGGTTTCAGTCTAATTAATTTTTTAACCTCACTTAATTGTTCATAAAGTGCCCTATAATCGCTATCACTTTCTTCATAATAGTCCACGAATTCTTTCAGCCACTTATGTGGACCCGCGCCGACAAATGGTGGTGGTTGGCCATGATCTCCGCACATTATCGCCGCTGTATTCTTTTGCAGCAGCCAATCCAAGAACATCTTTAATATTTCTGTTGAGACTGTGCATACTTCATCCCAAATTATAACCTCGGGGATGAATTTCTCACCCATTCATTCAGGGGTCCATTCATCCTCCTTGTAACGAAAAAAGCTGTGATAAGTACAAGCTTCAACGTTTCGTTGTTTTATCTCTCTTGCTAATCTATGTGTTGGCGTCAGCACAATCATGTTTACGCGTCCTCGATATAACTCGATTGCACGCGTCGTCTTTCCCGACCCGCCACAGCCGTTTAAATAAACTGTTTTATATCTACAAATTGGATCGGATATCGGTGGTACATTAGAACGTTCTGATAAATTATCATCGCGTAAGTAACTGTTTTTAATCTCAACGTCTGCTGATTCAGAATACTCACGTAGCATTTCTTTTTTAATTCTCCATGATCCCCAACTATCATCTGAATTAGTGAATTCAGCAACTGCGCAACTGTACTTGCTGTTAAAGTAAAATGAATCAACGGCAACTCTAACCGCAGTGTCAGGAAATCTATTTATCATTGAAAATAAATTAATACAAGCATAACCCAGCATCGACGACCTCAAATGTGTATACGGGGTCTGTATCCGTCTCTATAAGTAAGAACTGTACCCAATTTTGTTCCATCGGACAAAAAAGCATCTTTACGATCCACATATATGTTTTTGGATACTGCATTTGCGATTACAAAGTCGTATTCGGTGTTATCCATAATCAGCCGTGAACAATATCTTTTTTAGTCACATTTTTTCCCTATCTGAGTGAATTTTCCGATTATTCTCCTGCCGAGATCTTTTGCTTCGATGTTTCGTTGATTAAATACCCGTTTGGACCACTCAATGATATATTCTTCGCCGGCATCAATATGTTTTCTGAATTCGTTAATTATACTATCAAAACGTTCCGGTGTTGGTAACCTGACATTGATTTGTTTCCGATATGATATAATTGCTTCACTGACCGTCAGCGAAATTAACATTTTTGTATCAATCATGAATCGTAATAGTGCTATTGGCAGCCACTTCTTTTCAGACATGTGTCTACCAATCCAAGTATAACAACAGCGATGAAGTCCTGCTGCGAACTCAAATGATACTACACGAGCGAATCCAGTTAAATCAAAATCTGGCAGCGGCCCATTAATTGCAACACGAATCATTTCATGTACGGGGTGTCCAAATCGTTTAAAATACTCAGTACACTCTCCATAACCAAGAAAACTCGCTGGATAGCAAGCAACCATATCAACTGAAATGATATTAGCATGGTCGTATGTTTGATTCCATAAACCGCCATGATTAAATTCTAAACAACTAGCCTTAATGTCTGGCAAGAATTCTACGCGGGTTGGTTTCCATGCGTTTTTTATTCTCGCAAAATGAGCTGCAACCGACGAGATTGTAAAACATTTTGTCAATAATTGTTCATCATCGTTGATGATTTCATCGGTGCCTTCGCCACACGCCGTTAAAAACCCACTAACTGTTTTTTTTTCATTTTGTTGTGAAATGCTTCAGTGCGGTATAATTCACCGTTTGGTCTTACAAACTGATCAAAGGAATCCATGTCGTTTTCAGTGCTGCGAAGTAACCACACCGACACGGGGTCGTTTTTACTCAAATGCGCAATAGCATCCAATAGTTTTTTTTGAACGAGAAAACCGTCCCTGAAAAATTCTTCTCGTAAGAATTCGTCGGGTATATACTTTATTGTTCTGTTTCGTGGAAATATTGTGACCGCGGACGTCCACGCGTGTTCGTTATGATCAATAATTTTAATTGGGGTTCCCTTTGATTTATATTTTGATTCGTATAAAACTTCTCCGGTTATCGTCATAACTGTTATTGGAAATCTCAGCGACGTTTCTAATTTTGCTATATCGCTAATAGTCGCTCCGCGGTCTTTCACCGTTAACTCCCATTGAGCTATTTTGCTACGCCGTAGATCGGTAAGTTTTTTCCCTCGGTATGCATTTGTAAAATGTTCTGTTATTCGTGCTGCTACACAATTGAGTGGCAAAGCCACTGACGACGAAGTCGCCGGCGACGACTGTTTCATTGGTTTAAGTTTTCTTATATCAGGTTTTTCATTTATATATATCCCATACACAACTGCTGTTTCAGGATATGCTCGTTCATAGTATGGTTTGTCAATTCCAGTTAACAAACCCGGCTTAGAATCGCGGCTAACAACGACTGTTTTCTTGTCTTTGAGAATCGGTTCCAATTTGTCTCGTATAATCCAACCGCCTGATTCTACACGGATAATGAATTTCACTCTAACAAAATACTTTTTGTTGCCAAGTTGTGATAACATCAACGCTGCGTTGCTGTCGTTCATGGTGGCATCAACAACGCCATCAATTCGAAATGTTCACCAGCTATGAGATGCACAGTCGTGCTTGAATTCATTAATACAATCGCGTATTTTATTTATCAGGGCTCTATCCGTTATTGCCCGTTTTGGCACATCTTTGAGGGTTCTATCGAGATTGAATTTAACATTTTTGAAAGGCTTAATTGATGATAATCTCTCGAATTCGTCATTCATATAATTAAAACAAGTATTTAAATAGAAAAATATAGTATAATGAATCACTGCAAGTGGCTAATGATTGGATTAACAACCCCATGTAACAAATCATGCAGAAGCGAATTCTGTGGGTATCATTTACAAAGCGTTCGGCGAGGAAGTTTTGGCCCCCTTTCGTGCCTCCGATGTGGGTGGCGGTAAGGGGAAAGTCGCAGTTGTGTCTCAGTTGTGGCGGCAAACGATACAGAAAACTAAAACACTATTATGACAAACAAATAAAAAATGCAGTCATTGATCCTACCCATGACTCCGTCAGCGACAAAATCATAAAAAACCCTCAAGACTACATTGATAGACTTATAATTAAAGGAAATAATAAATTTGACAAATAGTATTATTATACAAATGAGCCAAGATTTCAGACCTCATCCAGTGCTTGTTAATTATGAAGCATCCCGTGATGGTGTTGTTAGAAATTGCAGACTAAAGAAGCCGGTTGGACAGGTAAATAATATGGGATCGTTGATGTTTACAGCTGGGAAGAAGAAATATCTCAGTCACAGAATTATTTTTGAAGCATTTTGCGGATTAATCAAAGACGGCCTTGTTATTGATCACATAAATGGCGTGAAAACTGATAATTGTCTTGAGAATCTTCAAGCCGTCTTACAAAGTCAGAATGCAAAACAAAGCAGGACAGGGACTTGTAAATCAGTTGGAAAGAGAACCGTTAAATCATTTGATACATCAACTAACGAGGAGAAAATATTTCAGTCCATGAATGAAGCTAGTAGATATTTTGACATTTGTGGGCCTTCAGTACAAAGAGTAGCAAAAGGAATACAAAAATCAGCTTTGTCAAAGAAAAACACACACAGGATACAATTTTCATATATCGAGGGAAATAAATCGTACAATAATAAAGTCGCATGACAGAGTTACGTCCCTTGAAGTCCAATTACTACTACGTACACAGGATACAATTTTCATGTATCAAGGGAGATAAATCGTATAATGATAAAATCGCACGACAGAGTTACGTCCCTTGAAGTCCAATTAATATTACGATTAATTAATCATTTTCCAATGAAACCAATGAAATACACGCTGTTATCTAACAACTGTATTCTTTTATTTAGTGTTTTTTTTAAATATTTTGTCTCATTTAAATGTTGTAAAAAAGCATTAATAAGCAATTCAAGAAAATAAAATAACACAACCGTGAATCAACGCTGCTGTATTAGTCACCTTATATATGTTATGACTCGTTATAAGCTTGGGGCTTTCGAAAGCCAATTCGACCGATCAAAACTAACAAACGCCATTAACCCGGGCGTGTGGTTGTCTTTTGTCAATCATGCAACCGGGTTAATTTAATTGGGTTGCTTTTGATTGGTTGGATTGGCCGTAGAAAATCCGCCCCGTCGTTTCATGTTTGTGCTGTCTTGTGCCGTCCCACATCATTACATCACAAATTCCATCATCGTTTCATTGAATATATCCATCCTTAATTAAGTTAATTAAGTACATGGTATGCCTAAAATCTGCCTAAAATCTGAATGTCTCCCAAGCATATCTTCTGGGAGGTCTAAGATGATGTTTGTCACCTTAAGCCTCCCTTTCGGAGATGTATGCTTTGTGGACATCGCAAATTCCATCCTTAATTAAGTATATGTATGCCTAAAATCTGCCACAACACTCGAGTGGAGATATACGGCATTGTACTGTCCATTAATTAAGTATATGTATACCTAAAATCTGCCAAAACACTCGAGTGGAGATATACGGCATTGTACTGTCCATTAATTAAGTATATGTATGCCTAAAATCTGCAACAACAATTGAGTGGAGATATACGGCATTGTACTGTCCATTAATTAAGTATATGTATGCCTAAAATCTGCCACAACACTCGAGTGGAGATATACGGCATTGTACTGTCCATAAAACAAAACGGGTCAAAAAGACCCCCAATATTTTTTAATAATTAGAGGTAAAATGTATTATATAAATAATGGATATCAAAGATGTAAATTCTATAATTGTTGAAATTTCAAATGTAAAAAATCGAGGGATAGTATTATCTGAAGATCTCGACTGCGACAGGATTGCCTCGGAATATGAAGAAATTGAGTATCAGTCTAGTAAGGGTCGTTATGTTTTACCTAAGATGTACAGGCTCGTGAAAGGAATTAAAAAGTCCATCAATGCTTGTTTGTACGGTAACGACATTAATGTATTTATAACGCTATTTAGCACCGTTGAAGCAATACGTCAAAAGCTCGGCCAAGAGTATCAAAAACGAACTGAAATTAGTTCTAAGGTTCGTGATCTTAGAAAAATGTTAAACGAGGAAAAACCCGTATTCTAATTACGTGAGCGTTACTATAAAAAATAGGCTTTCAGTATTTTTTCAGTGAAAAAAAATTTTTTTTTTAGAGTACTTTGTTACACTTGTCACATAGGATTTTCTCCTGAAAGAATACTCAGCAGTTTTGGGTTACTCATGCAGTTATGTGAGTACTGGATGATCTGGTTGTGGTAGCAAGTAATCACCGCGACACCTCCATTTTCACGTAGTTGTTGTTGTTGCCGCGTTGTTAACAAAAATCGTTCATCGCCGTTCTCAGATATTACAATTTTGAAACCCCCAGCGATGTTATTTCTGAAACATTCACGGATAGCATCGTACAGTTTAACCCTGTCGGAGATGGATACGTTAGCTTGATGGTACATTTATTTAATAACTCAGCTTTTAATTGTGATAGTTTCATATTTGAAAACTCAGTTCACAAACAATATATGGTAGGTGAATCGCTTACAACTAGATTAGCCCGAGAGCGGCTAGCAGCAATTAAAAAGTTTATACCGGTACGAGACAGACTTCGCGAGAAACTTCAACAACGACAACAAATGCAAACTGACTTTTCTGTATCAAGTGATCAACTATTTACTCCGATAACAAGTGCGACCAAAGATGTGAACTGTCAACTGAAGCAGCGATATACGGAGATATTCTTGAAAAAGAACGAGCAACGAAGGCGCCGCTGCTTGATACGCTTGAAAAGATAGCAACAGAGACCGAACAAACACGCACAGGGATACAACAGCTATCCAGTGATATAAAAGCCCAACGCGAAATTGAAGAACGCGAAGAAGAACAACAAGGTGCAGCAGCAGGAAAAGACTATTCACCTAGAAGTATATTTACAGTTGTAGCATTAAAAAGAATTGAAAGACTCGATACGGATTCCGAATTAGCTTATTTTGCTAGAGAAAATTTTCCAAAGGGTAAAAGAGAGAATTTATTAAAATACGGGTTTGAAGATTTTATGAAAACCAGAAAGGATTGGGCATCACAAATATATTTAGCGAAACACGGCGGACATAAAATCTTGACGTCACGGCACCCTGGTTTTGATAACTTTTTAGCTGCGGTTAAAAGCGGCCCACAACCACCATCTTATACGGAGGATCCAATCCCGGAACAAATAGACATAAAAGCAGAAGCCGGTTCTAAGAAAACAAGCGGCAAAGGATATTCGATTGGAAATCCTTTGGATTTCAACGCAACTGTGACATGTCCTGGTAATATTCTCAGTGATATATCACGATTAGAAGTACTTATAGGACGAAAACGAACCGGAAACAACTCCGTCGAGAAAATTAATGAAGCAGCTGATATCTGTAGACGATTATTTGCCGGCGGTATCATGGGCATTGATGTATATCGATAACTCATTGCTGAATTAGTTGAAAATCACAGAGACGCCCATGGTTATGATGAAAATCCTATGGATTTTAGCGATTGATCACTAATTGAAAAACTACTAGTTTTATAACAAGATGATCATACACTACAACCATGATAAACCCGTAAGCGTCTACGTGGTGAACTCACGATTGCCTTTTATAGAGCATATTACGGAGATGGTTTCGGCAATACTATTGCGGGGTTATTTACAAGAATGGCCCCAAAAGTGGCGCCGTTAGCTAAACAATTATCAATGAAGGCCATTGATGTTATTCGTGATAAGGGAATCAGCGCTGTTGGAAATCTTGCCGGAAAGGCATTTTCTGCCGCGAAAGATAAAATAGCATCATTGGTGCGAAAGAAACCAACAGCGACGAAGTCGGTGGTGAAACCAACGGTGCTGCCATCAACTACAGTGATGCCTGCAAAAATCAGCAAAGCAATAAATAGCGCAGTGGAAGAAAAACTAGCGTAGTTGGCTGCTTCGGTGACTCCGTCGCCTTTGACGGCTTCGCCGGTAAGAGATAGCGCTATCATGAACGCGATAGCAGGAAGTGGTTTGAAACGAAAACGAAAACGACGATGATTATAAAGAGTTTCACAATTGAAAACACTAGTATGTTAATATAATGTTTAAACGACAAGCTGATCCGGCCTTCGATATAGAAGCTCCAGTGCCCAAAAATGATTCCGTCCGTGACTATCAATACTATTCCTATCATGCAGTACAACCCGACCTACGATCGCGAATTGAACTTCAAGTTCAAGATACCAGTAAATACTTTTTGCCATGTGAAGCATTTATTGAAATTGAGGGAAAACTCGTAACAAATGTTGCAGCTGATACCCCATCTGCAAACGATCAAAATATCCGAGTTGGTTTCGTCAACAATGGCATCATGGCGTTATTTGAAAGTGCAAGATATCTCATTGATGGAAAAGAAATTGAATCAATAGACCGTGAAGTTGATGTTGCAACAACAATACTCGGACTATCAAGATATTCTGATGATTATACAAGGTCGGCTGGTCCATCTATGATGTTTGCAAAGGATACTACTGATAACGCTGACCACCTTCAATACATTAAAGTGTTAACAGCAAGAGATAATGCAGAAGCCGATCAACAAGAAGCAGCTAATCCAGAACGTCGAGCTAGACCCGGAGCTGCGTTTGATATTCTCGGAGGCGTTAATGGTAATTTCAATTTAGGATTTGCAACACGAAAATTAGCATTGCAAGAACAGCAGCCATATTTTTCATGTGCGATTCTACTCCATCACATATTTGGATTCTGCAGAAATGTCAGAAAAGTCATCTATGCAGCCAAACACACAATCGCGTTAGTGCCGCTGATGGTAAAGTTGTTTTGAGTAAAATAGTATTGTGGATGCCAGTAATGACCCAATCAATTACCACGGAAGAGCGGCTACTTTCATTTATGGACACAGGTGGCAAATCATTGATAAGTTGGCTAACAACAACAACTGATACCAAAGAGGATAATGTTGCCGATAAATTTACATGGCACCTGGCATCAAAACAAGGCGTTTCGGCTCTACGTCATATATTTATAGCGCTGCAGAATCGGAATCGATTAGGCTCCCAAGAACGCAGTCATATAATATTTGATCGATTAGGAGTCAAGGAGGTTTCACTGAGAATAAACGGACAACAAGAACCATCTGAGGATATACAGCTTAATTACGAAAACAACCATATAGCACGTGTTTATCCTCGGATGCTGTCATTTATGGGCCGTGATCAAAATGTTGATACTGGTTTACAAATATCGCAACTTGATTTTAAAAACCTATATCCGATTTATTACTTTTCGCTGGAGCATCTTGATTTAACAAGGCAATCCGTCGTTGACATACATTTTAGGGCTCGTATAGATCCCGGTGGTGTTGATTATAGAGCGGTTGCTGTCATTCTCAACGACAAATCAATGTTGTTAGAAGGGGCTGGCGGACGAATGAGACTTATTGATGCACCAGTGGAAAATATGTAAACGATTCACAAATAGATCAATTGAAATTATAAATGTGTTTACAATAAAATGACATATAGTGTTGTTAGTGTCAAGCTGACTGATGGTCAGGTCAAGAAATTGCGATCAAAATCCGCTAAAGAATGTGGAACCACAATAACGTTAAAACCAGCGCAGATGTCCGGCGGTACACATAAAATATCATTGACGGATCGTCAAATAAAACATTTCAATGATGCGCTGAAGAATAAGCGAGGGGTTCAAATTGTATTTTCGAAGGCTGCAGTCGCCAACATGATAAAATCAGGTGGTATATTTCCATTGTTAGCTGCAATACCAGCATTGATTGCAGCGGCTGCCCCAGCGGTGGCGAAAGCGGCTGCGTTGGGAGCCGTTGGGACCGCGGCAGGGATGGCGTTGAAAAAGGCAATGGGAAAGGATATTAAAAAAAGGGAAAGGGTCTAAGATTACCAGGAACCCCACATTCATGGTACAAAGGAAGCGGCTTAAGAATACCAGGAACGGTTTATTAGTTGAAAACCCAATTGTTCCCATGTCAAATTTTGATTTAATTGATGCTGCTAAAAAAGTAGCGATAAAAAACTTCAGAGGGTTGTTTATGAGAGATCAATTACCGAGAACACCTAAACGCGTTGAAACCGGTATAATCAATCTTGATAACAGTAAATGGGTTGCATACGCGATTGATCCACGTGGAATTGTCTATTTTGATTCATATGGGTTAGCTCCGCCAAGCGAGTTTATGCGGTATATAAATTCTTCGATAAAACTCAAAGAATTACCGATTTTTTATTCCACGCTGCCAACACAACAATTAAATGATCCACCGATATGTGGCCGTGAAGTATTAAATGTCCTCGCGGAGATTTCATCGTCACAGAAACCACCTCATCTGGTTGTAAATAAATACACGAGTGGGTTATTACAAGGTAATTTTAGAGAATCAATAAATTAAAAATACTAGAGTTTTTACAATAATGATTGATATTTGGGGACGATCTCTGTCAATGTCGAAACCATCCACGAAAACATCTGCGGGTTTTATCGAGGGTGTAAAAAAATAATTGAAGATGAAATCGCTGAGACGTTAAATTTAGCAAGTGTTGACCCGAACGAAATAGTTGTATTTCAAGATCGCCAGGGTAAATTAAAAAGCAGTAATATATCCGCGGATGACATTTTGATTCGGCAGCGCGACGCCGCTGAAAACTCTTTTGCCCTGTATTCCAGCGACGGGCGACTTAAACCAGGCGCACGTGTGTCTACGATCACCGACGCGATTGCCGCCCACGGCCGCGATCTGGATGAGTATATACGAGGTTATAATAGTTTTCGCAAAAATGTCGTACATAAATTCTTTGGAACCCCGCTTGCGGCAGTCATGACTCTCGCTGAAATTAGCGAGTTTATTGGCAAGCATACTCAAAATGCCTACGTCGCTAATAGTTTCTTTGGTGTCCCGGCTACATCTACAATGACTCTCAAAGATATTAATATGTTTATGGTGAGACAAACAACACTTAATACCATCGTGGATAAATTTTTAGGGAGAACACCTGTGTCTGAAACCACATCTCTGACAGGCCCAACCCTCGCTGAAAACTCACCAGTGAAATTGTTAATAAGTTCTTTGAGGGTTCTAAAAGTTACAATATCACGACGACATATTCTCAACTCGACGGGCATTATAAATTCCAAAAATAATTTGGAATTTATCCTCCTTTTGATTTCATTTTTTAAACGCCGCGATGGAACGATGATAAAATATACCGAAATCAATAAAACCTATCTCGAAATGTACAATGATATTCTTAAACTAAAAACTCTCGATGAATTTGAAATCCTCTGATTTCGTTCTTTTCTAACAGGGAGACGAGGAAGGTAATAGATCCTACCAGAATCTAGGCAAATTATCTCGATATTAACACGGATATTTTTAAACTAAAAGAATATTTTACAAAAATGATCGAACGGCTCGATAAAGTGAAAATTCCACACCGCGTAAAAACCGTTGATAACATCGTATACACAGTTGCCAGTGGAACCTTTGATTGGATCCAAGGAAATGAAAATAGTTTATATTTTCATAGCAAATATGGTAGTATATGGGGTTGTTATCGATTTACAATAATACATCGCCGTAAATTTGATTTGAGAGTCGGTCCGGGACCATTATATATAACAGGCGTTAACACAGTAACATATATAAACGATATTATACCCGACCGAATACGATACCCTATCCGAATTGATATAACTACACCCGACGGGCCAGCGGCAAGGGTTAGGGAGTCGCTACCCTGGAAGCTAGAATTCGTATCCGGTATTCCCCCCACCGACCATGAATCCAAGTACACAATCGAATAATTGAAAACACTAGCGGGTTTAAAATAACAATGACATCGATGAAATCAATTGAACCGATAATAATCCCAGAGGTATCACAATCGCATCGATATCGATATGATACCATAAAAGAGTTTTCCGCGAACTTGAAATCACTTTCTGAGCGCTATCGTGAAAAAATGAAAAAATACCGACGCAGCGTAGCAATCATCGACATCACCGTGTACTCGGTTTCCAGTGTGATGACGGTGACCATGATGGCTCCGATTGCAGTTCCAATCGCTATCTCCGCGGCAACAACAATTGCGGCAGTCGCCACCGCGATAACTAAAAAGTTATCATCGTGTTCTCAAAAAAAACTCAGCGATTATACAGCTCGGTACCGGGTGGTATTTGACGCATACTCGAAATTATCCGAGTTGATCTCGCTGTCGATAGATAATTCGTTCATATCCGATGTTGAATTTTCCACGATGACCCAGTTGAAATTGGAAATTGAAGACAGCGTTAACAATAATGTCACTTGAACTGCTTAAAATTCAGCATAGAACTAAATTAATCACTGGAAAAGAATCAAAAATAGATATTAAAGTTCATGAACCGACGCTCTCGTCGTCGATCGAAATAAGCACAGAGGGATACGCTGTAGATATCTATAACAGCTCGTTAAGAACAGTGTTAGGATGGCCTGAAAAACCACCGAAAAAATCCGCCACCGACTTAACCACGGACGTACAATCATATCATGAAATAAATCCCAGATATCGAGATAATTTATCTGATATAAAAAAAGAAAAATCGACGATAGATTTATATTTACCAACAAAAACAGGTTGCAATGGGATTTTATCATTAAAAGAACAGCTGACTCATCTGTTACTAACGCATTTACGCTAACTGACATCACTGGTTATTTTAATGAAATTAATCAATTACATAAAACACAACTAGAACAACTACGGCAAACAAAATCGCGAAAACACGTTGAAATATTAAATCAGCTTATATCTGACATGGAATATATCAACGAACTAATTATTCAAAGCATAATTAATGACAACAGCGACAATAAACAACGATTCCTAACCGATTACAATATCACAGAAGCCGATCTGCGTAATTTCAAGTTTCCATGATACAACGCTGAGGAACTAAAAGAATCTGTTAGGAATGTTAGCAAGGTATTACAAGTACAAGATTCAACTATCCTTAAATATAATAATGACCCAGATGGCGGCGGTAGGCATATTGCCCCGCACAATGTGAATATTTCAGCAGTGATTGCGCTCAATTTAACATGTGATGCAATTGAAGGAAGCTATCAAATTGATCTAGAGTAATCAAATCAAGCTCAGCAGGGATATATTCTTTATTCGTTTGCACCAACAGCTCCTCCAGGATTCCTAATTATTGAAAACCCAATTAATCCTGTCTACATGCGATGCCATAATAATTCGTTAACGAGAATTAATTTCCGACTCACCGACCAGTCAAATAATTTAATTGATCTACAAGATGAGGTGTTAGCGATTAGTTTGTTTGTGAAATCATAAATGATTTTCGTCCTAAAGACTCGATCAAATATTTGGTTAACCCATAGCAGTAGGGGGGGGGGGGGGGTGATGACATCACGACGAAACCGTATTTTGAATAAACGATGAAAACGGTCTTGGAGTATGATTTTGTGAAAAACTTATGTTTCGAGCAAGTAATCTTTTTTTTGGTTGAAAAAGAAGGATTCGAATTAATTCTCTCGATATGTTTGTTAGATTTAGAGCAAATGATGTCTGGAGCAAATGTCCGATTCACCCCCCCCCCCCCCTGCTGCTTTTAATTGTAATACTAATATTAACAAAACTTTATTTTACTCACAGAAAACGCCCAGCCTGAACATAAAACATATGTCACAGTCACACTGTCTCAAGACGCTTCGTCATTAAAACATAGACATACAGTAGTTCGTCGTTGTTCGTCACAGTTTTACAAGTATCTACCAAGACCCAACTGAAGGGTCCGAGATAATGGACAATAAATGGAATGTCCAACTAAACGTTTTAGGTAAGAAAGCAATCAATGATGATGTCTACTATTGATGTGTATGTTCAGATCGTATGACAAAACCTAGTTGCACCCAAACATAAATATGTTTGTCAATAAAATATGGAATCACTATAAAGTTAGGTTTTGTCATAAGATCTGAACTATTCGGCTTTTTTTAAATTCAGTGCAAATGATAAATACGCAGTTTATGTGCTTGCCTGTACTTGTGTCATACATTTTTTAGGAAGTCATAGTTACTGGACACGAAAATTTTCTAATGTGCATGTTATTATGAACAGTATGTACATAACTTATTATCTTCAGTTTTAAAAATGTAATTAAAACGAAAATCTCTTTATCTATTTTTCCAAACTAATCCTGAATAAAAAACAATCAAATAGTGATAGGAATTATTATCTCAAACGGGCAATGTTCTTGTTTGATCATAAATCTTGCAAACATTATAGAGCTTGAGCATACGTTACAGATTGAAAATGAAATTATGATTCATCAATATACTTTGTGTAAATACTTCATCCAATACCTATTCTGGAGTAACTTCTGAAATAGTCATTTTTTTATTTGTATGTCTTTCTTGTGTCTTTTTTCCATCGTCATTAATTCCTGATAGTAAAAAGACAATAGTAAAATATTACATTGGTATATGGTAATGGGAAATGTAATTAGAGACTTAAAAATACAAGAGACTATCAGCAACACTTACGAGTGTGACATGCCCAAACATTTCAAAAATAAGGAGAAGTCTTCCGATACAATTGTGTGACATGGAACTTTTATATATTAAACAATACTTGTACACTTCATTCCGGATTAAAGATGTCCCGTTCGATCTTCTCAAGATCATTCATTCACACAAATGTATGATTGCTTAATTTACATTGATATTTTAATCATCGTTCCTTAAGCTAATGGTGTAGTTAATTTATTTGCCAAGAACCAGCTGAAATAAAGAAAGGATATATTGGAGAGAACATACTGATCACAGAAATTGTCCAGAAATCGATATTCGTCCTTCGATTATACCACAATGACCAGCTTATTGCTGTGAGTACTAATTCACCGTTTTATGGTCGAATAAGATGTTCAAAGGACAAGGACAACAACACAACAAGAATTGAAATAAAGAACATTACAGAGAATGACACTGGCCTCTACAAAGTGGAAACAGAAGGCACTTTGGCACGGCGATGCTTTCTAAACATTACAGGTATTGTTACAAATATAAAGTAAAACCAATGTACTAAACAATCAATGTGCGTATCGTTAACCAATGTGAGACCTTGACGTCAGTGAGCATTTAAATATATGCAGAAACTTAGCTCTATCGGTAAAAAGGTATATTATCCAAGCACCACCTAGTTTCAAGGAAACATACTATTTGATATAAAGATGTTGATATAGCATCATTCAGTAAACCAAACTAAACTTGTACGAGTGACGTTTCTGAGAAGAGAACGACAAAAACAGTTATGATTTAGTCAGCTAACGTGCCAAACTTGCCAAGAAAGCAATATAATTTTCTAACATTATTCATTCATTTTTGTTGATGCCAACAACAAGGTATATAATGAGTAAATATAATAAAGTGAGAAAGATGTGAAAGTTTAATCTGAAATAAATGCATTCTTAAAAATGAGTATTCTTGAATCTTCTGAATATTTTAATGAGTTCAATTCTATTTTAGTCATCTAATTATTATCATATTACCTGATGTTTGTCGCGGTTACTATATAATTCCTGAAATTACGCCCCTCGTCGTATCTGTCATCGCAACTCTCCATAGATGTCTTGTCACTTTATTGCAGTTTACAATCTTCTAGACGATTTGTATTTGATATTGCTATTTGTAATTCAGATACATTTTAGCCATAATAATGATGTATTATAGACTAATTGTTATAAGAGTTGTTGTTGTTGACTATGCATTAAGAATAGTTTTTATGATAGATGCAATGTTTATTCCCGCTACAGATTGAAATAAAACATATACTGCTCATTTATTAAGCGACATATACCAACCGATACGAGTAGGCGTAATTATTTCACAATGCCATACATCAGCAATTTTAATTCAATCATATCATCTATCAACCAAATCGAGTGGGATGATGTTTGTACAGAAGTATGTTGTTTTCTTTGAGTATGACATGCTTGTAAACGCAAGGATAGTGGTTAATGTAGGTTACTTCTATTCCATTGCCACTTGATTCGCATTGCATAAACTATTATGTTTAATGTTTTAGATTTGATTAAGAAAATTCACTCATATTTGCAATAACTACAAATTCGATATTTTTTACTGTTCTCTAGTCCAACGCAATGTTCTAGAGAAAATGGAAACAGCATCTAGTGCTGTATTTTCCACATTAGGAAAATCCCCACATACACCTTCAAGGGAGAAGATATGGACGAGTAATGCGAACTCTCTGGAAAGCACATTTACAAATCCAGCAGGAAGACTCCTATATACAACTTCAAAGGTGTCTTGACGTTACATATACCATTTTAAAAATATGTGAATCACGTAGCAGATCGAATAAGACGTTATTGGTTAATGTCATGAATGTCCAGGCAGTTTAATAGATGCTTGTCCGTTTCCCTCTGATGCATTTTCTACAACCGAACGTGAGGAACATTTGGACAGACGAATCTGTAATGCTAATGGTCAATGTCAACTGACTCCAAATACAGAGGCTACGTATGCAGAGGTCAAGAATTCGTCCATAAATAATGGTAAGTATAGCTTATATCATTTTTGTTCAAGCTTTTACAAAGTAGTGATATGAAATTTAAACAGCATATTCAGTTATTTTGTAATGATTAAAGAGAATTAATTATGATAAATGTAAAGTGTATTGCAAGTGTGAATGGCACAGCAGGATAAATACACTGTTATATCTATCTAAAAACTAAATGGTTGTATATAATCTGCAAATAACATTGTGATAGTTAATTTCCATTTATTTGTAAGTCGTTGTGGTAAAAGTAATGATAATAGCTTTCGCAGAAACAATGGATTTTAAAGCAGTATTATAAATATTAATAATCACGGGTAATAATTAGTAATAATAAATTCAATATTTCGTTCATGATCTTTTCATTTCTTTACACTTCTATATTTTCTTCATCTTTTCGTTTCTTACTTTCTGATTGATTTAATTTCTTCACCGTTACTTAGTTAAATACTTATATATCTCTCTTGTAGTAAAGGCTGGGGCATCTTGCAAGGATGGATATGAGATAGTTAATTTTTCGTATTTTGATAATCCCACTAATGGAGTCCAAGACGTAGAACTAGCTTTAGCATCGGGAACCCCAAACCCAAAGTTTGTGGGTAGGTATGGTCTTTTTCTAAGAGTTACGACTTATACAGAATTTAAACATTGCAAACACGATATCTACACTATTATTAGAATATATATATATATATATTTATATATATATATAGTGAAGAAAATGTAGTTGCTGAAATATATACGTTTGACTTAAATCTCGTTATATCGAAGCACATAAATCTTCGACATATCAGCGTTCGAAAGGTCGAATGTGAAATAGATATATTTAATTTTATTACCAGACATATCAACATCAATGGTTGACTTGGACCCTGGCACGAAAAACGAAGAGGCCTATACATTATTTTCAAATGTTATGAACCATGCGTCTGCAGAAAATGTCATGGTAAGCATATATTTCTTCAATGTCTTGAATGAACAGAAAACGAACAAAGAAAGGACTATAGTTCTCTTAGGACATAGGAGTCGGTCAGGATATATATATAACTTTGAATGCCAAAGTAATAGGTATAAAATACGCACATAATTTAAAAGTAGCAAAATCATAATTAACATCTTTTATTTGTAATTTGAATATTGTAAGTGTATGTCTCAATCATGAATCAATGCCAAATGTAACATCTATATATCTTATTTTGCAGCGTTATGACGATGAAAAAGCCTTGAGTAAAAGAAAGTAGGAGCAAGGAGAGAAGAACACGATTCATGTCATTGTGTGCAATCACGATGCCATTAATCCATTGTGAATTTGCCATTTCTATTTATCAAAAATACAATTTATTATCGGCTTTATTTTTCGTTTTTCACATTACTATTCGGGGTGTAAAAAAGTACGTTCTACTATGTGCAATACGTATTGGTCTCTGTGGAAAATAAGACTTGTCTACAACTCAGAAATAAGGCCGGTTTACAATTTTGAACATAATGCTAATCTACAACTCGGAAATAAGACAGCTCAGTAAAACGTTGCTCTTAAGATTACCGCAAACTTTCCTTTTTGTGAATGCAAACAAAGTTATTGCTTTATCTTACTGTGTATCAATTTTTTATATAGCTGAGACTTGAGCGTAATTCACCGGAATGAATGGAGTGCACTGCCATCATATGGATTCTTACGAGGATGTAATTAGTCTGGCTGATATAGTGACTCATGCACATGAATAAATGTGAAAATAATTCAGATTTTTGAATATATATTTAAAATTTACATGAAACATCTGATATTACTACTTTTCACTTTTATAACTATATTAGTCATGAATAGAAACGTAGTTCCATTCATTATAGTAAATTTAAAGGTTATGTCATTTGGTAGAGCAGAAAGAATGTCACTTTTTATCTATGATTATTTTCAACAATCTGTGCATGCTATTGCTAAACAGGAGGTAAGCAGCGAAAATTATAAGATCCGTCATCATATACATCATAGACAACCCTAAAATCAGCAAGTTGAAGGCGCTGATGTACTCATTATGTTTCTGGAGACCGCCGGGATAACATTATTTTTTTCTGTCAGAGATAACAAGATCACATTTATGTTGTTGGTGAAAACATTGTCAATTTTATTATCATATATCTACTAAACGAAAATATGTTTTTCCTTATATATTGTCAACGCACAAACCATCGAATGGTTTTATTTTACAATCATGTGCATACACTCTTTAGACTCTGCAGCAATCACTACGTTGAGAAAAACAGCTACAATAAATAAAGATTGTAGTATTTTGTCAACATAATACTTTAATACTAAAATCAAACGATTTTTGATGGTGAATTGATACATTAAACATCATTATGGCAGAGGTACATCACAAAGTTTGTACCGTTTAATATCTTAAAAGGAAATATTAAAATGACTGCCAATTTATCTACAATGCAATTTATTTTTAATTTGTATTGTTCGTTTGTTTTTTTTCCAAATGATTATAATATTTAATGCCTAATTTTTAAACCGTATTACATAGCTAATTGTTGTCTTTAATTGTATGCATTAGATTTTAAGATAATTATTATTTAGAGAAAACATGTTTTCTTGTATTGTAGTTCAAGGCATTGGCTTTACACGAGAGATATCGGATCTAGATGATGTTTTATGTTTTAAATACTTAAATTGCAGTGAGGTGAAAATGAAAGAATGAACATTCTTTGCAATTTAGAATGTCTTTAAACGAACGTTGTTTCTTATCCTGATCATTTATTGTGCCTTAGGTTTCCATATTAAGATTGTTTCCATTACAAATCTAAATGTCTACCTTAACATAAAAAGTGGAATCAATATTTACATTTTATGCAGTTTTATATTAAAGGATGTATTTGTTTAAATTGTTCTTAGTAATTACAAACTGCTTGTTAATACTTTCCGACTAAATAACGTTTGTGGAATAATTGTGAATTCATTAAGAGACATCTTGGATTATATCGTTGTAATACTTCAAAACTGTTGCCACATCAAAATTTTCCCAGGTTTGTATTACAACAGCACTTTCTGGTATATAATTATTCGCAATTCTCTATTCTTCTAGTCTTCTCATAAAACGTTTAGGAGCCTATGGAAATTAATTCACATTACTTTTAATTCCTTTCTAAATTTTCACTTTGTATTCAAGGGAAGTATATAACTTGTTGACCTTAACTAAACGTTTATTTTGTTCTTGCTATTTTCTGTCATTTTTGTTATGACCGTATAGTCGTACCTCTTGTGTGTGTTGATGTCTGTATTATAATGTGAATGGTGTGTCCGTGATAACCTTCCAGTCTAGTTTGATAACAGAAGCTCCATCTAATGTTTGATTTTTCACTTAGTTTTGGCTTGCAACCAAATGCATCCATTATTGGTTTAGTGACGTTTCCAAACATGATTTTGAGTATGGTTTTAATCAATTGATAACGTTCTACTTTAAAGACATTTTGCATTTTTAGGCCATTTAAGAAACTAAATTTTTTAAAGAGGCACAGGAACATCTGCATGGGTTACCCTTTATTTTGGTGCACAATACGTGAAACACTTATTCATTCTTATGATTTGAAAATCGTTTTGTGTTTATTCTATAAATATTACACAATTCCATATACTTCCATGCAAAATTTGTTTTTTTAGAATCTGTACATAGATTAGAATGTATGTTTTTCTTAAAAAAAATGTTTTAAGCATAGAAGCCAGTTCTATGTATTTTTCCATCAGTTACTACAAGCCATATTTGATGCACTTTGTCTTTTATTGTATATTGTGTTATGTCCAATCGCCGTCTTTCTTCATTGAAAATATAATGTAACCTACAGAAGCAACATTTATATGCGTGATATCTTCAAAGCAACTAACAGTGCTATATATTGAAATAAATAATCATACAAAACCTGAAACAGTCACAAGGTAAACATTATCAGCGATCTTATAAAGACCAATAAAGAAAGAACAGTGACGAGAATGCATATGCTAAAAGAGAACAATGTTCTCTATGCTCTTTGCGTTTGCATTATTTCCTTCGGAAACAGGATTGCCAACTCTAATTCCAACTATTATTTTGAACTATAATTCTTTAGTCTTCTGTCTGAATCAGAGTTACTAATCTCAAATTTACTAATCAAATCCAGAACAATTTGATCAAGAATACCTTTTACCACCAAATATTTAACAAAATATTCACTACGTCTTGCTTCGTTAAAAGGCTTCATAAAGAACATCTGGCAACTTAAGTAGCTCTCACATTTTGAACAATTCTTCCTGGGATTTTAAAAAAAAGTTCACCACTTTATATGACTTGGTGAAATCTTGATTTTTATGCAGATGATTTCTCAAATATGTAAAATTCAAATATCAAGGACGAAAAACATTCCGAAGAGGACAAATTATTCAAAAGCAATTGTAATTTCTAAAATATATTTTAAACGAGTTAGTGTCCGTGACGATTCCCCCACCAAAGTGTTCTGTTATGATTCTTTGGTATCTAAATAACAGAAAAAAGCCCAAAATCAACACGTTTTGTAAATCAACAACAAATGCTCTTTTCCATTGAATACATGATGCTACATGTCTGCAGTATGATGCTCCAGTGCTAGACATCACTATAAACTGTCACACTGCAGGCATCGTAGCGGTATGACTCAACAGCTATTTCTAAAATCTAAATCACACACATACACAGACAAATCCATTTACAACTGTAATTAAGTCTCCGTTGGTCTTATAAATATTTGTCTCGTGATATACACTTGTAGATGTTTAAACTTGGTAAATAACTGTCACTTGAAGTACACTTGTAAATGTATCAATTTTGTAAATAATTGTTTTTGATGTTGTGCTTGCATATACATCGATTTGATACCAGCTAATATCTTTCAAAATAAAATATATACTTTAAGAAGCCTCAGAAATGCAGCAACTCTACATGTTAAATACGAGTATATTTTTTTTAACAAAGATAAACAAGTGACAAGTTGAGTTGTCAAAAAACATTTATGAGTGTCCACCATGATTAATTTAACCTAAAGATACTTACAGCACTAAATGCTTTCTTTTCTTTTATATTAATGTTAAGTAATGTAATATATTTTCTGTTATTAAATTTTATATTGGTCTGTTATTTCACGCATTGTTCTCATTTTTCATACACTGGCATTTCAACACAAAATAATACTGATGTGCTTTCTTCCAATCTTGATATGGAGAGTTTTTCTCATTCAAATTTTTACAATAAACCTACAATTTTTAATTGCACATGTAAATTATCTACCTGAAAATAAAGCAGAAATGCAACAAGTATAACAATTAATTATACATCGATTGTTCAGTTATCATATGTGTATTCAAAATACCATCCCAGTATATATAAAATCTGCATCATACCAAGAAACACAGTGTTATTTCGATTCTGTGTTGATTAGCATTTACCATTTGTTTCCGTGTACCGCACTTTTCATAGTGTTAATTTCTGTCTTTCTGTGCATCAGGGTGAAAATATTTCCATGCACACTTAATGCCGACTAACTCTTTTACATAGTTGTAGAAAAATTCCGATCACGATACTTGATATGAATTCACGCAAGTTCACGACATGACTAGGAACCGAACTATTGTCTTTGAATCTGGGGCGTTGGGTCTTCTGATGAGGATGGCGGAGAAAGTAGGAACTAGGAGAAAATAAATGACTAGTCAGTAAGCATCAATGTTAAATGACTTCTATTTTATTTTCAATACTGTGTGCGTCCAAATTTGCAACACCATTTTAACTCTACAAAGGGGAAAAACAATATTTGTCTTAAATCATTCGTCAAAAATGCAGAATTCGATACAAACTGGTACTAACATCATGGAAGACGGTAACAACTGGTACCTAGATCAAGGTGGAGTCGAATGCCCCTTACGGTATCATAGTTGATAGCGTTAGATTTGCAGACGATGATGCATTGATTATAATGAAAAGAAAACAGTAAGACACAATAATTGTTTTAGAAAGATATTAAAGAGATTTTGAAAATCATAAAATCATTAATAGTGAACAGACTTCTCTTCCCGTGGTGAATGAAATATTTAGCTAACATGCATGCATTGTATGGTGTATGTAAGTTCCGTTACATTGATTTGTTTTTGGTTTTGTAATGTGCAAAGCCTTCAAAAGTTTTCTCCCGAACAAAACAATCTGCTAGGCCAGAGCAAATTAATTGACAGTGACATACAGAAAAATGTGCCACTATGGTATATTTAATGGGATCTTTTTTCCCCCACCCCATCCCCTTCTCCCTCCTCTATAATTTCATTATTTAAATACCCATTTTTTAAAATATGGAGCCATTGTCATTACTTACAGCACTCTGTAGTCCGATCATGTGACACACTGAAGATTTTGATGCTGTTTATGGTAATTTCTCGGGGCTTCCGGTTGCCGGGACAAAACTATTCCATTTCATGGTAACTGGGTCTCAGTGCCTTGATGGGACTCAATTACTTATACATGTACTACCCTGTTGACGTCAAGGTTCATGTAATGTGGATAGTGATAAAACACCGTGTATACAACAGGCCACGTGCCTTCTTTGATGTCATCGTGGGAACACACTAAGGTTAATGTATTGTTATTATTTGAAATGAATTTGTCTAATGCATGTGTTATTGTTGTTACATACTTGAGGACACCTGCTTTGAATATCAGACGCGGTTTACTTACAACGCGCATGGTAGAACGACTTCAATCAAATATATATTGACGAAAGATAAAGAACTGTTGATTTTAAGACCACTGTGATGAAGTGTTTCACAAAGGGAAATAATCAGTCACAAAACTGGAGAAAAAAAAAACGTTCATGTTTGTTCATAAAAGCGGATACAGAAATACTGTTCCACGGAAAGGGGGAGGAGAGGGAGCACATTTGTTGGCAGTTATTGTTTTATATTGAAACTCTGGCAGGAGCAGTGTGGGGTGGGGTGGCTCGATCCAAGGAAGCTCTTGCATGTTATGTCCTTCCATGACATGAATTTATATATCCCATCCAATTTCTACCGGATCTGCCCCTCGGTTGTAAATGCGTTTTAAACAAGGCGAATTTTCAAAGCGAAAATGTCAGTGTTTCTTTCTTTATTTTTCTATAATTGGTTAATAGAGTAGGCAGCATACTTATTAATATACTACTGTGGAGGTCTGAGGTTTTAGGCACAACGTACTTTTTTTCTCAATGTTTGTAAAACATATTTTACTCCAGTGTTCTACTACTTGGCAAACGTCCTATAAAGTAAGTGTTCTGCAACTTGGCAAACATTATATAAAGTACGTGTTATGCAACTTGTCAAACATTATATAAAGTACGTGTTCTGCAACTTGGCAAACATTATATAAAGTACGTGGTCATCAACTTAGAACACATTATATAAAGCATTGTATGTTAATTAGGAGGGACTTGCGGTGATTACTGAGGTTTATAAATGTGTAGTTGCATTTGGTTTTGTTATGTGGGTGCAATGAAATTTTTCAGCACATTATATGTTATACATTACGGCCAGGATATTTGGTTGAAAGTTACCCTTCGCTAGTAAGAGCTTCCATCTTCCGCATCAATTCTGATTAGAGATCTCTGTGTATATAAGTTTACCTATCGCCTGACTTAATGTACATGCTCAAAGAGCACCTTGATAGTATAACCCCCTCATAATTAAAGATTTTTTTACAAACGGAAGAAGGTAAAACGCAAGGCTCAATATAATTTCTATATGTTACCTTTAATACGCTTTTCTCTGTATGAAAAGAATTCGTTGCTGCGACTCTCGGACCAATTTACTATTCCAAATGTAGCACTCATGGGGAGTTTGATACCCAAGGGTGTAGACCTATATATTGTTTATTTGAGCACCTGCAATTGTATCGACAGCAATCTGGCACGTGCCCCCTGTGGTCCGCTCTCCCACCAAACAAAGTGTACCTACATTTACAAAAGCTAAAATTGTAATCTTTCCTTTACTACTGACTTGATGACTGTTCTTCCAAGTCAAAAATTCTTAGCTTAAATTATCAAGTTTATAAATTATGTACATGTTGTCTCTGTATCTTTCCGTGTGCCTCTTTTTGTTTATGTCTACACGTTATCTCTGTATCTTTTCGTGTGCGTCTTTATGTTTCTGTCTACACGTTATCTCTGTATCTTTTCGTGTGCCTCTTTATGTTTCTGTCTACACGTTATCTCTGTATCTTTCCGTGTGCCTGTTTATGTTTCTGTCTACATGTTCTTTCCGCATTTCTCTATATACCTTTCTATTTCATCTTTACTTGTAGCTCTTTCCCCCAACTCTCTTCCTTATGTCAGCTTGTCTGGCTATACGTTTGTACATCTATTCATTTCTATAAGTATCCGCCACAATCCTTATCGCGCCGATCTGTATTTATATATGACTGTATGTCTGTCCGATGCGTTTTCTTCCAATTCACCGTTGTGTCTGGTAAATCCATTTTCATTGAAATATTTCAACTATACTTGGATGGTGACCTTTGACACTAATATATGCTTTAATTACTGTGAATCATGAATATTGCAATGCCTAGTATATCAGGGACCAGTTATCTGCTTGCTATACAAGTCTTTCATGAATGAATAATATATTCACGGGTTCTGTGTGTCAAACGGATTTCCAAACCACAAAACTAAAATATTTTGAAGAGGGTCTATAAAGAATTTAATAGGAACAAATACGGCCTTTCCACCATGTTTTCCTAAAGAATAATAAACGACCAAAATTGATAAGACCATAGATTAGTATTAAACGTATAAATGGGTAGTCGTGCCATTCGGGATTCAGAATGCGCCTACTGATGTCACCTTTATTATGAGAAAATTACTCGAACCGTCACGGGGAACCGGAGTATCGGATTTCATTTGAAACTTACTATTTGCAAGAGTTCCTCGGAACGACCCTATAATTTTGCTAACGTTAGCTGTAAAACGACATAGAACAACGTGACTTACCAAATAACCATCTATATCTCCGAGAAAGAAAATGATGGGGAATTATCTTCGGATTATCTAAATTCCAACGCTGCTTCTTTGGACAAAAGTTTATTTTGGAAACTAACCAGCAACCACTGGCATATTTAGCACAACCTAAGTTGACAAATGGACGGTTATTGAGGAGGTAATTATTTCTTCAGCAGTACCAGGTCCAGATATATAAAGGATAGCAATCATGTTGGGGCGGATTGTTTAAGTAGAATAGATAGTCTGAAGTGAAGAGCTCAACTGAGGACGTTTAGGAGGTAAACATGGATTGCATCTCTAAAATTACGATTGCTTAATTTGAATCTTCATGAGTATGCCTTTGTAATGGTGCGAAATTGTGTTGATAATTTCGCATTATATTCTGTCGTGTCATTATATTATGTCGTGCCACCCTAATTCCTTATGAACTAGGCTGACAATAATTTGGCATTTTGTAATAGGTAACCTCTCTTGTTTGGAGGCATATGTGAATTCTAATTAGAGTACATTTTATAACGGCGAGGCAGAGATGTTAGCGTAAGGTCATGTAACGGGAAATGACAAAGCTAAGATAAACTAGAACAAACTTTTGGGAAATTCTTTGACCGTTTAAAGTCACAAAAAGATATTTTCCACAATAGTTATTAATAAAGGCGACATAGAGAGAATTATTTTCACTTGAATGGGAGTATTACATCTTTATGGTTGATAGATAAAGTAATCATGATTGACTAAGCTAAACGAGGTGGTGTTCCCCAGACAAAATTTCAAGTTTAAACTAATCTCCCTCATCAGATTAGTTAACTTTCTGACGGGAGCCAGACTTTGAGCTTCGGGAAATAATAAGTATTACTGGTTAGATTGTCCAAGAGACGTGAAGGAATGTTGATGACACTAGAGAATAGAGATTCAACAGCAAAGATATAGTCTTAAAAAAGCACAGGGATAGTCGTAATTGCATACGATTTGTTCAATGATGTAAGTTAGTAATTTTGGGGGGAATTTATTCGTTTAAAATTCATATTTGAATTTTCTTGAATTCCGAAAATCGTAGTACATTCATTTGTCTTGATTGTAATTGAAATCACGTAGTGTAATTATTTGATGCATTACACTTATACGCATTGTGAGAACTAATTTGTTTTGAATGTTATAGTAATCATGTTTGCTATATGCATTTCATCTGATACGAATTGTTCAATTAATGAATACACAAAATGTGAAATTCAAATCAACAACAATTTAATATCATTTAAAAACATATGGTCATTTCTCAGATCAAATACAAAAACAAATACAAGTACAAAAACCATATCACTCGTCTTTCACTCGACTGAGTGACGACCTATTTAATCATCTGACTTAGTGCGATATATTTTCCTCCTGTCCTGTGTTCCTACTCATCGGTATTATGCTTCTCTGGACTGGTACTCCATTTCACTTAAGTCCGTCCAACTTCTGCCTCCGTTCTTCATTTTAATTTGTCTCCCAGAGACTCGGAACCAACTGCATTAGGGTATTTCCCTCTGTCTCCAACATTTCATCTGGTCCATAAAAGCTTCCTGTACGAACACACAAGGACACTAGCATAGAATATTCCTCTAGCTATGTATACTCCAACTAAACAACATGGTCACGCATTCGTGCACATCAAAATATTCATTATCTCTGATATTTGTATACGCTAAATATATATATATATATATATATATATATATATATATATATATATATATATATATATATATATATATATATATATATATATATATATATATTCTCAATCTTATTATACAGAACAATATCACATAATCACACGCATTTATGTACATTGCATTTCTATTTAGTGTATACAGACATCCACTCATCCTTGCACTAATATATCCTTTCACATGATACTCCTACAAAGTATACACAAATAGTCAAATCCCAATTAACAAATGTTACACACTGCAACCATTATACAAAGTTATAATTCAATTCGACATTTGCAAATCTAGAATATCACATGAATAAATGCACTAGGTTACTAGGAATTAACTGAATAGCGAATTACAATATTACATTTACATAGACATTGCTCATATCTCAAAATATGCATGTAGATCAAACACTACGAATAAATCAATAGGGTAATTCTACGTACTAAAGTATACATACTGCAATAATTAAAGTACAATTATTTGCCGTAATATATTACATAAATCGAAAATATAGTCACTGACCTGTACTAACGCTTCTTGTAATTCCCAGAATAACAAGTTTCCCACCAATTTCTAATGACGTCGGAGTGAGCTTATCTTCCCTAATAATTCCCGCAAGATGGTTTAGAGACTACTAACGTTTAGTTCTCAAGATAAGAGATTTAAGCTTGCGGTTATAATGTTGGCCACGCCTTGCTCAACGTCTATTCGATCTTGATTCACCCTTAATTACCATACACTTCCCCCTCCTCAACAGTCTCTCAATAGTGAATTTACGACCCCAACTTGATGTTTCTTTCATCTGAACACGGGATTTCATCACTTACCTGTGAACCATGTTATGGCCATGTTATGTAACTGGCTTGCCCAGAATAAAGCGACAGTTACGAGTTCCTATGCCCATGTCAGATAACCGGCCTGACACCGCATTGCTCGCAGAACTGACCTTCATACATTTATGGCGCGAAATCATATTCTCCGGGTCTAACATATGCATGTTGCAATCAGGTTATTTTCCTTACAACGTGACACAGTTATATACGGTAATCGCATTAATGCTGAAAAAGTAGACATATGGAAGTAACTTTAGTAAAATATACAGTACAGTCACAAAGGAGAATAACATGTGATGTGCCATCTAAAACTACACTAATAGTTCGTGCAAGGCTAGACAACAGTAGTGTATCCGAATGTTCTGGGCAATATATAATTTTCGTCATAACGTGGATCAGTACTGGTTTCAAAAACTTATTTTAGAATGACATCAACCATAAAATAACAAATGAAAAGAAATAATCAGTAACCAAATTACTCAAAGCACTGCTGTTATATACTTGCCTTGATCGACATCTGTTCAATATAAGAAAAACAATTTGTGTCATATTTATCCAAACAGATTTCATAGTTAATAGCTGGAGGTGAATATAATTTTTTATAAAATATATCGATCTAAACCAGCCGTGGCGTTCGCTGTAATTATTTTTAGGTTTATGTGTGTGTGGCGAGGAGATGTGGGAACAAAGGCGAAATCAAAGGAATTGATGCCGTGAAAATGCAAGTAGTGTTACTCACTAAATACATACGAAATCGTCACGTAAATAATTCAACGGGTCTTCTGTTTTCTAGACTTAATAATGATAACCAGAGATAGGGTATTTTCTATGAAGATTACATGTAACTATAAACATATTATTTGCCAAGATTACATTTTACAGTATGTTCCATCAGTGTATCTGATGTTATTTTATAGCAAAGGTATCTTCTTGTGATTTTTATCTAGTGTTTTTGATAACGAGATTTCGTCTTGTGATCGTACTAGTGTTTTTGATAACGAATATATCGTCTTGTGATCATATAAGAATTTTTGAAAACGAAGATACCGTCTTGTGATCGAAAGGTGTTTTTGATTGCAAAGGTATCGTCTTATGATCATAGAGGAGGTTTTTATTTTGAATGTATCGTCTTGTGATCGTATAGTTGTTTTCATAGCAAAGATATCGTTTTGTAATCGTACAGGTGTCTTGTGAACGTCCTAATGGAGGAATCCAAATAATCAGGAGAAAAACAGCGACGTTGGTTGTTCGATCAAATGCCCATGAGTATTTTGTAATAGTTGACCGAACGCGGGACTTTAAGGCACATATCTAACATGTTATTGTTGTAGCAAAGTCACTTTGATTGAATTAATAAAACCATTTCGTTCCTTTAGCAACGAGGTAGAAAGGTTTAATTTAAATTATTTTCATTCACTCGTAATATTGTCAGGAGATAGCATGCGCTCTTCATGGTCACTCCCTAAATCATCACTTAACGGTTTAACCTGTCAAGCACATCTTTGAATTTCCATACTGATCAATTCACGGCTTGATCTGTCAAGCACAGCTCTGAATCGCCACAGATAACCTCACGGTTTGATCTGTCAAGCACAGCTCTGAATTAACCCAATGATCAATTCACGCTAAAGACAGCCAGTGCACCAAACTTCCCACAACATTAGTTGCTTTGTTGCTGATTGTGTGCTTTTCTTAAAATGTATTGTTAGTGAAGTATCTTTTGTATTGGTAGATTTTATAGAAGGTACTGCATGATATTCACGTTTTATAATGGTACACTTAAGGCAGTACAGTGTGGCACAATTCAAAGGTTCTATACTAAGCAGCATAAAATGGCAAAAACCAGCACGTTATTCGAAAGTCAACAAATAAATTGTTTCTTATGAATACAAAGGGAAAATTTAAAAGGAACTTGCAGTATTTTGATTTAAATCCGAAATAGTCATAACAGTTATATTACAATTCCAAAGGCATAGAGTAATCCGAATCAATTCCAGTAGTGTTCCAAATTAATTCTCATCATGAATGTGATGATGTGCCAGTGATCTTAAATGTGCTAATGTACTAACAGCCTGACGCAACACCATTATATAATTCAGAATGTCCTTGAATAAATTCACAATAATTCCAAAAAGTAATTTAATCCAAAAGTAAATGAGCACTTTTGTAATTTAAACTAATAATTTCAATAAACAAATCCTCTCAAATTAGAAATGAAGACAATTCCACTAAATTATTAAGATAGCAGCGATTATTCCTGATGTAAATAACCTCAACATAAAACGTAAGACAGAATAGGATGACCAGGATGAAGATCAAAATGTCATTTCTAGAATTTTCTAAGTAGTAATGTCAGGTCTTCTACTTAATGTTTAGAAACTAACATGATGGGAATACCAATGTCCTGCACTTAAATGCAAGCAAACATGTTTACCAATAAGTGACAATTAACTTCAAATATATTCTATAATAATATACAACATTAACGATGTGGTATGATATTTCATATTCATTCCAATATATAATCATAGACCAAAAACAATTGAACACAAAACATAGAAATATATTACAATTGTCTGTTATTTTGGTATATTATTGGTAACCTAACGTAATGTATTGTTTAATTTCCACCCCCTTTTTTTCTAATGGAGGACATAAGGCCAATTATTGTTTGTTACTGTCATGTTGACCTTATTTCGCACACACCGGTAATCCATAAAATAACAATAATATTGATAGTTGCGTCTTCCAATGCTTGGCATGGTGAACTTATTTTCAAATTCAAATTTACAACTGTACATAAACTTTATCATTATACCTTTACAATCTGCCCCTAAAAACAAAGCATAAATGCAACACTGTTGTATCCAAATAAATTATGCATCGATTATTCAGTTATTGTACATGCATTAGATATTAAATTCCAAGCGATATAAAATCTGCTTCATATCAAGAACATAATGTTATATTGATTGACTTTAGAGAGTGAGGCAAATAACAGCTGTTGCTTTGTAAAGCTGAGGTAAGTTTACACGTTGTGTGCGTATTGTTTTAAGATTTATCATTTGTTTCATTGTACCGCATTTTTCATGGTGGCAATTTTTGTCCTTCTGTGTGTGAGTATTGTTTTAAGATTTATCATTTATTTCAGTGTACCGCATTTTTCATGGTGGCAATTTTTCTCCTTCTGTGTGTGCGTGCGGACATCAGTGATAAAGTAGTTTTCGTGCATTTATAATGCCGAGTAACTGAATTAAATGGTACGAAAACATTCTGATAACAAAGTTAAATTAGCTATGATTCACACATGTGCAAGACATGCACATGAACTGAACTATCGTCCTCAATCAAGGAGTTTTGGTTTTTGATTAGGGACACAGAAAGCAGGAACGAGGAACTGAAACGACTGTTCCAACATGATGCAGTGTTATGTAGTTTATTTTATGTTACTTTCAGTACAGTGTGTATCCAAAATGCACAACACTGTTACAATACTACCAGGATTGCAGGATTTGATAAATACTGGAATCAAGGTCATGATAGACGGTAACTACTGGTATCAAGGTCATTTTAGAGTCTAATACCCTTAAGGTATCATATTCATCAACGTTATTTTTGCAGATTTCTAGCAGTGATGATGATGATGATGATGATGATGATGATGATGATGATTACTGATGATGATGATGATAATGATGATGATGATGATTGCGATGATAATGGTGATGATGAATGCAGAAGGATACGCAAATCAGTACTGTCCGCCATGCTTATCCTATCATGTTCTAAACGTTATGATAAACATATCAAACAAAACCATCCTGACCACACCTTCATTATATTTCATTTTCCGCTATAGTTATTTCTATTGTGCTATTTGGTTTGTGATTACACTGCACAACTTTAAAAGGCTAGTTTTTGTGAATGGCTGTTGTTGTGTGTATTTAATTTGAGATATTTGTAGGATTTTCGTAACGATTATATATTATGTACATCTGTATATTTTATCTAACCATGTCCAAAATCAAGTTCATGGTTTACCTGTGCAGTAACATTTATCTTGTAAACAACATAAGCATAGCTAATATTTCCCTATCATTGTGGATTCAAATGGAAGTACACATTTCTTTTGAAATCTGTGCCTAGGACATAAGCTTTTCTATTGGAAATTTCTAAACCTGTCGACAGGAGATTGGATTACATCCTGGAATTAATGTCGTGTCCTAGATTTTTATATAATGTTGTTTACTTGAGAAAATTACTCATTCTTTCCTTAACAACTAAAGCAAAAATTAATCTTTTGCTTGTGTTCAGTTTTTCATTAGGTGGATTTATTTATTTAAATTAGTATTCACTGGAAAATGCTCAATACTAGTATTGTCCTGGAAAGGTAATTTTGAATTTTACTAAACTTGTTATGTTGCGCTCTTTTCTATTACTTAAAACGTTATATCACAAGTCCAAAACTATTGAGCAATCTGAATAAATTCCTTCGGTGTTCCTGACCAATTCCGATAATTTTAACATACTGATGTGCCAGTAGTCTCGAACGTGCTAATTTTTCAACATTCTTGATGTATCTGAACTATATAATCCAAAATGTCTTTGAACCAATTCAAGATAATTCCTAGATTTAGTCAAAAAATATTGACTACGTTGTAATTCCAGTGAATAATTTTAAGAGTAAAATAAATTCTCCCAAATGAACTCAGCTAAAAGGTTGATGATAAGAGTAGGAATGAGTCAGTTACAAGATTCACCTAACCTATATGGCAAAAACCATTTTCACACGCACACACGCACACACAAAAGCATATATATATATATATATATATATATATATATATATATATATATATATATATATATATATATATATATATATATATATAGTTTTTTGTGTGTGTACAACAGTTTACACAGTGAAAACGATCTTAATTAGGTTTGTACAGTTTGAAAGGCAACGACGTAGTTGCTCTGATTTATTTTAGCACATATTTTTTAATGTTGTCTACCTTCTAAAACCCTAATCAACATGACCAATTACGAGCAACATTTATCTGGTTATTTGGTTCATATCAAATACCACACTAGTGAATGTTGTACGTATATTATACAAACTGTAAACACCATTTCTTGTGAAATAACGCACACATGATGTAAGCAACTCGGTATACGTGAGATTGATATATTTGGTATGACCGTCACATTTTTTGTAAATTCAGCTTTCTTACACCTATTCGTATCACTGCCTATCACCCCACCCCCACCCCCCTACGCACCCACCTTTATGACTCCATAAAACACTATGTCGTTTTTGTAATGACACTATAATTAGTGTATGTTGTATATCCGGGTTGTCAGGATCACTCTGTTCACTTCATTCGAACCACGAAATAGTAACAATACAGGTATCAAGCTGAGGTCTTTTCTTGCAGTGACCTGTTAAACCATCCACAATGTCCCTGACACCGGAGCAATGTGAGCAGTTTTGGACGTATGCTGACACAGACGGGGACGGAAGTTTGACTATACACGAATTAAAAGCCGGACTGCATAAATTTTTAGGTGAGAAAAACCAGGGAGGAGAAGTAAAATGTATACCTGACAGCGTCGTCGTGGTAAGTTTCAAAATGTTCAGATGAGATATGAAATATTTTCCTTCTATCTTTTTTGTAGTTGTTTATCCTTGCAAAACCGCAGCAAGTCTATTGTTGTTAATAATGTTTTTCCTCTTTCGTTACATTTTCGTATATCATTCATTTGAAGACCTGTAATACCGATGAACTATCTTCCATTGACTGAAATCCGAGCTGGTTTTCTTTCTTCTTCTTCAGGCTTCCGATTTCGATGCATACATGTATTTACTGAATGTACTCATACTTATGTACATTTATTTGTATGTTACGTTTGTATTATATTGATAGAAAAGTCACGCATACATTTACCCCATGGTTGGATTAAGACTCGGACGGGGTACTTAAAAGTGGTGGCGGGATCCTTGAAGTTATATAATTACACCTAGAAAGCAGTACATAAATTAACTTAATAGGCTTGAGACAGCTATTAAGGATTTTTGTGCCTTTTTTCATGACCTATGTGTTTGTTGAAATGTTTAAAGCCGGTCAGCGTAAAACAGGAGGATAATTCAATGTCTCTATTTTTAGCCCTTTTATTAACAGCAATTTGAAAACTGGACAGTTAATTTGAAAAACTTAATTTCAATTCCTCTCAAACCACAAAGTGCAGTCGTATGAACCACTACGCATTGCATATTTCAAAGCCCAGTCAGTAGGACAACTGGAAAGGCGCACATAACTACTGGTGAACTTTATCCACGCTCACGATAATTACGTCTTTTTCATTACAAAAACATGGCTAACAAAATCATCAGACGATGAGCCAATGACTGTGGATATAACACACTCCGTTTTTTCCATCAAATGGTCCCCAGCCACTCCAGCGAAGTCATGCTGTCATCGCAATGAACTCATAATTCACCATCTTAACTACACAACAACTTTCATTAGCAAACACATTCTTTGAACTGGTCCAAACTTCACAATGGAGCATATATAAGTCCATTTTTTTCTGCATCTACCATCTTCATCCTAAGTAAAAAAAAAAACACAAACAAAACAAGTTGACTAAATCTCTCTTTTCGGACAGTTTCCAAACAGCTTTGAAGACGATAGTTTGATAGGTCGCATCTTGATTAACTTTCACTTTGACTTTCCTGAAAATCCATAAACATCAAAACTTCGGTGTTCGTGTCCCCTAATTCGGCTATAATTTAAGAATGTTAATTATATTCTTTTTTTTGTACTAACTTGATGACTGTTATACCGGTGTTAACGATTATTCGTCTTAGTTTTTGCTTTCTGTTTCTATCTAGATCAGGGGTCTCAAACTCAAATTGCTCTGAGGGTCAGATGAGGACTTGTAAAGTAACAATATTGCGGAATCATTGCATGTATGTTTTAAAATGATATAAAGTCAATGAAAAAACAATATAATAAGAACATAGTGATGTACAAATTTTATTTAATCCATTTATTAAAACTAATGTGTAACGTGGATGTAATTACCGTATTAGGTTTATGTTTTAGTCAGTTTTTATTCTGGTTACTTAGCTGGCAGCGTTTAGCATCAACAAAGACCTCAATATTAGGCTTGAATTTATGAGATGAAACCAATCTCAGTGTTGCTTGCAAATGTTCATCAGTGAGTCGTGACCTTAGCACAGACTTGTTAATCTTCATGGATGAGAAAAATTGTTCACATACATATGTACTTCCAAACATTGCAATAACCCTTGCAGTAGCAGCGAGTAACCTCGGAAACCTTTCTCGTGAGAGGAACATGTAGAATTCAGGTATCCCCACTTCTGCATATCTTTTCTTTAAGATACTATCACATTGAAAAAGTTCCACCAACTCCATTTGCAATTCCTCTGCAACAGTGTCAATTTCTACAGCAAACGGCGTTGAAAAAAGTTGAAATTGTGGCTCAAGTACCTTAAAATCTTCAAAGCGCACATCAAACTGTTGACGTAAAATAGATAACAAATCTGTTTATTCTGTCAAGCATTTGGGTTCAACTTTTCCTAAGGAATTCAGAGTTGAGAAATAGGCCAAAATTGCCCACACCCAGCTTCTTCATTCATAAACGTATTTTAACTTTGAACGATTTCACATTCTCATACATCTGTGTGATAATCTGTTTTTATCTTGAAACCTCAAGTGCAATGCATTCAAGGGATCCGTAATATCTGTTAGAAAAGCAAGGTAGCATTGAAAAGTAGTCAGTCAGCAAAGGAACCGCGTTATTTTTCATTTTCATGAATAAAACGATTTCATCTCTAAGTGCAAAGAAACGCTTCAAAACATTTCCACGACTCAGCCATCTAACTTCAGTGGATAAAGAAGTTCACCATACTCAGAATCCACATCTGCAAGAAATGATGTGAACTGCCTGTGATTCACTTTAAAAGACATTCTATTATAAACATACCCTCAGTAAAAGGCCGTGATGACTTTGCTATCATTTCACTTATAGCGAAACCTGCTCTTACTGAATCTTCGAGACACTGACTAAAATTGGTAAAGAAACTTCTTTGTTTGCATAATGCTGATTTAAGTTGCATAACTGTATCCTCTCTCATTTTGCCCGCGTAAGCGTCATATTTCTCTCGGTGTATTGTTTCCTAGTGCCGACGCACGATATACTCCTACAGAACAGCTATCGTTTGTTGACAAACAAGACATTGAATTGTATCGCTGACCTCAGTGACAAAATATAAATCCTCCCTTTTGACTTGAAACTCTCTCTTTTCGTCCGCGAGTTTTGTTTTTTTCCAAACAGAAGACATTTATAAGGGCTTTTATATTTATGAAAATGCAGCAAAATCAAATTATAATTCAACATCAACTCGATCACTTTACTAATAAACAGGAACCGGAAGTCCGCATTGAGCGAGACAATTAATAGAAAGACTACGAATAAATGAAGTAAGTCAGAAGTTTCTTATGGTTAAAATGGCGCTAACGTTAAAGTTCAAACGGCGGCAAGAGAAAAAGAAATAAATGAATTGTCAATTTTTTGAAAATCACAAAATGCGTTGAGGGCGGCACAATATGCCCTTGCTTGAGACCCTTGATCTAGATGTCCTCTCAACATCTTTCCACATGCCTCTCTGTTTCATCTGAGCATGCGCCACTTTTGCACAGTTCTCTTTCTCTATGTTTGATTATCTGTCTATACATCTGTACATCAGTTCATTCGCTTTATCTCGCCTACCTGTGTGTATACGTGTCTGTCTCTTTATCTACTTATTCACCGGTCTTCCAGGCTCCCCCTTTACTTTGCACTGTTCAAGTGGTATCTTCCAAACTTGATTTGTGCCATGTCAGGACAATATCTGCTTTAAAATAATGTGACATATAAGAATTACTTTGTCTAGAATATCAGGGACTAGTTGAATATTATGGATATAATTCTTTTAGGCATGTATAATCCATTTGCAGGTTCTGTGTGTCAAAAGTGTTTCCGAACCACAAGAGATTTAATTAAGAGAGTTTATACAGAATTTAATACGAAACATTACTGCATTGCTACTGTGTATCATAATGTCGCAACACTTTTATGTATGTTACAGCTAGAAACGTACTTTGTTCAACTTTCCAGCAAAACACTTCTGATCAAACTTTTTTTTTGACGTAAATTGCAAGAGGATGTCTGACTGAGAAATGTAGTTTTATTGGAAACAAATGTTTCTATGACACGTTCATAAAGATCTGCATCACGGACAGTGTGTGTGTGTGTGTGTGTGTGTGTGTGTGTGTGTGTGTGTGTGTGTGCAAAGTGCCTCAATCAGAATGATGTTCATGTAAGCTTTATGATGCAAGTATGTCTGAACTAGCCATATCTGCATGGATCTTTCTTTGAATGAGTTTGATTTTCCGCGTTCCAAATGGATGACTTATTAACACAGATTTTCTATCCTCCTAACTTTGCGATCTGCGATATAACTTTTCTAAAAACTTGGATATAAACCACATTTAACATGAACCTTTATATACATAAAACCTTGCAGTAGTTTGATTTCGTTGTTTCTACGGCATTATATACTGTACATGCGTTTTGACTTTGGTTTCAAAACAAATACATTACCAAGGATAGATAGATTTCAAATTGTTTTAGCATGCAGCTTTTTAGACCATGTACATATCGATTTATTAAGTCAGTAGACCAGTGCATATCGATTTATTAAGTCAGTAGACCCTGTACATATCAATTTATTAAGTCAGTAGACCTGTACATATCGATTTATTAAGTCAGTAGACCTGTACATATCGATTTATTAAGTCAGTAGACTATATCTCGTATTTCTATTTCCGCTGGAAATAATTCTGGAAATTTATCATCCAGTAAGAAAGCTGATGCTTTGATCTCAATGGCTGATGTTGTGCATCACGTGTTCAACACGTTTCTTTTGGACCGATATGTAACTTTTACAACATCAGATACAAGATGAGTATTCGGTACGAGAATAAATCAATGTTGTAAAACAAGCAATACAATTTAAGGGTTGTTTCTTGTGATCAACATGGTCAGGGATGTTTCTCAGAAAACTTATACCTTTTAGAAAACAAATCCATTAGTAAAACTTCAATACTAATGAACTATTTAGTATGATGCGATACAATAAAATGCTATGTACGACTGAAGAATCAGAAATGGAACTTGAATTGAAACGCTTTAATTGTATAATTTATAGGAAATTTTCACCGATCTCGACAAGGACGGAAACAAGAGCATCTCGAAGGAAGAGTTCTTGCAAGAAATGATGCTGCCACACCGAAGGTATATATATATATATATATATATATATATATATATATATATATATATATATATATATATATATATATATATATATATATATATATGTATGTATGTATGTATGTATGTACGTATGTATGTATGTATGCATGTATGTATGTATGTATGTATGTATGTATGTATGTATGTATGTATGTATGTATGTATGTATGTAAAAAGCAATACCGTGTTCAAACGTATGCATATCTTTCGGATAATTACAAAATCTCCTTTGAAAGACAGAAATCCTCAATTTTATTTTTATTGTCCACTAAAAATCACTAAAAATGTATTGCTCACTAAAACTCAAGTAAAAATATTTCTTTTGGAATTTATAATCAAAAAGGAAAGGCCGATTTACTCAATGGATACTTTTTGCTTCAAACTCAGTTATTGATGACAATTACGCTTACCATCCAAATTTGCAAAAAAGATGCTTTTACTATCTGAATGATAAAGCAATCCATGAAGAAATAAATTACATGTAGCATTAAATCTATTCCTATTAATAAAACTAAGGAATATGATGGCCTACGTCTCAGAATCCATAAATGCGTCAGCCAAGCGATGAGAGCGACACTAAAATTCTTTTTAATCTGTCGTTTGCGTTAATGAAATTTCAAGATAGGTAACTATATCCCGTCATAACATTATTAGACGGGTTGAGATCCCATTTCGCAGACTTCATCTCATAATAGTTTCAGTAGAAGGTGTTGCGAGAGAGAGAGAGACAGAGAGAGAGAGAGAGAGAGAGAGAAAGAGAGAGAGAGATATGGGATCTTTGAGATACACCAATTGTTACGAGCACTAGTCGCTCCTATTACTATTATTATTATGTTTATTAGTATTATTATTATTTTATTATTATTATTATTATTATTATTATTATTATTATTTCCTATTATTTGTATATTATTATACTCATTATTATCATTATTATTATTATTTTTAATATTATTATTATTATTATTATCATTATTCAACTCATCATCATCATCATCATTATTATTATTATTATTATTATTATTATTATTATTATTATTATTATTATTATTATTGATAAAGACATTATTCAACTCATTATTATTATTATTATTATTATTATTATTATTATTATTATTATTATTATTATTATTATTAAAGAGAGACCTTAAAGGCAGAATTCATGAAACTGTGCAATCCGGTCACCAAGAAGATGGGTCGGGCTGAAGTGGCTAAAATGTGCCAGGCGAAAAAGACGTATTCGGATGAGGATATTGAGAAGATTCTGCAAGAGGCGGACAAAAATGGCGATGGACAGATCGATCTTGACGAATTTCTGGCTGCCTGTTCTTAGTTTGCCTAAAATATATTTTGCTATTATAAATAGATTCATTCTTTCTGACATATTGTAAATTCGTGACTCATAAGTAGTGAAGTATATCCATAAGAAAGACTTGTATTTCAATGTTTCCAAGTAATATTTTTCACTCGAACTTATCATTCATTTATAACAAGAATGGACAATACATTTTAAAATCTTGGTATGGCTAATAAAAACACGTATGGAATGGTCAGAGGAGATACACATTTCCCATGTTTCACTGCCATTTCTACAGGGACAAATTATTAAACGTAGCTCGTGGTTGACATATTTACAAGATGATGTTCAATTAACAACTCAAGGTCAAAATAAGTATTAGTATTTTAAGTTGGTACAGTAAATTATGCCTGGGATTTTATATTTTTTATATCTCTCTTCGTTCAAAAACGTGTTTATCATGAAAAGGATTAAAGAGGAAAATACCCGAATAAATCATTAGATGTTTCGGCCAGTGAGCCATCACAGACAACTGTTTAAAGCCAATACGGACATGGGTTACTTCCCTTTCATCTTGTTGCGAGTCTAGCTGATTATAATGATATAGTTGCTTAGTTTACATTATGTATCTAACAAATCTCGCTGCAATAAAATATAAATATATCTTTCAAAATAATCTCCAAATAGTGATTTTATTCTATAGTCAATAAGTCCTTTGTAATTCCAGTGAATACTTGAAATAGATCCTCTCAGATAATACTGGAACACAACTAAACGACTGATTCCACTATATAGTTATAAGATATGAATAAATAATTATGTATTTTTAGTGTCTTTATATAAAATACTTATACGCAATGAGGTGACGAGTATGAAGGTTAAAAGTTGATTTCCAAAACATTCTAAGTTGTAAACAAAGTCAAATGTTCACGTCAACATGTTCACAAGAAAGTAAAACCCGCAATCAGGAACCTATGCTGTTTGCAAAACGACTCTTACAATCAACAAATAAGAGTGAAAATGAAACAATATATATATATATCAAATGACATGCTTTACGATAGACTTTTTCAACTTTGAAATGACTTGCTTTACGATAAACTTTTTCAACATTTAAAAGACATGCTTTACCTAAGAATTTTCACCTTTAAAATGGCTTGCCTTACCTTACACTTTTTGTATATTTAATTCAAAATTAAATGATTGTCAATTTTTTCCTCCAATATATACCAAATACATATTGATTAAAGAAAAAATTTGTTTTACGTCCTTTCATTGAATTTTTATTTCTTTTATCTCTGTACATTCTATATGCTTTGTAACTTGTCAAACATATTTTCGACCGGTGTTTTCGAAAACAAATTGCAAGGTTGATATCTTTCTTGTAATAATATTTTCTGTTGATTTGAGTAATCTTCCATTTTGTTTCCATAACATATTGGAATATTGTAGTATGTGAATATGGTTTTTGAGATTTGTTACTTTCTAGGTCACAACCTCTATCACGTATGACTATTACCCATATTAGCAAGCAAGCCACATAAAAATGTACAATCTGTGGACTACTAACAATAAGTAGTCCACGAAAATGAATTGGCCCAAGAAAGCTGCTAGTCATGCTAACGCAAAGCAAAACCCAACTATGACATTCTTTTACGCGAGTTTTGTTAGTAAATAGGCAGCCGTACGGTTTCTTAATATTACTTGGCGTTGCTGGTGATTTTCCATTTCTGTCCATACTGTTTCGAATTCGGCCACGTTAAATATTTTACCTTTAAAGGAAAATACTAGTTTTCTAATCTAGTTGAGAATACATTTTGCCGCTGCAAGCTGTATTTAATAGTCATATATTCGTGAATGTAATCATATAATAATAATTTACTACCACTAACAGAGACACCGGTTACTATAGCTCCAACAATAATTCCGATTGGTGCACCTAAGATGGCTGTTGTTACCGTGAGTATCATCACACCAAGACCACAAAGAGCATATACAACCAAACAAACCTGTTTTTATCTCATGACAAACAAGGTTCTCTTGACGATTTCATCTCGCAGCTGTTTCTCCAGCTCGATTATTTTTTCACGTTGGTAACATTGAAGGTCCATCGTAGTTATTCTATTAGTAATTCACTCACTTAGTATAATTGCATAACAGATAGATCCTCTCCGGACTCATCACATCAATGTGCAAAACACAAACGGTTAGGTAGCCGGCTGGATAGATGTGAGATGCCTCAAACTGAATTCCACCTTTAGAAGTTAATGACATTGATATTGTATTTGTAAATGATTTTGAAAGACCGGTGGCATGTTCGTTACTCAATTAATATTATTCATTAATGGTGTTAGTTAACTATATCCATTATAATATCCATATATAATACATAAATACGATCCACATTCATTCTCCAAGTTGTTATTTTATTATCAGTTACTAACATTTCTTCATTGTTCAGTTTTAGGTATTGTATAAATGAACTTATTACACGTGTTGTTGCGGACACATTTGTGGTCTGTTCATCCACATAATGTTTTATCACGTTATTGGCAGAATCAACATACACCGAACCGACACGTCAGAGTATATGATACCACCCTTTTCTTTGATTTCAGCCAGGTTCTTTGATAAGGCACTTTCAACTTGACTACACAATCTTGAATATCAACGTGAGACATTTCAATTTATCAGTTTGATCTTCAAATCTCACAAGCTCATCTCGGTCGAAAACAAAGACACGACCACCAAACTCAAATCAGCCCTGGTGGCAGACAGGCTCAGACCCAGGTCAGCACCACGAAAGGTTTAGTATATTTTAACAGACATTTTGTAGAATACTAAATGTACTTTAATGTGAAATCAATAAGTGCTTGCGGGGTTGGACTTCCCGCCAACTTATGCACTACTTCAACAGCAAGATGACCACATCCTGGTCCACCCTACCGAGTTTGTACTGGTATGGTAGAATAAAGTAGTGGTTGTTGTCCACGGCCCATGGATAAATAATCAACAACTTCAAGTAAATCCATAGTAATCAAAATGCAAGCGATGTCTGTGTCTGATGTAACCCAATAACAGTCATGTCCTGTTGTTGAATCCACGTTGTCTATGTCGGTTTAATTTGTTATTGGTACCATCGTATAAGTTCATTTCGTATAATAAATACACCAAACGAATGCTTCACTGGTTTTACTATCGCTAGTACATCAAGACTGATCACTGGGCTCCTGGTCTTTTGCATGTTGCGCTGGATAATCGAAGATCTCTTTCAGATGGTATTCGACAACTAGTTCCTGGTAATCAAAGGTCTTTCCCTTCTTTAATAAACCTACAGATCCATCAAACGCTATGCGTCCACCAAACGCCTTTGCAGCGCCATTCTGGATGCAGTTCCCATAGCACATAACGCTGCATATACAACAACCATTGGAGCCGCTTCACCTAACAACGTAAGAATCGATGCAAGGGATGTAAATATTCGATAAAGTCGTTTGCTATTTAATCATATTTGATTGTGATAATTTTATCACCACCGAGATGTAATTATGATTGGTCTCTTAAAGCTGAGCGATTGGTGTTTGGGTAAACCACACGGGGGCATTTCCAGTTAGTTTTGTCGAAGACAATTTAACTATTAGCCCATAATTATTCTTTTTATTGCGTTTTGTATTTTTGCAAGCTCATTTTCGCTAAGGGATACCTTCACTTCGGTATAGGACATTTTATTTAAATATGTGAATTTAATTATGAATTTTTCAAAGGCGTATTAAGGACCCTTATTCGACCACCTTCTAACAACACGAATTATGACAACATATCGAGAACCAGAAGTACCAAATGCACCTTCACATGCATGAAAACACAAGTCAACAACGGATTGGATAAACAAATGCAGATGTTCTAACAATAAATGATATTTTCTGAGATAGCCTCACATTGCACTTATAATCGTCTTTTTTACCAGGGACCCTAGGGTATGAGTAACGCGTTCGTGTCAAATTCGGAATCTGATACGTCTTTGAATCGAACCATGGTGAAACTATACATTATTACCATAGTCTAATAAATATGCGTCCATGCTACAAAAACGTTATACACGAGTTATTGGGTTTTTCTATTGCAGCGCGAGCACTGCATAGTGTTACGTTCTTAGGCTAGAATAAGCAACAACATAGAAAGAAGTAAAAATAACAAGCTTGTAAAAATTTAACAAACAATTTATTAAGTACAAAGGAAAGGGGTCACAACCTTCCAGAACCTTTCAGAACAATCTTGCGTTCAAGAAATAACGCAAATATCGTATGGCCCAACTAAATTAGAAAGATGTTTATACTTTACTCCATTTTGTCCTTGGAATCAACCAATCATTTTAAAACCTTATGTACAACTCTGATACCACGTCAGAAATGAGGTCAACACCTGGTGTTTATTCGAAAAGTATATAGGATATCCATTTCTAGAACATCTCTCCCAACTAACGATTTTTAAAGCCAAAATGTCAAATTTGAATCTGACAAACAAAATTAAATGATTTAAATCAAATATACGTAACACCTTCCCCAATAAAATAAAAATAAAGGTTTATATGATAAAACTTTCTTTTTATCACAAATCAATTTACATCTGAGGTTTTAAAAACCTCGTATAAATTATACAGTGTATATGATATAATATATTTATACACGAGAAAGAGCGTCTGCAATTAAATTATCTTTTCCCTTGATGTGCCGGGTGTCAAGATTATATTCCTGCGATAACAAACTCCACCTTAGTAACCTTTGATTTTTATTTTTCATATTGCCGATTAAAGTAATGGGGTTGTGGTCACTAAAAACTATAATCGAAGAAGGAGCTGAACTAAGATAAACTTCAAAATGTTGTAAAGCCGAAATCAATGCTAAACATTCCTTCTCGATAGTTGAATAATGTATCTGGTGCTTATTTAATTTCTTTGAAAATTGGCAAACTGGATGTTCAATACCATTTTTGACTTCTTGAATTAAAACTGCTCCAAGCCCAACAACACTTGCATCGACAGATAATTTGAAAGGTTGACTACAATTTGGAGCTGCAAGAACTGGTGCTGCCTCAAGAATGGCTTTCAACTTATCAAAAGCCTCCTGACATTTTTCAGTCCAAACGAACTAGTTCTTCTTTTTCAATAAATTTGTCAGGGGTTCAGCAATTATGGAAAACTTTGAACAAAATTTATGATAGTATCCAGCCATACCTAAAAACCGTATCAGTTGCTTTCTATTTTCAGGCACAGGGAATTTATAAATAGCTTCAACCTTAGCATCTATTGGTTTAACTTGTCCATGTCCCACAATATATCCTAAGAAAGTCACACTAGCACGGCAGAACTCACTTTTAGATAAATTAATTGTCAAACATGCATAAGTGAGTCTGTCAATGAATTTTCGAATTGTTGCTAGATGTTCTATCCAGGTGTCGTTGTAAATGATGACGTCATCTATATAGGCATCACAATTTTCTAGACCAGAGGTGATCATATTCATGAGACGTTGAAATGTACTTGGTGACCCTTTCATCCCGAATGGCATTACTTTATATAGGTAGAATCCATATGGAGTCACAAATGCCGAGATTTCCTTTGCTCTTTCCGTTAGTAGAATCTGCCAACATCCTTTCAGAAGATCAAATCTGGCATTCCCGATTTTATAAATACAATCGTCAATTCTTGGTAATGGGAATGAATCTGTTTTTGTCACACTGTTCACCTTCCTATAATCAGTGAACATACGGAAAGTTTTATCTGGTTTTGGAACAAGTATACATTGTGAACTCCAATCACTTTTACTGGACTCGATAAAATCATTCTCCAGCAAATATTGAATTTCCTTTTTTAAGTATTCCTGTTTGAGTGGATTCACAATGTTTGGATGTTGTTTGACACGTTTCGAATTTACAATTTCGACGTCATGAAAAATGTTGTTTGTCCTTGTAGGAACATCTGGAAACAAGTGCTCATATTCAAAAATATCTGTTTCAGTTAATTTCTTTCTTGCACCTGGAAATGTGAAAGTTTCTGGTATTGATCTTTCATAATTTCTGAATTACAAAGATTCGTCATTTCAATCAGTAGAATCTAATGATATTCCTTCACTGAGTGGGACAGGTACAACTAAATTAATTACATGTTTAACATGGCTATCTCTTTCAATATACTCATTTTATATATCAGAGTTGTTTTAGATTGCGCCTCCCAGGAGTATTTATGATGTAATTTAAGTCATTAATTTTCCTGAAAACTTTGTAGGGAACATAATATTTGGCCTGAAGAGGATTTTGCGGCATTGGTAAGAGAGCCAGGACTGAAATCTCCTTTCCTTCGATTTTTTTATCATATCTTGATTTCATTTTAGATTGAGCAGAGTGCAGATTTGCTCTTGCGACCTCACAAGCTTTTGACAACTTGTATCTAAAATTGGAAACACAATCAAGAAGATTGATCTCAGTATCTTCATTAGAGAGAAGTTTCTCTTTTAATAACTTCAGTGGTCCACGCACAGTGTGTCCAAAAACCAGTTCAAATGGAATGAAACCTAAAGATTCTTGAACTGATTCTCTAACAGCAAACAGTAGTAAATGAATGCCTTCATCCCAATCTTTATTCGTATCAAAACAATATGATCGGATCATATTTTTCAAAGTCTGATGGAATCTTTCTAATGCACCTTGGCTCTCAGGGTGATATGCATACGATTTGAACTACTGAATGCCCAATTCATACATAACTTGTTGGAAAATTCTAGACATGAAGTTTGAACAATGATCAGACTGAACAGATTTGGGAAGGCCATACTGAATAAAAAAAACTTATCAAAGCTTTTACTATTGTTTTAGATTTTATATTCCTCAATGGAATTGCTTCTGGGAACCTTGTTGACGCACACAGGATGGTCAACAGGTATTGGTTACCTGACTTGGTCTTGGGTAAGGGATCTACACAATCTACAACAATTCTACTAAATGGTTCGTCAAAGGCAGAAATGGGTTGTAGATGAGTCTTAGGTATCTTCTTATTGGGTTTTCCTATCATTTGAAACGTATGATAAGATCTACAGTATTTGGCAACATCACTTTTGATGTTTGGCCAATAGAAGTGAGTCAAGATCTTGTGATAAGTTTTATTAATTCTTAAATGACCAGCCACACTAGTTTCATGGGCCAGATAAAGTATTTCCTGTCTGTAAGGTTTTGAAACTACTATTTGATAGTTCACCGACAATTCATCACCAGCAGGTACCTCCAGAGGTCTCCATTTTCTCATAAGAATTCCATTTTTAATGAAATAACAGACAGGAACTTCAGTGGCTTCAGTCTCAGTTATGGCCCTTTGAAACAAACAGGAGATCTCAGGATCTTTTTCCTGTTCGACGACAAGTCGCTGTCGTTTATCACCCTGATTAGAATAAAGAGAATGAGTTGTTAAAAGAGGATCATCAAAAGCCTGACCTATACACGTGTCAGCTAAAGGAATACTGGCTTCATCAACATCATTCTCAAGAGCTGTTTTTGCCATAGCTCTGGTAACTGCACAAGCTTGAAATATATCAGGGAATTCTTTTTCAATTGGATCAACTTTCCGATAAAAATCAGATTTGTCGGTTACAAGTGGATTAACCACAACCTTGTCCCCAGCTAAGTCGTTGCTTAGCAATAAATGAATGCCCTCAACGGGTAAAACCGAGACTGTTCCGACTGTCACAGGTCCTGACACTAAGTCTGATGACAAATTTACACAATGGAGAGGAACATTAACAAAGACGCACTCTACTCACTGAATATGAACACTTTGATTAGAAGAAGACTTCTCAGAAAAAAGCAAAGTACCTGACAATAAAAGACTCTGAGAAGCTCCTGTGTCCTTTAAAATTTTAATAGGGGTGGGATTGGCTGAATCACCAATGAGTGATATAGAACCCTTCGATATGAATGGTTCATAATTTTCCATAATAAAACTCAGACTGAGATTTATTAGACCCGACAAATGTATTGCTTTCAATACATAACCGTGACCTCGACCTCTTAGAAATAAGAGCATTTGGAACAGGTCTGTCTTGATTCTGATGTCTATTTTTCAATTTGTAGCAATCAGAAATGACGTGTCTTTGTTTCTTGCAAAAGGTACACGTCGGAAGAGACAAGGATCTAGAATCAAGCTTCTCTGAAGTTTGATTTTTGAACGTTGTGCTAGTTTGATTTTAAAAGGGCTGGTATTAAGCTGAAATAATTTTCTGCCAGAATACTGTTGATTAGATGTCTTGTTAACAAAATTAACTTTATGTGTCAAAGAATATTCGTCAGCAGCTCGAGCAGCATTCTCCAAGGTTTCGATCCAATGCTCATCAAGATAAGACTTAACGTTACAATGGACAATTAATATCATTTGCTTGAGATTTGGATAATCTTGTTCGACTTTCTTGGCTAAGCACCATCTATCAAACAACTGTTTTTTTTTCTCTTACAAATTCGACATGAGTTTGTCCATCTTCTTTTCTGTAATTTCTGTCGATAAGCTTCAGGGACTAACTCTGAACCCCTTAAAATGCAATCTTTAACCACATCATAGTCACCACTTTGGTGAACAGACAGTGAAGTGTAAATCTCACTAGCCTTACCAGTGAGTACACATTGCAACAATGCTCCATTGGCCACTTTAAATTTTCTGCAACTTTTTCAAAACGAATGAAGTATTTGACTACTTCTTTATCTCTGAAAGGGGGCACTAATCTAATATTCCTTGCTAAATCAAAACTTAAATTTGGATTTGAAGTATGAAGGTGTTTTTCACTTGCCAGCCCTATTTCTTTCATTCTACATTTATATTCCCTTTCTTCTTTCTCTCTCTCTCTCTCTCTCTCTCTCTCTCTCTCTCTCTCTCTCTCTCTCTCTCTCTCTCTCAATTTGTTTTTCTTGTAACCGAATGTGCATCTGCTCTTTCTGTAGTTCAAATTGTCTTTCTTTCTCCTCTTAGTCATATTGTAATTGTTTTTCTTTCTCACTTTCCTGTCTCTCTCTCCTCTTTGTCATATTCTAATTGTTTTCTTTCTCCTCCTCTCTATCTCTCTCTCTCTCTCTCTCCTCTTTTTCATATTCTAATTGTCTTTCTTTCTCCTCGTTGTCGAATTGTAATTATCTTTCTCTCTCTCTCTCTCTCTCTCTCTCTCTCTCTCTCTCTCTCTCTCTCTCTCTCTCTCTCTCTCTTCTTTTTCATATTGTAATTGTCTTTCTTTCTCCTCTTTGTCATATTTTAATTGTTTTTCTTTCTCCTTTTCCTGAAATTCCAGCTTCTTCAACTCTAATTCCATCTTGAATTTTAATTCTAATTTCTTTATTTTAATGTCAGTCTGATGCAGTCTTACTGACGAAAATCAAAGCACTTTTTTCCAAAACATTCTTTTCTACCAAATATTGGACCAAAATCTTTTTGATATCTTGTTTTGTTAAAGACGCCTTGACGTCAGAAAAATCATATTTTCTGGCAAGTTGAATCAACTCATCTTTTTTGAAAAGATCTAGTTGTTACTGAGTAGGATTAGAAATAAATATTTCTACTTTAGATGTCATTTTAATACAAGCCTGTCAATCTCACTAAAGATTTTTAAAAAATTCAAAAACTAGTGCGATTCAAATTTGAAAAAAAAGTTTTCTGAAAAAATTCTAGCCAAATTCCAATTGATCCCAATCCCGGACGAGCCCCCAATTTCTATGTAACGTGTTTAGGCTCGAATAAACAGTAACATAGAAAGAGTGAAAATAACAAGCTTGTAAAAACTTAATAAACAATTTATTGAGCACAAATGTTTTCCAGAAAAGAAAAACAAATCTTACGGTTTTAAGAAACAATTCCAAAATTAATCCAAATATAATTCAAAATATAATCCACTAATTGCAAAGATCCTGGTAATAAAATGTCCAAATAGTTCCAAATTCGAATCTTAGTGAAGTATCCAAGATGGAAGACGATGTCATGTGATGAAGACAGTTCTTTGTAATGAAATTCAATGAGCACAATTTTTTCCAGATAAATAACAAGATAAATCCTCTTGATCGAAGCGAATTAAAATAATTTCCAATACAAGGTAATTTAAAATAACTCAAACTACACAACTTAATATTCTAACAGCCCAAGTTCTACTAAATAGTTCGCTCCAAAACATAATTTATATAGCACTTTTTACGCAAACAAGGAAGGGGTCACATATTCTTCTAGAATCTTTTAGAACAAATTTACGTTCAAACAATCTCATACACACCGTATGAACCAACTAAAAATAGAATGATGTTTATAACAAAGCTCCATAATGTCCTTGGAATCAACAAATCATTTTAAAAGCTTGTTTACAACTCTGAAGCCAGGTCAGAAATGAGGTCAACGCTTGGTGTTTACATGTCATCCCACTTTCTAACAAAAATATCTCCCAATGAATGAATCTTAAACTTAAAATGTCAAATTGGACATAAAAAATAAAAGTAAATGACGTAAATCAAATATACGTAACAAAAGTCCAGTCTTGAAAGTACTAATGAACACACAAATGTTTTAGTGGCATCAACTGAAAGATATTTACAAATGGAACTGTTGCGTCTCAGTTCAAGATATGCAGCCTTGCATATGTTCATGACATGTTGGTGCAATGTGAGAGTACTGTCTAGAGTAACACCTAGGTTTCGTACTGACTTTGAGAATTTAATGTTGGTGTTGCTGATATTTATTGTCTGAGGTAAAGGATGTGAATGAGAAAGTCTTAGTGTTGTGATCAGAATAGCCTCAGTATTATCATCATTCATTTGCATCTTGTTACATGTCTGGACTTGTATATTTGGGTGTCATCTGCGTACAATTCGTGAGACACTGGGTGATGATCTATAACACTTGAGAGTGGCTAAGTGTATAGAATGAAATGAACAGGTCAAAGAACAGACCCCTGTGGAACACCACAACATAGATTAACTGGGCTGGAGTGTATTCCATTTGCAGAAACAATTTTTGTCCTGTTGACTAATTAGGCCTTAAACCACTGCAAGGATATATTCTGAATGCCAAATACATGCTGGAGACGGTGAAGTAATATATCATGGTCTATTGAGACAAATTCTGCAGACAAAACCAGGAGGGTGAGGACTGTAATCTTTCCACTATCCAAAGCAGAGAGAATGTCATTAAATTCTTTCCGAAGAGTAGTTTACGTACTGTAGCAAGGGCGATGTGTAGACTGTACATTGCTGAAAAGACTGTTTGAATTCAAATGAGATACAAGTTGGGTTAGAACAACCTTTTCTTAGATATTTTTATATGAATGGGAGATTAGAAACTTGGCGGTAGTTCTTTAAATCGTTATGGTCAAGTTTTGGTTTCCTCAGCAGAGGCTTTATGATGGCAGTTTTGAAAAATGATGGGAATTCACCCGATGAGAGAGAGATATTAATAACATCAGTTAATGAAGGCAATATTGGGTCTAAGCACTCAAGCAGCAGTGATGTCGGAATTGGATCAAGTTCACAAGACCTTGGTGTACTGTTCATCACGATTGTCCTTACTAAATCAATAGAGACAGGTTCAAATGCTCCTAAAGATTGTCACTGAAAGTCTGTATCATAACTGTATGATGACGAGTCAGTTGAAATTGTGCTGTCAAGCGAATCTCTAAGAGTTTGACATTAGTTTTTTAGTTATCTCGAAGAGCTCTTTGCAACTGGAACTCTCCGTGATCTTAGTATTGTAGTGGGATAATTTGGATGAATGGGCTATGTTTGTGACATTCTTCTTAGCGGCTTCATATATTTGTTTATGAATAGTGAATCTGGTGGAAAGCCAAAGCATCTCTGCTTTTCGGCGATGTCTTAAATCAGTGCGAAGTTGTACCCTAACACTGATATACCATTTAGAATTCTTTTTTTATTGATACTCTGCATTTGGTGGCTAGGGCATGTTTTTCAAGCAATGAACGCAGGCAGTTATCAAGTTGTTCCGCTATCAGACGGAGGTTTCTCTTAGTAGCAAATATAGGTGGATGGTTAGGGACTGATACGTCGAGATGGAATAAAATGCAGAAGTGACCTGATGCAAGTTCGTGGGATACAAGGGTAGAATATTATCATCAGGTCTATAAAGAAACCAGTCTACAATGTGACCAAGTTTATGAGTGGGTTGTTTAACTAACTGACTGTTTAAGATTGAAAATATGAATGGAATCTAGGAGTTTTGACGTGTATGGGTTTCCAAGACAATCAAAGTAAAAGCTGAAATCTCCAAGAATAATTAGGTTCCCACCTATTGAATTTCCATAATGCACAAGATTTGGAAACTGCTCCAAAAAGAGAGATTTAGTCAGCTTGTTTTTTTCTACTAGGAGGAAGGCGGTAGAGACAGAAACAATGTACTGACCTAGACAGTATCAACATATTGTGTATATTCTATTGGCCAATTTTACCCAATTTCTTTATAATAAAAAGCATGTTTTCACGCATGCATTTGTCTTTAACTGAATTTTCAGATCGAAGATCCACTGGTGTGTGTACATGCACATGCCTCACGGTTAGTGTACATATTGCAACGGTAGTCCTACATGTAGGACCTTGACGTTGATATTAGTTGTAGGCGTCAAAAATAACATGCACTATGCCTTAAATTGTAGAACTAATTGCAACGGATTCAAGCACAGGGGCTCGTTGCAACGAAAAGTAGGAGCATCCGTCCATGAATCAAGGGATGGGGAGGTCTAATCTGTTATATTGCTACAGGTTAGATCTCCCTCCCCTTTCCTTGATTCATGGACGGATACTCCTTATTTTCTTTGTAACGAGCCCAGTGGATTCAAGTGGGTAAATGGCATGGATGCCATTGTTATCCTCAGTCTGTGAATACATTTCCTATTCTTTAATTCAATATCTGGTATGCGCAAGTGTGTAGGTGAGGTTGGTGGGCGACTTAACCTTGACATTGTGAGACTAAGTTTCTACACACAACCTTGCCCTTATCCCGATCTGTTTGCCTGAAGGTCCCTGGGTGTGTAAACACTAGGTACTTGATGGTGTCAAGAAGGCACAGTCTACAATTCCTATACTCGTGTCTTAAAATTCCTCATTAGGATACAGCTGGTCTACTTTCCATAGTAATTTGTGCGGGTTCGGGTGTAAATACGTCAACGATTTTGCTTCCCTAATATCCCAATATTTTCATGGCAGACGACATTACAAAGTTTGATTGCTGTAATATTTCCCCGGTCTTTCAGTAATAGTAATATTCACAGAATATCCTGGTTACCGCGCCAAACATTTAAGATGAACAGTTCTTATACGTAGGGCTTGATCAGAGTTTTAGACCTCAATAATTACCACCATGCCTTCCAATTTGCGACTGGTAATTCTGCGCAAAGATGCGGAATTCCTATAAACAATGTATCACGTGTTTTTGGTCGATTATCCAATTTTTATCAAGAAATAATGATTGTTCTTTATTAAGTGGTAGTCATAAAGTGTACAGTTCTAACCTAAATTTCGAAATGCTGAACTTATAATCTGTACAATGTAATCTCCAGTATAAAAAAATACATGTTATTATTTTTTTTTTTGAAAAATAAGCAATTATGTTAAATCAAATATAAATTAAATCAGATTTATGCAACACCAGGCATTTGATTCCAAAGTAAACTAATAACACGTTTACCAGTTTAATGGATCATTATTATTTCACACCTACCCCTCCTCTGAATCTAATGCCAATATGCAAATGGTATTTTGTTATTTTAAAATAAAACTAGTTGGAATACGATTCCAAAAATGATGTATTGCTCTTTATATATAAAGAATTAAAATATTAAACTACAATTATTATTTTGGAGGAGAAAAAAGAACTGATCAAATAAAAGATTTTTTTAAATATCCTGGCTCAAGAAAGATTTGCAGACAAACCCTCGAACATTAGGAGTAAACCTGTTGTTTAACTTTCCTTGCATCTATATTATTCTGATATGGACATTCCAGATATGTTAGTGCAATCCATCCCCCAACAATATTAACCTCAGCAACTCCTCGTACTCTGACTAGTGCCACCATGATGGTTTAAATGCAGCCATTTGCATTTGATGTTGAAGACATTGGCCTTCAGTGCCTGATGGCCAAGGCAGAACCGCGCTTTAAAATTCCAAGTCGGAAGTACCTTTCCACATCTTTGATACCCGACATGCATAAGGCAATACAAAGCATGGTGTGTAATTTAGTTTCTGCCCAATCGGACCTTAGTTTCACCTCTGATGCGTGGTCAAACCCGTCCATGGGCATAGCCTTGTTGAGTCCTAAAGCACATTGGCTGATTGAAGACTTGCAGCAGAAACAGGTGATGTTACCAGCAACGCCTCTTGATGAATCACATACAGGAAGGATGATCTTTGGCCAGCAAAGTGGACAAATTATACAATAAATACAACATTCCCAAAACTCATCCATGTTCTTCTGCGTGATGGAGGGACATGCATGGTTAAATCAATGCGTCTGGCTTAAATCACAGTATTGACTGTTTTGCACATGCTGCAGCTCATTTTCAGTGATTGCATTCTTTTGCAGCAAGCTGTCAATGATCTTTTGGCGATCTAGTGATCCAGTCAGCTTGTTCCGGCACTCCATCCTGGCACAACAGCAGCTTGAAGAGCAGCAGGAAAAATTTGCGCAGCCTATAAAAAAGTCATCTGGCCTGTCCAGACACACTGTTATTACACATAACAATATGTTGATTTTGTTATATGAACAAAAATTGTCTTGGGGCTTACACTACTCTCTATGACCTGCCTAGAATAACAGCCCAACAGTTTGTCTTGATTATCGATATTGTGGACATGTTAGGCCCATTTGCAGGTATTACCAAGGACGTAAGTGATAGCCAAACATCAGTATCTGTCTTTCTTTCTGTGCTGAAAATGTTCCGAATGATGCTCTCTTGAGAGCATAAAGCAAGTCAAGGTATTCAGACAATAAACTGTGTTATGTTGACTGTCTGAACACACGCTTTGCTTATGTTTCCATCGTGGATCCATGATTCAAACCTCGCATATTCAGTGAAGAATTACTTGTGATCAGATCCAAAGAATGGCTTAGAGCAGAATGGTTCATAGTTGCATCAAATGGAATTTCTAAATAGTCCATATGTAACTAGGCAACAGTTCATATGGAATTTATAAATAGCACATGGAATTTGTAAATAGTCATTTGAAATTCGTAAACATTTTATATGGATTTCTAAAAGTACATATGGAATTTGGCAATAGTTCATAGGGAATTTGTAAATAAGTTTGGATGTGTTTTTGTTCGTTCTAAAATCTTGTCCAGATGAATCTGGCGTATGAAAAGACAATGTCTAGGTTTAATGCATACTGTAATCTGCATATTGTTAAGTACAGTTGGTATGCGAGTACATTTAAAACTGTACCATTATACCACCAAGAGATCTTCTAAAGATGAAATGACCATCATATTGTTAAGTACAGTTGGTATGTGAGTACATTTAAAACTGTACCATTATACCACCAAGAGATCTTCTAAAGATGAAATGACCATCATATTGTTAAGTACAGTTGGTATGTGAGTACATTTAAAACTGTACCATTATACCACCTAGAGATTTTCTAAAGATGAAATAACCATCATATTGTTGATATATGTATAGTTAATGTATCGTAGGTTGTTTTCATAAATTATATCGATACATGGCAGAGGTGAATCCTTTCACCTGTAAAGAAAAATATATTATTGTATTGTTCGTCGTTCTGTTAACAATTGTGATTCTGCATAAAAAGGCGAGCTATCCACCATATGCACTTACCAAACTTTGTAGATGGATGGCACTTATAGTAAAACAATTTTTTTTATACATTTTAGTTTGAAAGGTCAAGGTCACTGACTACAAGAAGAAAAATGGTTTCATTATATCAGACTTAATTGAACCATATTTTTGTCGTAGGATTTCACTCGTGGAAATGAACTAGATTTTAGGTTGATCCCATAGATTTGGGATTCTAAAGAAAACCAAGTAAATCTTTATCCATGTGGAGCGATTGTACATTTCTGGTGTCAATGGTTTTCTCCAAGTCCGGAGAAAGAAGTATATATTCCCAATTGTATCCCACCTATTGGTTATTAGAAATTAAGTGTCCTTAAATAGGGAGTGTCTCATTGGTCAAATATCTGGCGAAAAAACACAATGGAGCTCTAAATCTAAAGAAAAATCACAAGTACTTTTACCAAATGAACATGTCTCATAGTTGCCAGATTACAGAGATGTGATCTTTTGATCTGGTGTCAAAATAATAGTCATTTAAAATCTATATATTCCATCAAAGAATAATGGCAGCAAGTCAAAGACAAAGTAGATGACTTTTATTTCAAGACCAAGGAATTTATGATCCAACATTTGACCATGATTGCACAATGTGACCTCTAAAATGTGCAAGCATTGTGCAATCATGGTCGAATGTCAAATGTTGCATGTTTGCTTGCAAATGTTAGATGTTTGCCAGTTTGGGATCTCTAAAACTTGCAAGCAAACATGCAACATTTGACATTTGACCAAGATTGCACAAGTTAAGTTTATTCAGTCAATCTCCATAAATCGGAAATAGTTTGTCTTTGTTGCAACGTTTTCCTATCAAATCATCAGGGATATGGTGTTGAATTATGTCTACCAATGTATTCATTTCTTAGCATCTTGGCCAACTCAAAAATTAGACTTGTAAAGACTAAGGTAGTTATTCTGGGTCTTTATGAAAATTATATTTTGTTCTCAAAATAATTTGCAAATCACAAAGACCAGTAATTTTGTTGGAAAGTGAGTTATGGATTCAATTTAATTTTGGTCATCAAATTTGCTCTAAATATTGGGTGAACTCATATGAGAATGATCTGGTATGGATTCTTAAATGTGAAAAACTAAAAACTACATAAATATTGGCAGGGAATACACAACTGTTTTTCTTTTCTTTCAATGAAATGTTTTCACTTTCATATTTTTCAGCAATTATAGATCTGAAGTGTATTAGAAAAGTCAGGATTCAATATTAGGTATTGATTTCCTTTCATACTTAGGATGTGATCTGATTTACATTTTCAGAATTGAGGGATGTATGCGCAGTTATTCATTGATCTCTTTGAGTACCTCTCTTCATTCAACAAGAATGACATTATTGAACGTCCAGTACATATGCTGCACAAGGTAGGCATTGGTAAATATGGGTCTTAGCTGTGTGCCAGATTTACTTCAGATTTAATCATGCAGGGTAATTTGTTTAAAATTATCAATGGACAAATGGATTGCTTTCATATTTTTAAACTATTTAAAGTTATTAAATTAGATCTCAAGAGACCATGTTGTTACACATAAACTTTATAACTATATCATCTTTTTACAGACTACACGAAAAGCGTTACTAGTCCTGCCTGATAACTTCCCAGAGCTTGTTTGAGTACCGTTATGAATTCTGTGATGCCATATCGTCACACGGTATCAATATGCTCAAGTCAATATTGTCTGCCGTTTCATGTAAGATACTTATGCCAAATCCATTTAACCCTGAAGGTTGACAAGCTACCAGAATTAAGACAACCTCCACATATTAGCGCCAGCTTTGTAAAGATGACTCATACAACACCTTTCAAGAAAGTAAAATATCTTCAATCACAATTCTGATTTAGATACCTGATAAATTCCTCCACCATTAATACTTGCAATTAAAAAGTAAAATATTTTGTACCACCATGTAGTCAGTATTGTGTTGATGTGCAGTTAAATCTGGAAACATCATATATTAATCCTTGACTTTTGTTTCTGGAGTAGAGCTCAAAAACGTGTATCTCACTGAACATTGGTACACCTTAGTTTGTGGTATGGATGTACGTTTTTGCTATCACATTAATTGGCGAGGATGAATACATACATACATACATACATACATACATACATACATACATACATACATACATACATACATACATACATACATACATACATACATACATACATACATACATACATACATGTAAAGAAATTGTCTCACCCTATCAACGCTGATGTAATTGAGATAACATGAATTTCAAATTGTATTATTACAAAGATACTTTGAAATAACATCATGTCAACTGAAGGAGCATTTATGACATATAAGGAACTTGAAGAAACCTTATCAACATATCACTTATCTCCCATTGAATTAATACAAATGCTTTTTCTCTCAGAAGTATACAATACGCCCACATGAATGTAAATAACTATCGCTTGTGCGTGTATTTTCTACGACAGTTAGCTCCCTTGAGTTATGTTGCAAACTTTAGACTTAGTATGTGTACGTTATTCCCCTTTCTCAGTAAAACCATGCTGAATAAAACACACATCAGTCATTATATTTTGTCGTGGTAGCGTGACACGTAACCATGAACTTAAAGTGTAGGCTAAGCTCGCAATAAAGTGTTACCTGGGAAGGATGGAATATGCAATATTTGGTGAAATGTTTGTATTTTCATTAAGAGTCCGTTCGGATAACGGTAAGATGGAATCGCATCACAGTTAGTACGTATTTTTTAAAAACATTTTATTTTTTTCTTTCATTTTGATGGTGATAGAAGAGTTATATTTATTCTTGAGAATATGAGATTAGTGGTTGTCTGTATGTATTTCAACGACAGTGTACACAGTGAGTAGTAAGGCCTTGGTGATGACCCGGAATTGAAATATATGTGGGTTTTTTCTAGTGAAGCCCCTCAACAACAAAAAACGGCGCTGAATTTTTGACAAGAACTTCACCGTGAAGTCATCATTGGAGGTATTTTAGATTAACATATGATTTGCGTTGATTGTCACACAGAGGAAAGCTCAGTATTGAGAAATAAATGTAGAGAAAATATAGTGAAATTAATTGTGTTCCATGTCCAGACCGATTAGTGTGTGATGTTAACCTTAAATAAATTTAGTGGAGTATGAGAAAGATGAGACCATTTGAAAGTGTCATAAAATTACTTGTTTTCAAGTTATTAATATTGGCGGGGTAGAGAGTTATTCTAGCTTCGATGGGAGTGTTAAATGTTTAGTGGTTAGAGAAAAGTACTTCTGATTGGGAAACACTCCTCATCTAAAATAGCCAAAGATAATTCAATATTCTAAGTAATTTCCTTTGCGAAATTTGACAATCCAAGGTTTTACTGCTTTCACCTTTTATAACTATATTACACACTACTGTTATCACCTTTCAGAACTGTATCACACACAGTTTACTGCTATCACCATTTATATCTGTATTACACACATTTTACTGCTATCACTTTTTATAACTGTATTACACACATTTTACTGCTATCACTTTGAATAACTGTATTACACACATTTTACTGCTATCACCATTTATAACTATATTACACACATTTTACTGCTATCAACATTTATAACTATATTACACACATTTTACTGCTATCACCATTTATATCTGTATTACACACATTTTACTGCTATCACTTTGTATAACTGTATTACACGCATTTTACTGCTATCACCATTTATAAATCTATTACACACATTTTACTGCTATCACTTTGTATAACTGTATTACACACATTTTACTGCTATCACCATTTATAACTGTATTACATACATTTTACTGCTATCAACATTTATAACTATCACACACAAGATTCTAATTCCATCACCTTTCCAGCAGTTAACTTATAATCATTCAAAGTTCATTCCTTTACTTGTACCAGTCTAATCTTACTTGTACCAGTCTAATCTTACTTGTACCAGTTTAATCTTACTTGTACCAGTCTAATCTCCGAAATGTGTGTTATTCAAAACCCTCTATTAATTATCCGAATGCAGTCTGTATCAAACAGGAATGTTTCTTGTTTTATTGTTCTTTTGCATTGTTAATAATTTAAAGAACAAAATTTATAGTAAAATAAATATATAAAAACTGAAATGACTCTGTATTTAAAAATATTGCCCTTATTCAAGAAACTCAGTCAACAAGGTAACTAGGGCCTATGGAGTGCTGCTGTAAAATGTGACCTTGACACAGAATCAATAGCGAGGCTGTCACAGGATGAATTGGATTATCTTCATAATGATTAGGCGAATATATAAACAAAAACCATAAAGAAAACATGGACCAAACTCATTACACAAATTTTCTATTACCGTGACATTGACACTAAGATCAAAACGAAATGAGCACGTGTCGCAAATTGAATAGCTTAAGTTCTATAATGATTCACAAAGGAATTAAGAGAACCCCATTAAGGGCTTTGGAAATATAATCAAATGAAAAAGCCACACGTTAACCAAACCCTTAATGCAAATGTTTTAAGATCCTGACCCCAACACTGTCTTAATTATATTACCATAACAGTTGCCCTTAATAATATTACTATAACGCTGGCCCTTAATTGTATTACTATAACGCTGGCCCTTAATTGTATTACTATAACGCTGGCCCTTAATTGTATTACTATAACGCTGGCCCTTAATTATATTACTATAACGCTGGCCCTTAATTATACTACTATAACACTGACCCTTAATTATATTACTATAACATCGGCCCTTATTTATATTGCTATAACACTTGCCCTTAATTATATTACTATAACGCTGGCCGTAAATTATATTAATATAACACTGGCCCTTAATTATAGTACTATAACACTGGCCCTTAATTATAGTACTATAACACTGGCCCTTAATTATAGTACTATAACACTGGTCCTTAATTATAGTTATATAACATTGGCCCTTAATTATATTACTATAACACTGGTAATTAATTATATTACTATAACATTGGCCCAGACCTTTACTTTACATGACTATGACCCTGACACAGACGCTTAATTGCATGATGACCCTGACCCAGAAATCAAGAGGCAAGCAGACATGTCACATTACGAGTTATATTAACTTCCGAGTGACTCATCAAAGGCTTTTAAACACGGTCTTATGCGAGTTCAACGTAGTTTCTTAAGAAGTTTTGCCAAGAATAATCAGAATGAATCAACATGGTTAGAAAATATATGCTTACAAAAAATGTTTACAAAATCTTAAACTGATGACGTCTTCGGCGTTAAAAACATAACTGTTTTGTTTCTCCTCCCATTAACGTGGGTTCGAGAAAATCTATTTGTGTCTCCATTTTTTAATAACTGGAAAAACGGTCCCACAAGGACCAATCAACTCCTACTTAGCAATATTGACGTCCTTAAACTTTCGCTTGTTCAAATGGTTCATAGAATTCATTTTCTGTCATTATGATGACATCATCGGAATCCGAGTCTGTGTTGTCTGTTGCTGCGCTGGTATGTCTGGATATACTCTGTCCATCATTTTTAATGACTACATCCGCACATTCTGCGTATGTATGGTCCATAACATGTTTTTCTTTCAAATTTGTAGTTAAATCGCTGTTTGTATTACTGTCTTCTGCATTTTTAGATTCACATTCAGAATAGTCTTGAATAAAGTCATATTTAGTTTTGTCGACATCTTGGCTCTTGTCATTACTGTGTCGTCCCTTGTCATATGTTTGTATTGCTGTCCCGGTTTTCAAACTCACTGATGACTTTGTCTTTATATTTTCTTTGTTCTTAACTTCCTTGTCCTTTTTGCCATTACGAAATAAATTAAACAGATTTTTCTTTGCCATCTGCTCGTCTTTGTTATATTTGGATGACTTTTTGTCTTCGATTTCCGCATATACAGAATTTCTTTTGACTTCATCTGGTTCTGCGTACACAGAATCTACAGTTGCACCAACTGAAACATAACTTGCTTTCTTAGTCTCTTCCTTGCATTCATTCTTTTGATCTTCTTGCTTTCGTTTTGATAAGTAAATTTTCTTGCAACTCTTTGGAGTCGAGGACACTTCTTCAATTTCCGCATAGGTTGGAGACAAAGGATTATCTGCGTCTTCGAAGTATGGAATTTCATCTGCAACATGGCTGTATGTCTCGTGTAAAATTGGTCTATGTACGTCAGCAGTCTTCTTTTTCTTTTCGTTGTCTTCAACTTCTGGCAGTGGTCTTTTCATTAATTCAGTGTTTCTGTTATTTTGTGTCTTAGTTCTCTTACGGTATCTGCAAATTAAAATTGTTAATTATCAATTGTTAATTGGTAATATGCACCGATTTCACTTTGGTAAGTACTGCCTTCTGTACCATATTGTTTCGTAAAAAATCATAAAAAAAGAAAATTTAATCGATCACCTAAACCTGAGGCACAACAATTACATTTGTACGAATTATAACAAATGCGAACTTGACGACTAAACATTAAGTTTTATTAGAAATAATTCATCACATGCTATTATTGAATTGCTTCCTTTTACAGGATTATAAGTTCCCTGTTCAAGCTAAATATGCCCTCATCCGATTTATTTTGGATGCGAAGAACATGATCCCAGTGATAGCCAATATCAAGAATATCTTTCTTTTTTGCCTATGAATGCGGGAGTAGTACGCATGCTCATCAAAATTCACTGTCCTTGTTGCCTTTAAACGTGACCTAATCTGATACCCTTGTGTCTTGAATGTTATATTTGTTCTTGTTGCTAAGGTTAAAGGGTTTTCCGTGAATCAGTAAATTACACAACCCTTGCGAGTTGCAATAGCAGGATAAATAATGATTACACTGTTTAGGTTCCGGAACCTTTGCTTGCTAATTAATTTTTCTTTCAGAGCTTAAAACGTCGCCTAGGTAAGTGCGGAAACTGGACGACTCCGTGGGTATCACACCCAACTTGATTGTGCAGGCACAGATATTCCATTTATTGCCTGGAATGATCAAATGTTTGATTTTCTGGAAATTGCTTTATACAGCGGGAGGAAAAAAGGCTTCTTTCGGACAATAGGCTCGGTTCCCACGAAGGGTTTGAATCTCTTACCTTTTACGGGAAATCCACTTCTCTTTTATGTAGGAACGTACCCCGACAGCATGGTTGAGAGGTCGCTCAAAAGGCCAAAGATCCTTGACACTCTTAATGAAATTGTCAGCGACGGTGAGGAGTCAATCTTAGGCCCATCCCATGGGATGGAATACACATGGGAACGAGTAGAGCCTTCCCGATAGGGACGAGTCGTGTCCTGCCAAAGTCGGTGACCGGCTGACAGAGATAAGTGAGTCGCGCCTTTCGGATGGAGAAATGCAGTGAAATCAATATAGAAAATTATGTGAGTTTGCCCATCAGATCTTAGTCGTCATACCGGTCTTTAATATGGTGCTCGATGGCCGGAGACCGATAATTGACGCCCGGTCACCGGGTTTTAGTTATAAGTCGGTTGATCAAGTCGATACCACCCACATATAAAATTATAACATAACGCTTAACCTATATGCGAATAGTGAGTCGAGTTGTACTCGCCCGATTAGGAATTGGAACGTGCTTTGCATGCGTTTCCACACACTTTCCTATATTCCCGTTTAATCTCGATGTAATATGGGGACCTCTTTACTTGGATTGTGTCCCCCGAAGACCTCATGAATGTTGTTACGTTGGTCTTCAAGATAGGAGACCTTGTCCAACGAAACAAAAGGTTGAGAGGGACGCCACTCACCTCCAAGATGGCAGCTATCAGAGCTAGTTTCATCACACTCTTGAGCGGTTACGAGACGATGGAAGCATCGTATCACCTCTCCTTCCATGAAGATACAATCCTTTCTCGCCAATGCAACGGTCTCAACGCGATGTAATTTTCATTATTCTGGCCACAAATGAGTTCTCGGAGGAACCACTGCGAACGTTCCTCCTCCATTGGTTAATCCCAACTCTTTTCCACCTGTCGGGTCAGGTGTTGGTAGAGAAGGAAATTTGTACGCTCGATAAGGCTGTTAATAAAGTTTACTTATTTTGCATCATAAGACATCTGATGTTGCGGACAAGACGATTCTTTCTTGTAAGGAATTCACCAGGCAGCAGAAAGTATAGTCTGTGCGCTGATGTTTGCCTTCGCTATCGGGTTCTTTCACCGCTTTTGGCTGTTTGAACACCTCTTCCATCGCCCGCCTGGGACCATAATGCTTCTTTAGTGGAGATACCTGCTCGCCTCGGGGTGAAAACCTCTGGTTACTTGGAGCTTCTGGTCCGGAAGCTAATATCGAATTTGTCTCCAGAGGCGTTTCACTATTTGTTGGTGATTACATCGAAAATGTCTCATCATGCGCTCTCCATGTCAATAACACTCTGACAGCTTCTCGGAGACACTTTTCAAATGTCTCATCCTCCATTACGTTACAGGTATTGAGGGAGCGGCAGCGCAAGTCCTTGACAGCGACTCCGGATGAAGATTACATGACCACATTTCGAGCATGGTCTTTAACTGCATCGTCCAAAAATTTACTTCCAGTTTTTACGATGCAAAGTGGAGACTCTACTGCACTTGGTATTGTAGGACAAGAGTTGGTATTAGCTTTCACTTTAAATGCAGTTTCAGACATTCCTCTGCACCGTTTCGAGGAAACTAAGTTCTATGTCAATAATTGAAGGATATAGAGCAGCTATTTCTAACACTCTAGTTATATAGGGGACCACTCGGGCTTGACTCATCTTTCTGATATCATTGCTTATCTTTAACTTCTGAGACCGGTATCTATCTCAAGAAGACAAAGAATGGATTGTTTAGTGTTTTAGGGCGTTGCAAAGCATATATATGAATTTATGAGCGAAGATTATTTCGAGAAATTTACCCTTACGTTTGTTTTCCTGTCCTACATTGTGTGACCGAGAAGAAAAGACAAGCTTTGTGTCTTGCTAGTGGGTAAAGGATATTAAAGGTAACTATTCGATATCTCTTCTTCGCCAGCCTGGGTTTCTGGTTGAGAATTAGCAATCTTCCTTAGCTCCTTCTCCTAATAAGATCCCCATTTTCAGTCGTATATGATATGGGGATGTCCAAGGTAGGATCCTTTTCCCAGCTGGGGATTTACGGTTTTATAAGTCTTCCTCTATAATGAGAAGGAAGAGTCTGAATGTCTCTGTCTAACTCTCAAGGGTCTAGATGATATGTTGGCTGCCATCGTTTCCAGGTGGATTATCCTCAATATCAAGACGATTCATTTGACATTTACCGAGAAGATTCTGTCATTGATGAGAATAAAATCCCTACCGCTTCATGGTTCACCTACTTGAATCATTTCTCCTTGGGCTATGTAATGAGAGCCTCCTTTTGGCGGTCTAAGTTTACTCGTTTTTATTTACTTGTCACTATTGCAAAGATTCACTCATCCCATCCGCCCTAACATCCTTTACTATTGATCCAACTCAAAGAGAATCATATTCCCTTTGGAGGTTTATTTATGGCATAGGTACGGTTGTACACTCGGATCATTTTCTTTTCAGTTCTCGTTGGATGAAAGAATATTTAGCTTGAACTAGAAAACCCGAAAAAGGAAAGAAATTTTAAAAAACTTCTGTCCTAAAAATTATGTTCTTTCATAAATTCTTATTTAATACTGTTGCCAATACTTTTTTATGAGCATCATATTTTACTTTTCCCAATTTCTTAAAGAATTGTCCAAACATGTCCGTATTAACACATAATGCAATACACACAGTGTAAAATGAACTGATAAACTATCAACAGTGACTGTGTTTGGTTGATTGAAACAAAAAGGTTGTCTTAATAATTAAACTGGTACATTATACACATTTTACCGAATATATGGATGTGGTTTGCAAACGTTGAGGAATTCTATGTGTGTGTTTGTCTCTCTCTCTCTCTCTCTCTCTCTCTCTCTCTCTCTCTCTCTCTCTCTCTCTCTCTCTATATATATATATATATATATATATATATATATATATATATAAGCAGATGCGAGTACGGCTTCAGTCATGGGTGCACTGACCGACATACGAGTGTATTAACTTGGTATTTCTGCATTCGAAGGAAGAATACACCAAATCATAATAATTCAAACATAATCTTTACGTCTTCGTACCGGCACGCGTGAGTCCGTCGTTTGTGAAAAAGATGTGTTGCAGACGGTCATTTTCCCCCAAACATATTACAAGCCATGTATTGCACCAATAAACAGCTTGTCTTCTATGCATTTTGAAATCTGTGTCATTATTCATACGGAGTTCGTAGAAATAAACTAGGAATATAAAACTAAAGCTCTGACACGTATCAGTAATATAAATGCACTCGTTATTAAATAACCTGGATAAAAGAAAAATAATTGTGGGGAATTCAGTATATTATAGAGAATGAATCAGTATTGTTCCTAATCAAATGACTAAATGTTCGTCGATGCAAACAAATATGCAAGGGTATGTCGTTCAAAATTTAAAGTAAACGACGTATCTAACACAAAACCCCTCCTCCCCCTCATGTATAACTCTCAAGGCGTCATTGTGTATACTTCCTTTTGGAGTTTGTTGGTAAAAAGGGAAAGGAAAAGGAAGAAAAGTGAATCGGTGGATAACTGGAGTTAGTTTTCATAGGACTGGCTAATGGCAGCTGTAATCGTACCTGATACACACGGCAATTATAACGACTGCAAGAAGCAATACCAGGCACACAGCTATAATAATGTAGATCCCTAAAAATAAAATTTTTGTTACAAATTTACAGATTCGTCGTCATCACTATAGCTAGTTAGACATTAGTAATTATAAAAAATGATACTTTTAGACATAAGCATTGAAAAAAAAAGTTTCAGTAGTACTGATAAATAATGATACTTTTAGACATAAGCATTGAAATAAGGTTTCAGTAGTAATGTTAAATAATAATACTTTTAGACATAGGCATTGAAATAAAATCTCGATTGAAATTATAAAATATAATACTTTTAGACATATGCATTGAAAAATGTTTCAGTAGTACTGATAAATAATGATACTTTTAGACATAAGCATTGAAATAAGGTCTCAGTAGTACTTATAAATAATGATACTTTTAGACATATGCATTGAAAAAGGTTTCAGTAGTACTGATAAATAATGATACTTTTAGACATATGCATTGAAATAAGGTCTCGGTTGCAATTATAAAATATAATACGTTTAGAAATATGCGCTAAAATAAAGTCTCCGAAGCAATTAATAATAATAATAATAATAATAATAATAATAATAATAATAATAATAATAATAATAATAATATAAATATGCATTGAAATAAGGTCTCCCAAGCATGTATAAATAATAATAATAATAATAATAATAATAATAATAATAATAATAATGACAGAAATATGCATTGAAATAAGGTCTTAGAAGTAAGTAGAAATAATAATTATACTGTTTGAAATTTGCATTGAAATAGTCTCAGAGGCAGTTATAAATAATAATAATAGACAAACAATAAAATAAGGTCCCGAAAAAATAATTAATATAAATACTTTTAGACATATGCATTCAAATAAGGTCTCATAAGCAATTATTAAAAAATAGTTTTAGACAGCACTCAAATAAGATCTAAGTAGTAATTATTATTATATTATTATTATTATTATATTATTATTATATTATTATTATTATACCAAAATTATTTTATATCTGTGCATTGTAATAAGTTCGCAGAAGCAATTATTAATAATAATACTTTTAGACATAAACATTGAAATAAGGTCTCGTAAGTAATTAATAAACAAAATTTAGAAATAAAGATTTATATAGATTTTATAGGAAGGTGTGTCGGATATTCTGATGCTTATCCTTCAATAGAAGGTTTAAGTGTCTCGATGGGATATTTTTTTCCATCTTTTACATTGCAATAATTCACACAATTTATCGTGCAGATTGATCAACAAGTCGACAAAAGGTAGTAAATGAAGGAAAGAAAAAGAAAGAAAGTAAAATGAACGATAAATGAATGGACTTTAAACTTTAAATAACATGTAAAATTTAACGCTACTGTCACTTCGTCGTATATTCTCAAGTCAACGATTTATTTTTAATTAATATTTATTTTTTTTTAAAATTAAGTTTACTATATAAAGAATGTTTTTCACAATGTTTTGTTTGTGTCATCTGTGAAAAGATAACAGTATAAACATACAAAATGGCTCATCTTCGCCGTTATCTGCAACCGGTCTGTAAAAACCTTCATCGCTTGTGCCACTAGTGAAATTAGTACTGTTTTCTGAAAAAGAAAAAAAAGACTGGCTGTTCTGTGATGAAAAATAATCTTTCCTCTTCCATTCCCCTGATCAGAACATGGCATTAAGGGTTGGCACGGTACTAAAGGCAACTATTACTGTAAAAGCTGATCACCCACTGATAGTCTTGCTAGATTTAACATGTCAAAATAATGGCAGGAACAGGCGGACAGCTGAAATATTTCACCATCGTTTTATTGAGTAAATAAATGAAGAATCGGGCTCTAGCCATTGGAAAGAAAACAATTAAGATGACATTAATTTCCACTGAACTGCTTTAGAGCGTTGGGCTGTGGCTTTCTTTGGTATCAAATACTCTGTGTGTGTGTTGGATTCTTAAAGTTGCTTTTACAAAAATCCAGTCATATCGCTACTATGTCTGATGTGTGAGTTTATAGTGATGTCTAGCACTGGGACATGCTGCATACATGTAGCATGATGTCCCACCCAGTCACATTATCCTGACACCAGGCCAACCAGTCCTAGCACTAACCTCTTAATGCTATGCGCCTTGCGAGGCAGCTGCTAGTACCATTTGTATAAGTCTTTGTTATGACTCGACCGGGGTTCAAACCCACGACCTCATGCATCCGATTCGGACGCTCTAACCACTAGGCCACCAAAGCGGACCATCAAATATTATAAGTAGACTTTTATTGGCTACTGTGAATATACTAGTATATCTTTACAGTTCTAAAATAGATTTACCTCTTTTATAATCTCACGTAAATCAGCAAAGTCCAGCATTCCTACCAGCGCCAATAAATATTCCAATCATAATACGCGTATCAAGGTCCATAACCAGACTTTTATATACCTGCAACTGACTTAACATTAGTGTCCAACTATATACTCTTTCCAGCATTATTTATTAAAACACTTCTAGTTTTCACAGTAAATATTTGAACAGCGCTAATCTTTGAAATTGTAATTTAAGATCAAAAGAATGGCTAGTGAAAATAAAATCTACTTTCCCGATAAAATAACTGATGTAGGTAATATATTAGCTGTATTTTAGCTGTATATTTTTTTTTACAAAATCACAAATTTCCTTACTGTTCATCCTAGTTATATAAAATGACATGTAGATATGAGGCATTGTTAAATAAGTTTTCTTTTCCTTTCTTTTAGTTTACGACGGATGGGTATACTTTGGGGTCTAGACAACTTGAACTTACTTCAGATGTGCACCTCCTAAAGGACTGCAAGCTCCACTTGGTCATTTTCACTTTATGGATTTCAAAGATAAATTGAAAAAAGCAGCAAATAACTCTGTTTAGTGCTTTAATATATTTTATAATTCATTTGTTTCACTTTCAGACAGACAAAATTAATTATCCATATTTTAATAGTTTCTCAAGTTTGGATTAGCTGAGGACACTTTTCCAGGCACATCGGAGCAGCCATATTGATAATGTTGTCTGCATATTTTATTTGTTTTCCTTCCGAATGTCCTGTTTCATATGATTAAGTTTGATTAGAGTTTTAAATAACTACTACATGCATCCTTACCTAGAAAAACAGGGGTACTCGAAATGATGCCAATATGTGGAACGGGTGTTTGATCAAGGCGGTGATGAACAACACAGTATGTATCTACGTCATAGATAAGCTCTGGCTCTGTGTCTCGCAGAGGAAGAACTTGAGAAGAAAAGAAAAAAACACCACGACTCATAAAATATTTTTAAACAATCATGAATAGTACCAGACACTTGTATATATCTGCATATATTATATTTTTCATGAACAAAATGTGTGGTACAATGCAAAACTCATTATATAAGTAATAAAGAATACATGGGGGGGGTCACTAACGAAAGCAGACATCCCAAACAATGTATACTAAGTTATAATGGATAAAAGTATTTACATGTTTGTATATTTTTAAAAATCTGCCATTCCAAATAACTTAAAAGAGAAAAAGTAAAACAACAGCAACAAAACAAAACAACAAACAAACAAACAAATGAAAATTTTCGAAACGGCAACTACAAAGCGGATCTGTTTAAGACCAATGGTTTCTACATGAAATAATAAGAGTGAAAAAAACACCTATAAACAAAATTGAAGTGTGTTTGAGTTAGGGAAAGAACTATCGGCTGAGGCTTATACTGCGAAGCAATGAAGAAATGCTCTGAAGAGAACGAATGGCATCGTTGGAATAATAATAATAATAATAATAATAATAATAATAATAATAATAATAATAATAATAATAATAATAAATTTAAAATAACAATAATAATAATAATAATAATAATAATATATTATAATAGTAATAGTAATAATAATATATTATTATTATTATTATTATAAGTAGTAGTAGTAGTAGTAATAGTAGTAGTAGTAGTAGTAATAGTAGTAGTGGTAGTAGTAAAACTTAATAATAATTAAGGTAGAAATAAGTCTCGAAATTTATGTAGGTGAGACTAGAGGGTCCGATTATTCAATTAGTTTATTATTACGTATGTGTAATAATGGAGGGTCTTCAAAAGACAAGCTTTAAGTCCTGAAGTCCAAATTCTCTTCTCTGACTTTTCAAATCAGAATAAAGTATTTGTCCTCTGAGGTCTAAATTGATCCATAAGATGTTTGACTAAAGTGGCAGCATCTCAAGAGAGTGGACACAACGCTCAGCAGAACTGTACTGCTTTGCGAGTTTTGCATTCAGTTTAGTTGTTGTAGGGTTTAACATCATTTTTCAGCACAAGATAGGCTATATATGACGAACAGTATTAATGGTGGAGGAAGAACCCGGTAAAACCCCAGAAAGAGCCACCGACCCACGAGAAGCTACTATCAAGCTTTCTTACATACCAACATTGGCCGAATCCGAGACTCGAACCCACACAGAAAGAGGCGAGCTGACAGTGATACTTAACGGAAAGCGTTTTAGACCACTCGGTCACTCGTGGCCCCAAATCATCCAGTACTAAACTGATTTATATTGTTATTCACATTGATCCCATTAAGGGCGTATATTGTTATTGATTCTGTACATATCTTTAGAGGAAGTATCAATTGTATTTTCATACGTATGTGGATGATTCAATGGATCCATTTTAAGCGATCATGGACTCTACTGCGTGAGCCTTAAGAATCTTTGGGTTTCGTGAGCAACCATGCACATATCTTTAAATATGCCAATACAATGTACAGATGATCTAGTATGGTGAAAGTGTGTCCCAATGAAATATCTCTCGCAAATTTGGTGCATCATGGTGATATATTATGACAAAGGGATTCGTTTGTTGATGTACCTAAAACCTGTTACTCTAAAGGGTTATTGTTTGAGAAACAGCTATGTAACTATTTCTTTTCCATTATCTTATAATGTACTCATTGATTTCTCCTGACTTGAATTCGAAAGTAATTCGGTTGGAACTGAAGTATATGATGCAAATGCCTGTACAGTTTGAGACCCCAGTTCTAAAGTAGTACAGCGTGAACCCCAATTTCCAAGTAGTACAGACTGTGACTCAAATTTCCAAGTAGTACAGTTTTGGACCCCAGTTTTCAAGTAGTACATGACGAAACCCAATTCCAAAATAGAACAGTTTAGGACCCCAATTCCCAAGTAGTAAAGACTAACCCCAATTCCAAATTAGTACAGTTTGGTACCCCAATTCCCAAGTAGTACATGACGAACCAAATTTCAAAGTAGTACAGTTTAGGACACTTAATTCCCAAGTAGTACAGGACCCCAGTTCCATAGTAGTAGTGGACCAAACGCAATTCCCAAATAGTACAGGATGAACTATAATTCCTTAGCATGAATTTGAAGGGAGAAAAAAAAAACACAAACAATAAAAGTGAGGAGTCTTTGTTACATCAAAGTATGACTTTACCCCAGGATGTATGATTACAGTATAGATAATGTTGTCATTGAAACATTGTACTAAATTAAACGATAAATACATATTAATATATTTATATTTACCAATATTTAAAAACAAGTGCAAAAATACTCTGCTACAATTTGATCCCAAAAAACCATTATAAATGTGTATGAATATCCCTACTTGATATATTAATCACAAACTAATAGTTACAAATATTTTTTTCCCCATCGAACAATCAAATATTGCAGTGTTCTACCACACCTATTACTTACATTTTTTAATCGTTTAGAAAAATTCGATAAATTTTCAAGTTTATTAGGGTCACAAATACGTTTTTATAATTCTGATGCTGCACGGTGCGTGGATGTCATTATGATGGAACACCATAATGGTATTCGATATCCTTTTTATTTCAAGACAGTTTTATTATACAAACTCGCAAAACATTCAAATAATCAATAACGAGCTTTACAAAATAATTGGTTACAGGTTCACCCAACATAACTACATTCTGAAAATCTCGTTTTCCGATAGAAAAAGTTGTTTAATGGAAAATTGTGGTTCTCAGTTTCTGATAAATGGTGGATCATCGACGATTTTATACTGTTGTTGTTATTGTTGTTGTTGGGGATTTGCTGTGGAGACGTGTAGTTGTTGATATGCTTTATACGGCACAGCAACACTTTAAAGCTTATAGAAAACTAAGGAAAGTAAATTGCCTTGTCTAAAACAAACCCACCACTTTGACCGACCCAGGCTCATTTGATGGTGGGAATTGTACTCGCCCACAATATTCTGGTCACGTGTCCATTGAATTTATCACAGAACCATAACTACCTTTTTTAGCAGTAGTACAATAAGTTGTAGCAATGTATATAACGTTATAATAGAGCGGATTGGCGTTTTTTAGGGGGTTGGATGCTTTTGGTCGTATTGTAAGTACAGAAAACAGAAAGAAACTTGAGGTAACCACAATAAATGGCATGCGAAATATTTACGTTTGCAATAGTCCGAACTGGGGGTTATTTGCTTTTGAGTTACTCAGAGCGTTGTGTCCTTCGATCAAAAGTTTGTTTTCAGAAATTTACTGAATACTTACTGAGGTATGCAATCCAAAACCGCAAGTTAACGGAGGAATACATAAGAATCTCCGTGTGACCACACGTGGTTAAAGTTGCATCCACACCTTTCTCATTACATACATAAGAGACAGGAATATCCTTTCCCGGACATTTCGTATCTGTTGTGAATAGAAGACCGCCTCCACAGCTAGTAGATCCTATCGGTTCTATTTCATGAAGAATAACTTTCAGGTAGTATCCATGAGGAACAGTAAGTCGCCATTTGCAAAGTGTCATATTCTTTGTTTCCGCCGGATAGTTCGGACTTTGAATAAATCCCTTATTGTTGTCAAGAATTTTCCCGTTGCTCCAGCAATCTCTCTCCAATAACTCATCTGAAAGCAGAAAGAGTTTAAACGAAATTGTTAGCAAAATCTATGTATATTGTTCGATACAACTGAGACCAAAACGTCAAAAATAAAAAAAAGAAAACAACAAAATCCACAAACATAAAACAAACAAACAACACAGTATTGCGCTTTGTATTAGATGGTGTTTTACAAATTGTAAACATGTGACAAATTTGTGGAGAACCAAAGAAGTTGTGCGTATTCCAGTCTGTAATCAAGCCAGTCTGGTCTGGGCACTGTATAGGGACACTATTTCTGGATAAAACACACACTTAAGTCAGCATATATTTGTCTACAGCGATAAAAAAAAGCTGGCAATGGACAGAGTAGTACTGATGTTATTAGGTAGTGAGAACGTGCGTTTCGGCCAACGAGTACAGCATCAATCTAACGCTTAAGACATGCATGGATTGATTTGTCAACCTAGGCTACCGTAAATTCCAACGAGGTTATTGTTTACAATATAATGTAACCGATACCCCATTCAGTACGACAAATGTGAAAACAATTACCGACAGATAAGCATCGGTTATATCGAAAAGTGGGGTCCGAACGCAGATTTTCTAATACAATCAAAATAAGCTATCTGGCATAAGGAATTAACATTAAAGATACACTTGGAATTAATAAATGTTGTATGCAGAGAGTTGATGCTTTAAGTTTTTCTTTTTGACGTGGCTATATTTACATTTTTAATCTGCTCTGTGTCCAATATCTTCCTTTACCGCTTTAACTATTGTGCCCTTGAGCTTTTTAGAATCGATGATAAATATGAAGGTGGAGTTTGTCAACAACAATGTTAATGAATAAAAATATATCTTTGCCAGACGCGTCAGAATCATTGTCATTGCAAACACTTTTGACCACCTCATGCGTCCCTAACTCGGTGACTCGCATTATAGCTACATAAAAATAGTTTTGCTTGCTTTAGCGTTACTTAGATGTGCTTGGAAAGCCCGCCAATGCGTGATGTTATCATGGTGCACATTTTCAGCAGCATGATTGGTACATAGGTTTACGTCACAGACAAAACAACTTTTAAAGGTCGATAACGATTCTGAAAATCTCAGATATTATATGTATATAAAGATCATCTAGCATAACATGTTGCAAGTGATTCAAACCGGAGTTGGACTGTTACGTCAGAAACGTAATACACGCTGTAAAGAAGATATATTTGTCGTACTGTCTTGCAATGAAACACGTGACCAACACCAATCCTATTGTATCAGTACATGTGTAAAGTGCAATGCAATTACCGTTGTCCGTTGTTATTGGATGCTTCTAGTCGCCAGCAATTGAAATAGTCTATCTCTCAGTTCAAACCACCAGACGGTTACAGCAACAGGACAACTGATCTGAATCGAAAAGTTCGAGGAAACACCTGCTGTGCCCCAGTCGTTACATTGAGAAATAAATTTTCTTTGCGGCTAAGCATTCCGTTGCGACAGAAACTACTGATCCGTTGCAATTATCAAAACTGGACGACAGAGCTGGTAAGTGGTGTGTCACATTGTCTACTGGCTGTCAATCTACACAAGTCTTGTTAGCCGCATATGCTGCTGCAATTGGTGCGGTCACCATTGTCATTATTCGTGTCGGCATTCCGTAATCTTCAAGATTGGTGTATTGTGATTGGTTGTTGCCACACTAAAGCCTTTTGAAGACTGAATTGTTATCGGGCTGTACGCCTCGTTTTACTTTATGACAAAAATGCCGCCTGGACTGGTTTTCCAAAAACTAAACATTTCGTGTTCCTTTCTACAAGATCTGTCTATTAGTAAGTTATCACTATCAGATCCAAACTTTCGACATAATATTTATTAGTGACATGCGTATCAGCAACTGGCGAATTATCAAGTATGATCAATCTTTCACCCATACTGATGTTTCCAGTCATGGTACTACAATCCTTCATCCAAACATCTGGCGCTTATAAAGACATCATGTTACCAATAATCTGCGATGCCAGTCTAATGCCTGTAGAAAGTCGTCTTGCACTAGGAAAGCTTACATGTGACATGCTCACGGAACTCGTACTGCAGATTACTTTTATGTATATATTCTATGCGCTCTCCACTGGCGCACTCAGATTTGTAATTGTACTTAAACATATGCAAGCTTTTAGTTGCGTTTTAGATGTTAAAGCTACCGGTTCAGATAAACGTGTATAATGCCGTATAAATGTATAAGACCTGTTGTATAATACTGCGAATCATCAACCTCGACTCGTAAGACGTAAAAAAAAGTCGAGACATCATTTTTGGTTTGCTGATTGTAATTGCATGATCGTTCGTCCAACAGATCGTGGCAAAACTAGTCTGTTTCTAAATATGATGCTTACCAACTGGCTTAGCTACGACGTCACAGGGGGCCCCGAGTGACCGAGTTGTCTTAAGCGCTCTACGTAACGGACCACTGCCATCTCACCTCTGTCTGCGTGGGTTCGAGTCTAAGATTCGGTATTTTGGGTATGTGAGAAAGCTTGTCAGTACCTTACTGTGGGTCGGTGGTTCTTTCCGGGGGTTTTCCCGCCGGGTTCTTCCTCCACCAATAATACTGGCCGCCATGTATAGCCTATCATGCGCTGAAAAATGGTGTTAAACCCTACGATAAAGAAACAACAGCGATGACGACGACGTCATACTTTGTACTTGAATATTAGCCAAGACAAATACAGAATGCTTGGTGACTATGAAGAAGCGCTTGGTGGCGAAACGGGAACTTTCACAATATTCGAGCTACAAGGGGAAAAATGCCAAGAAACGAGTTAAATGGATACAAGGATTCTATCATCGAATTTGAAGACATCAAAATAGATCGGGGCGACATTAATAAAATCAAGGAAAGTTTTATGTCGTGTAATTAGCGCTACAATTTCATCTACTTGACGTAATCTTATTACGAGGTTCCAAAGTTTATTCTGGCCTGGAAATCGACATCAGTTACATTGCGCTTAATCACAGTCGTAGCATATATGCTGCAAAGTTTAAGCAATAGTCTTAATTGGCGAAAGGTGGCAGCAAACACGATTTTATGACATTTTACAGAGATGCAGAAACTGTTCCCGCTAAGGCTTTGGCGAATTATCGTTACGTGATTAGCAGCAGCATGTCAGTCCAAATACTTTGTATATAATTATAACTGAACGAGTTGATACAAATCATGATATAAATTAGGCCATGCGGACGTACACAGAACAGTAACAACAATTGCGTGGCTGTGTTATTTTAAAAAAGTCGAAGAACAAGCCTTTTCACGCGACATGGCACACAAACTATTTAAGACAGTCACAGAAAAGAGACAACAGACTGCTACAGTGTATGTTGCTAAGCGAAGTGAACTCTTCAAGACTCTAAAAGAACCGGAAGCATACATGATCGTAGACAAAGATACGCCATAAGCTTATATCCCATTGTTTTTGGTCAAGGACGGTAACAAAAAAGGTTTAAGAAGTAAAGCAAAACCATTTATGAGTCACCAGATAATTATGAGATCCTGAAATGGGCCGAAACACTAGATAGTTATACATTTCAACAGCTGTACTCCGCTAGAAAGAAAATTCCCCAATGCAACATAACATGGGGAAAAGTTTAAAGGACAAAGACTAACACTAAACTCCGTTGGAAAAGCAAAGCATCTGGGTACTAGCCTCTTAGACGCTGTAAAAGAAAGCCTTTAAAATAGAAACCTGGTAGAAAATGGAAAGGGAAACCGGTGCAGATTGGTAGCAGATCATTTGTGTTTACATCCATCAGCCAATAACCACCAGATGTTCATGAGGTTAATGATACAGAACAAACACAGCATTTTCTTGAACTGTAGCAAAAGTGAGCATTGGTGCATCATGAGAGCATATAGTAGGTTTAGCTTGGCAATCATTTGAAGCAGTACATACATATTAGACATTAAACAGCCAACTGCAACTACCTGGCACACAGGTATCTCGTATTGGTGGCCCCTTGCCCAAAATCCTCCCGCTCTTTGCAGAATGGTGTCCAAAATATTACACATTCTTGGTTTGCTAGGGATGGCAGCAAGAAGTGGGGCAATATCAGCACATAAACTCTCTCTCTCTCTCTCTCTCTCTCTCTCTCTCTCAAAGTAAAAAGATTTCGCTGATCGCATCAAGCGGTTCTAGGTTATCAATACGGAGTCTGTTAAAGTCTTTGGCATCTTTAATCACTGTTCGTATCATCCATAACCAGCAAATAAAGCGTACACTTGCTTTATATTCATCAGTATAATACGGATGGCCAATATTGCTGGATCAATCATTTTTGCCGATGAATGAACAGTGTACCAAGTACAATGAGATGTTTTTAAGAAAAGATCTACTAGTGCAACATGGATTGAACTGCATTACTACAACTAAAGCAATTATGCGAAACAAAACTAAAAATTAAAATATTCTTATGTTCGAAAGCCAAGACAAAAGACTAGAGTGACTTTCGAGATCAATATCGATTTTAACGCGCTTACCGTTTATATCGCTGGCTGCGACAAGAACCCACACTATTCTTTTAAAAGAGATTACCAGGAGCAATCTGCGTGAATTAAAGTCTTCCCAGCAGGTTCAGTGATGATAGCAACTTGAAGGTTACTGGCAATTTCAAGCGCTAGACGTTCTTTGTTCCTATAGCAACGTTCCCTTGTTCCAACAGCAACATTCGTTGGTCTCAGATCTAAGACGGAGGGGTATCACGATTACTTCCTGAGATGCCAAAACATTTTAATGTTATCAAAGAATCGTTCGACACATTCACCAAGCAGTAGTCCCCCTTTGTTTGGCTGTTTAGAAACTACTTTGTGTCCTAAACACATGTCGTACATCGCCGTCTTCATTTGCTTCATACATATTGTAGACGGGATTCGTTCTCTAAGACAAATTATATATAAAGCATCTCTCTGACTGGAGTACAAACGCTTGTAACCCAAAGCAAAATGTAACATAACATTGTTGTACAAACCGGTACATGGACCTGCGACTCGTTGTCTTCTAATAACAAAGGAAAGTGGGCAAATTATATAAGACAACCACAAATCACGTGATTTAGCCACTCGCGTAAAATGATGTCATAAAAGGGTCCAATTTTTTTTACTTTTTGGGGGTGGGGAAAAGGGGTGGGGGAAACACACTCAGAATGATGTGTAGGTTATAATTTTTTCATTCGGATCCCCACTTTTCTATACCAATAGCGTCCATAAACATATCAAGCATGTCGATTAAAAAGCACTTCATATGTAATTAAATAATTACAAATATTGAATAAATAATTTATTTCCGCATAGATGTGAAATAAGACACAAAATCTATTCGATTTTGAGAATAAATCTACAACTTTATAAAGACGGAAGCTACATTTAGTTTTTCTGTAAATCTGGGGCAGAACAAATTCGTTTGGAGAAACCGACAAAATATATTATTCATATATAAACATAGATTAGCTAATTGCACACAATAAGACATGTATAGCATCAAAGTAAAACTCATTGATACATAAGAATGGAGAAGAAATAAGAAACATTTGGAAAATAACAGTAACTAACTAGTCATAAAAGGCCTAATGAACTCAGTTCATGTTGGAACACTCACCTTCCACACAGACATAATCTACGTTCACCTCTTCCCGGCTTTTCCATTTACAAACGATGCTGGCAGGATCACAATTTAATAGACCCATGCAGCGCCGCCTTATGTGAGAGAATAGCAATTCGTCAAAGGTACCAGTCTGAGCGGAAGTAACGTTGGTAATCAAAATGTAGGATTTCTTGCACAAAATAGTCCCCGAGGCCCTTCCACATATTGTTGCCTTACAACTGTTCCATATACCTAAAATTGTAGAGAACTAACAATTAATTAAAACAACACTCCAAATATTTATTTCATTGGTCAAAAACAGGAAGTACGTGAAAAAGCGTTTAAGCAGTGCGCGATCACACACAGACATAGAACTGAGATACCGGCATTATTAAGATGACATCGCGGTAAATATATGTTATAGCTCGTATTCCAAAATTCTTCGTCTCTTTTCAATCAAACTTCAGATACTTGTCTATCTGCAACCATTACCAAAAGACCGGTATAATTAGCTGATATTTCTCTTTAAACTTTATAAATCTCAAATTTTAAAATGTTTATATGCCTTAAATATAAAACACTTATCAGTAAAGATTTGTAACTGACTCATCACCGTGACCATTACTGATATATCAATTATAATTTTTCTACAAAAAAAAAACTGGCTATGAAAAGCATAAAACAAAACAGATCGCACCCTCTCTAAATTGTTAGTCTTCTCTGTTTTCACTAATTGTAACAGTTAAGATGGTCAAAATGAAGAAAATAAAACTTTGTGAAGCTGTTATAATCTCGTTTTTCATTTGTTTGATGAGTTTTAAAGCTGAGCTTGCTAATAAGGAACTCAACCGTGATTTAGCGATTCTGTTCCGGATACAGATGCTGGTCAACGTCTGACGGGTAAAGCAAATATGGACAATGGTGGAGAAATACAACCGCATTGTATGGCTCTCTTCTTGCATAAGACGCCAAGAACTTTAATTTTCACCAGCAGGAGACCATAACTGTATTTATTTTCTCATGGCTACTGACGTATATATATATATATATATATATATATATATATATATATATATATATATATATATATATATATATATATATATATATATATATATATATATATATATATATATATATATATATATATATATTATATATATATATATATATATATATATATATATATATATATATATATATATATATATATATATATATATATATATATATATATATGAACTCCAGATGAAATGAGCCATACCTTCTCGCTCGATGGCTTTCTATAACAGAAGATTATTAACGGGATGACGGGGAATAAAATGACAACAGTATACTACAATGTGTTTTCAGTAGCATTCCAGGCAAATTAAGTCATACTATATACTAAGTGCTCGTTTACAGATGGAGCCCATACTCTGACTACTCCAAATATGATGGGGGCGGACCCTTCACGACGGAAATCATTCGACAAGTGGGCCCGCCAGTTACGTCCGCCCTATGTACCGATTAAGGACTATTATGTACTGTTTCCAAATAACAAAGATGGTTCAATTCGTTTACGTAAATCTGGCTATTCTGTGTAAAGTGGGCTGTTATTTTTGGTATTTAATGATAAGATGTGTGTGACACTATCAAGGTCCATAATCAAGGCATCAGGTTCGTGCCGACAATAGAATTTAAAAGAAATTTTAACTGAAGCATACATGAAAATTACTATTGTAGTAAATGGGGAGGGTCATATTCCAAAAGACATACATTATTAGTAATGCTATCTTGAAGAACATAATGTATGTCAGTACATACAATTTTGGGTGTTGTCCCTGCAGTAAAAGACAAAATATGTCATTCAAATATTTTGTCTGACTCACAATGAAAGGAAGATCCGAACGAAAATTGACGAAACTGCATTAGTCCTGACAACTTGATCTAAATAGCCTATACTGTACCGGTCTGACCATGTCCAAGCAGCCTAAACTGTACCAGTCTGGTCTTACCCAAGTAGCCTAAACTGTATTAGTATGACCTTGTCTAAATAGTCTGACCTTGCCAAAGTAGCATTAACTGTACCAGGCTGATCTAACCCAAGTAGCCTAAAATGTATCAGTCTGACCTTGCCCAAGTAGCCTCTACTGTACCAGTCAGGCCTATATTGTACCGGTCTGGCCTTGTCCAAGCAGACTAAACTGTAACAGTTTGGTCTTACCCAAGTAGCGTAAACTGTATTAGTATGACCTTGTCTAAAACGCTTAACTGTACCAGTCTTATCTTACCCATGTAGCCTAAAATGTACCATTCTGACCTTGCCCAAGAAGCCTGAACTGTACCAGTCTGACCTTGCCCAAGTAGGCTAAAATGTACCAGTCTGAAATTGTCCACGTAGCATGAAATATACCAGTCTGACGTTGCCCATGTAGCCTAAAATGTACCAGTCTGACGTTGCCCATGTAGCCTAAAATGTACCAGTCTGACGTTATCAAATTTAATCAAAAATCAAATGTACCAGACTGGCGTTGTCCAATTTACTTAAACTGTACCAGTCTGACCTATCTCAAGCAGCTATAACATACTTTTGGATGTACTTGTATATCCTGCCGCCAGCCTTGGAATTATTTTTCTGTAGATAATACAGATTTCGTTATAATTTGCTGTTCAAGCGAATAACTTAAACAAAAAGCTGATATATTGAACCCAAAGTTTGTTCACCGTTACTCTGACTGGGATAGGTTTCGATGCAAGAAACCGGTGCATCCTGCCTTGTGGATCGATCAAGGTTATGCATCGACACTTGTTAGCAATCGATGGCTGGTACAGGTATGAATTTCATGCCCAGGTATGTCGTAATAAGGCTCGATAAAAGATATAATACTCGATCAATTGTTTGAGCTTGTTTGTGTCTGTAATCTGGTAACAATGTGCACACATTGCAGTTTATCATGGGTTTCAGGTTAACATGTAAATATGTTGTATGTTACCATGTGAATAGATTGTGGGTTACCATGTGAATAGTTGATTGTAGGTTACCATGAGAATAGATTGTAGGTTACCATGTGAATAGATTGTAGGTTGCCATGTGAAGAGATTGTACGTTACCATGTGAATAGTTGATTGTAGATTACCATGTGAATAGTTTATTGTAGGTTACCATGTAAATAGATTTTAGGTTACCATGTGAATAGTTGATTGTAGGTTACCATGTGAATAGATTGTAGGTTACCATGTGAATAGATTGTGGATTATCATGTGAATAGTTGATTGTAGGTTACTATGTGAATAGATTGTGGGTTACCATGTGAATAGTTGATTGTAGGCTACCATGAGAATAGATTGTAGGTTACCATGTGAATAGATTGTAGGTTACCATGTGAATAGATTGTGGGTTATCATGTGAATAGTTGATTATAGGTTACTATGTGAATAGATTGTGGGTTACCATGTGAATAGTTGATTGTAGGTTACCATGAGAATAGATTGTAGGTTACCATGTGAATAGATTGTAGATTACCATGTGAAGAGATTCTAGGTTACCATGTGAATAGTTGATTGTAGGTTACCATGTGAATAGATTGTAGGTTACCATGTGAATAGTTGACTGCAGGTTACCATGTGAATAGTTGATTGTAGGTTACCATGTGAATAGATTGTAGGTTACCATGTGAATAGATTGTGGATTATCATGTGAATAGTTGATTGTAGGTTACTATGTGAATAGATTGTGGGTTACCATGTGAATAGTTGATTGTAGGCTACCATGAGAATAGATTGTAGGTTACCATGTGAATAGATTGTAGGTTACCATGTGAATAGATTGTGGGTTATCGTGTGAATAGTTGATTATAGGTTACTATGTGAATAGATTGTGGGTTACCATGTGAATAGTTGATTGTAGGTTACCATGAGAATAGATTGTAGGTTACCATGTGAATAGATTGTAGATTACCATGTGAAGAGATTCTAGGTTACCATGTGAATAGTTGATTGTAGGTTACCATGTGAATAGATTGTAGGTTATCATGTGAATAGTTGATTGCAGGTTACCATGTGAATAGTTGATTGTAGGTTACCATGTAAATAGATTGTAGGTTACCATGTAAATAGATTGTGGGTTACCATGTGAAGAGATTGTAGGTTACTATGTGAATAGTTGATTGTAGATTACAATGTGAATAGATTGTAGGTTACCATGTGAAGAGATTGTAGGTTACCATGTGAATAGTTGATTGTAGTTTACCATGTGAATAGATTGTATGTTACCATGTGAAGAGATTCTAGGTTACCATGTGAATAGTTGATTGCAGGTTACCATGTGAATAGATTGTAGGTTACCATGTGAATAGTTGATTGTATGTTACCATGGGAATGGATTGTGGGTAATCATGTGAATAGTTGATTGTAGATTACCATGTGAATAGATTGTGGGTTACCATGTGAATAGTTGATTGAAGGTTACCATGAGAATAGATTGTAGGTTACCATGAGAATAGATTGTAGGTTACTATGTAAATAGATTGTAGGTTACCATGTGAATAGATTGTAGGTTGTCATGTGAAGAGATTGTAGGTTACCATGTGAATAGTTGATTGTAGTTTACCATGTGAATAGATTGTAGGTTACCATGTAAAAAGTTGATTGTAGGTTACCATGTGAATAGTTTATTGTAGGTTACCATGTGAATATATTGTAGGTTACCATGTGAATAGTTGATTGTAGGTTACCATGTGAATAGATTGTGGGTTATCATGTGAATAGTTGATTGTAGGTTACCATGTGAATAGATTGTGGGTTACCATGTTGATGGGTTATAGGTTACCATGTGGATAGGTTATAGGTTACCATGAAGAGAGGTTCTACGTTGCCATGTACATATATTATAGATTACCATGTACATAGGTTATAGATTACCATGTGCATAAGTTGTAGATTACCATGTGAAGAGATTGTAGGTTACCATGTGAATAGTTGTTTGTAAGTTATCATGTGAATAGATTGTAGGTTATCATGTGAAGAGATTGTAGGTTACCATGTGAATAGTTGATTATAGTTTACCATGTGAATAGATTGTAGTTTACCATGTGAATAGTTGATTGCAGGTTACCATGTGAATAGTTGATTGTAGGTTACCATGTAAATAGATTGTAGGTTACCATGTGAATAGATTGTGGGTTACCATGTGAAGAGATTGTAGGTTACCATGTGAATAGTTGATTGTAGGTTACAATGTGAATAGATTGTAGGTTACCATGTGAAGAGATTGTAGGTTACCATGTGAATAGTTGATTGTAGGTTACCATGTGAATAGATTGTAGGTTACCATGTGAAGAGATTGTAGGTTACCATGTGAATAGTTGATTGTAGGTTACCATGTGAATAGATTGTAGGTTACCATGTGAATAGTTGATTGTAGGTCACCATGTGAATGGATTGTGGGTTATCATGTGAATAGTTGATTGTAGATTACCATGTGAATAGATTGTGGGTTACCATGTGAATAGCTGATTGTAGGTTACCATGAGAATAGATTGTAGGTTACCATGTGAATAGATTGTAGGTTACCATGTGAATAGTTGATTGTAGTTTACCATGTGAATAGATTGTAGGTTACCATGTGAAAAGTTGATTGTAAGTTACCATGTGAATAGTTGATTGTAGGTTACTATGTGAATAGATTGTAGGTTACCATGTGAATAGTTGATTGTAGGTTACCATGTGAATAGATTGTGGGTTATCATGTGAATAGTTGATTGTAGGTTACCATGTGAATAGATTGTAGGTTACCATGTGAATAGATTGTGGGTTACCATGTTGATGGGTTATAGGTTACCATGTGGATAGGTTATAGGTTACCATGAAGAGAGGTTCTACGTTACCATGTACATATATTATAGATTACCATGTACATAGGTTATAGATTACCATGTGCATAAGTTGTAGATTACCATGTGCATAAGTTATAGATTACCATGTGCATATGTTATAGATTACCATGTGCATAAGTTATAGATTACCATGTGCATATGTTATAGATTACCATGTGCATAAGTTATAGATTACCATGTGCATAAGTTATAGATTACCATGTACATAGGTTATAGATGTGCATAAGTTATTGATTACCATGTGCATAAGTTATAGATTACTATGTGCATAGTAAAAAGATCAAAACTTCCTAAAAATGATTAAAAGTCTTTAATCAGTGTCATCAGTCAGAAAGAAATCAAACACATTCTGAGTCGGGCTTAAAACTATCGTCGTAGAAAACAAAGATGGTCTGGAATTATTATTATTATTATTATTAGTAGTAGTAGTAGTAGTAGTAGTAGTAGTAGTAGTAGTAGTAGTAGTAGTAGTAGTAGTAGTATTTTCTTTTTCTTGGATACATAATTTAATTGAAAAAGATACTTGCCAAAAAACTCGACAAGAAAGGATTATTCAGTATTAAATCAAACTTCCATAATTTAAAAATCTAACCTTAAGCATTGTAAACAGGCATGCGTAAATCTTCCTAACACCTCAGAACGTGAGAAGGCATTTACAAGTGTATTTCATGTGTTGTTATGCTTAATGAGTCTACTTTCTGTTGTTATTGTTGTTTTTCAGTACAAAAGTTGGCCTAGGGATTAGAGCCTCCGCATTGGACCTGGGAGGTCGTGGGTTTGAACACCGGCCGTGTCATATAAAAAAGTATGGTATATTTGTTGTCAGGATAATGCGACTGGTGGGACATGATGCTACATGTCTGCGGCACAATGCCTCAGTGCATTGATGTAATAGCTTTAACAATGTTTCAGTTAAATCAGTATAGCATTGTAACATTCATAAGGAATGACATTGTACACATTTTGTCAAGTTTACTTGAATATTCAGAAAAATCTGGAAAATTACATTCGTTGAAAATCACAAAATCAGCAACGTTTCATCGTTTTGCCAACACTTTTTTAAGTTTGTCTCTCTGTAAAAGTTGTTGTTTTTTTAGGGTTTAACGCCATTTTTCAGCACACGATAGGCTATACATGGCGGCCAGTATTATTAGTGAGGAAGAACCAGGGAAAACCCCCAGAAAGAACCAACGACATACGAGAAGCAAGCTTTCTCACATAACTGCATTAGCCGAATCTTAGACTCGAACCCATGCAGACAGAGGTGAGACGGCAGTGATCCGTAACGGACTGCGCTTTAGATCACTCGGCCACTCGGGGCCCCTGTAAAAGTTGTAGTTATGACTACAACACGAGGCACGAGCAAATGTTCGTGATATGTATCCCGCGCTGTCCCAGTAATTTAATGGAGTTAAGATTTGTCTAACATATTTCCAGGGGATCGATGTACCAATAATCCACCTGGGTTGGTTGGTTAGTTCGTTGGTTCTTTCGTATTTAACAGTCGTCAACACATCAATTAAAATGTCTTGCGTAGTGACACACCCCAGCGGCCTACCTGGATTGGGCTTGGATGGATTCGAATTTGCGTCTTTGTGGTCGCGAAATCAGCAAGCTAAAAACAGATCCATCGCTTTTCCACCAATCAACATCTAAAACAGTTTCTTGTCGCGATGGATACAGATGCACAGATGTAAAATATGAACTTTAATTAAACAAACATCCCTACTCACTTGGCAAATACCCACTTTCCTAACTCCCTTCCAGTGTTTCATATGCTTCTTGAAACGGGCACGGTAAAAGTGTAAAAATGTTTTCCGTCATTAAAGGCATTGAAATAAATATATTTATAAATACTGACAAAGCCATTTTAGTATACTTGCAAGTGTACCATAAATAATTATTGTCCGCCTCGTGTTTAATAATCCGCTCTAGGTATTAGTAGGGAATGGTATCTCTGAGATTATTTACCATTGGGTATCTATGGCATCAACCTTTAGAGGTCATGACCTTTAGATAACCCAGAATCTTCAGATTCCTTTATTACTATAACACAAGGGTTTGTCAAGAAACTTACACTAGAACAAAAGTCATTCTTCAAAACCCATTTGAGCTATATTCACCCTGACCTTTGAACCACACGATTAATAGACCTCTTTCACGCCTTAATAGAAACATTTGTGTCTTAAGTGTTATAGGACTGAAAGTATTATGCAAAATAAAAATATCTTCTTTCAGTCACAGTGTGTATGTTGTGTGTGCGTTTGCGTGTGTGTGTGTGTGTGTGTGTGTGTGTGTGTGTGTGTGTGTGTGTTTCTTGAATATCCTAAGCTAAGTGAAACATGTCCATACGATTTCGGCACAAAATAAAGAAGCTATTTCCCTTGTAGTGAGCTCTACTATTGAGTTTGGGCACCAATATCATTTTATTCCTTATCCGCAAGTAAAAGCTATCCACAACATTTCGTCTAGGTCTGTGATGTAGAATTCTTGTTATTTCTGACAAAAATCCCAAACATCACAAATCCCAAAGCTCAAGACGCATCCATAAAATTTGGTTACTGCAGAAGGACTAGTTATTGTGTGGAATCAAAATTGGTGACGGACAAACGAACGGACAGACAGACACATAGTAAGCTCCGTCTTATGGCGGAGTTATAAACACGATATGATGTCAACTTTGCTTTAACTTTTATCAAATTCCGCCAAACGTACATGTTTGAGGAAAATCCACAAAGTAACCATTTTGCCGCAATTTGTGGAAATTCCGCAAGTGCCGTCCCCATGTAAAATTTGCAATCACAATTACAATAAGTGTTATGAGGGCGTTTTCATACTGAAGCAACAAATCTGTGTAGCTGGCGTTCGTCGTTCCCACAATTTCGACAATCATTATCCGAAACTGAGTGTCTGTATTCGGTTGACATATGGTGTCGACAAATGAAAGTTTATCAACTTTTCATCAAGATAAGCACTTACTTTAGGTTAATACCTACCTACCCTCATATCCATATAGATATATATATCTAACCATCTAACAACCTAACAACCTAGATCCGAAGTAAAGCGGTTGCCTTAAATGAGATAAAATTACATCCAAAATAGTATTAGCTCTTTGACACCTTTTTCAAAGACACTACTGATTGAGCCTTAGCATCATGACACAATAAAAGCTTTAGAAAGCTCCCTCCACTAACATTTTCTAACTATTTTCTTTCTGTCTTGTTTATTCTTTCTTTTCTTCTTCTTTTTTTTCTTTCTTCTTTTCTTTCTTCTTTTTTTTTTTTGTTTTTGTTTTTTTTTTTCTTTTTTTCTTCTTCTTCTTCTCTTCTGCTTTGTTAGAGTTATGTTTAACAAGAAATGAGCATGCCAGAAGATTTGGAAGTCTGACCCGGCAAGATAGTGACAGATTACTCAAGATATAACATGTCATTTCATATCTAGCTTACAAGGCACATGTCTTCCGTGTTTATCCACTTGGATAACTATGCAAGTCGGTTTGATAATCTATACGATGTATGATTAAAATTGCCCGTTGTGTGTTTTATCAACAAGGCATCAATGTCATGATCATCCTTTATCTTCATATGTTGCAGATTTTATTCTACTTAAATATTTTGCATTTGAAAAAAAAAAATACGTTTAGATTTTCTGTGCGAGTATAATTGTTGGTCAATTTTGTTTAAAACAGTGGGGAGTGGGGTTGCGCGCGCACGCGTTTGCACGAGCGCAAAACAGGAACATAATCTTCCATTATCTCTATGTGCCTAAATCCCCATAAGTATTGATATAAACCAGCATGTCAAGAAAATATCCGACTGCCACTGCACTCAATAGTTAGACCAGGAGCAAAATGAAATCCGAAACTACCGACTCTATCTCTTCATAAAACACGTGATGATCGGGTTTTAAAAAGAAAAAAAAAACTAAATCACAAAAATGTGCTGTAGAATTATTTTCTGTCATTCTCATCGCTGTTAAGCGATATCATTTAATCTTTTAGATCTGCATACCACTATGCGATTTTCACGAGAAAGAGATACGGACTGAATGGACAAGCCCGGCCCTATGGCAAGGCGAAAGAGGCAACCCAGGGTCCCACCCTGCTGGCTATACATTTTCTTTTACTGTAGAGATGTTTTTGATTGGGTCCCCGCTCCTCGCTTGCTGTCTTAGGCCCAGCACATCCTAGGGCCGGGCCTATGAATGGAGTTACCACGTCCACCTGTTTTACGTATTACTATGGGTACTCTTTAGAGTTGTGTTGGCAATACTATCGTTGCGCCAATGCTGCAGAAAAGCGTAAATTATGGTGGGTGTTTTTTTTATGTTGGCACTGTGCCGGAACATTAATATATACATTCCATAATCATATACTGGCAAAAACATATTCAGCTTTAACGTGATGAAAATTCCGATAAACCGAATTCCAGACAAAAGTCATTTTTACTTTAGGAAATATCTCTTTGTAATTTTGTGATAATCTCGAGACTGTTGATAACTCTAGAATATGTTTGGAGCCAAACGTATTCCATTTAACTATGTAGACCGTTGTTATCATGCTTGATGTGCACGTGGTTTACTTATTAAGAAAGAAACAGCAAATGGTTGACTAGATCGTTTTACTGACCAGTACTTTTAAATTTTACCGAACCATTCCTGTGGTCAAGTGGTGGTTAGAACGTCGTGAGTTCAATCCCCGTCCGAGTCATACCAACGACTTACACTAATGGTACTAACAGCTGCCTCGCTTGGCGCTCAGCATTAAGAGGTTAGGGTAAAGGACTGGTCGTCCTGGTGTCATGATAATGTGACTGGGTGGGACATCATGCTACATGTCTGCGGCAGGATGTTCGAGTGCTAGACATCACTATAAACTGCTTCACTGCAGACATTGTAGCAATAGGACTGAAAATTGTTAAAGCTACGTCTCTATACCCTTTGGGTTTTTTGTCAGACAATTTCCAACGGTGCCATATTTTCTTACATTAAAAATTGTATTTAGCCTGGAAAATGCGCGTTATCTGAAACTTGCTGAAACACGTTTATCACACGTACCAAACTACTTAATCAGCTGGATAAAACAATAGGTCTTTACTTTATCCTATAACATAAATATAGGTATGTCCTATCTACATCATACAAAGGTTCTATATACTTAAACTGATCTTTCTTTGATCGATGTTGGTTTACTAGATACTGCCTTGCGTTAGCGAAAGTTAATACTACGCATAGAATATGGTACAACTTTTTACAGCCTTTTTGGTATCATGTACCGTGTAATGTGCGTTTAGTTTTGGTTTCCTGTTTATTGTCCATTACTGGACTGTGTACCGTGTACCGTGAGTTTAGTTTTGGTTTGCTGTTTATTGTCTATTACCATAACAACTTAATCACTACCGCGTTTGTAATACATTCGCTTGACATTTCCATGGCTCTGGGTTTGATCATACAGCCGGTCTGAAGTTTATGTTTTTGGTGAAGTTTCTCAAAATTCATAAATCCGAATACTGACACAATAGACCTCCGCACAAAATACCACTGCTTTTGTAGACCTTTGGCTTGAAAGACCACTGTTACTGTAGACCTCCCGGCTTAAGAGAACAATAATTTTGAGGAGAATTTGAGACTAACGATACGTTATTTAATGTAATAAACATGTTACAAGAGAGCAGCATTCCTTTGCAAAACAAGTCGTATTATGTTATAAACTCTTACCTTGTCTACTTGTCTTTGTATGCAATGTCTTGTTTCGTTGTACTAGCGTTGCAAGTTTGCTACAAGGTTACTATAATTACCTAAATCTATAATGGTTGCTATAATTACCCAAATCAATCAAGTTTGCTATAATTACCCAAATCAATCAAGTTTGCTATAATTACCCAAATTAATCAAGTTTGCTATAATTACCCAAATTAATCAAGTTTGCTATAATTACCCAAATTAATCAAGTTTGCTATAATTACCCAAATCTGTCAAGGTTGATAAAATTATCCAAATTAATCAAAGTTGATATAATTATCCAAATCGATTAAAGTTGCTATAATTACCCAAATTAATCAAGTTTGCTATAATTACCCAAATTAATCAAGTTTGCTATAATTACCCAAATTAATCAAGTTTGCTATAATTACCCAAATCTGTCAAGGTTGATAAAATTGTCCAAATTAATCAAAGTTGATATAATTATCCAAATCGATTAAAGTTGCTATAATTACCCAAATCTATCAACGTTGCTATCATTACCCAAATCAATCAAGGTTACTATCATGATCTAAATATATTAAGGTTGCTATATTTACCTAAATCTATCGAAGTTACTATAATTACCCAAATCTATCGAGGTTGCTATATTTACCTAAATCTATCGAAGTTACTATAATTACCTAAATCTATCGAGGTTGCTATATTTACCTAAATCTATCGAGGTTACTATAATTACCTAAATCTATCAAAGTTACTATAATTACCTAAATCTATCGAGTTTGCTATATTTACCTAAATCTATCGAGGTTACTATAATTACCTAAATCTATCAAGGTTACTATAATTACCTAAATCTATCAAGGTTGCTATTATTACCTAAATCTATCGAGGTTGCTATATTTACCTAAAGCTATCGAGGTTACTATAATTACCTAAATCTATCAAGGTTACTATAATTACCTAAATCTATCAAGGTTACTATAATTACCTAAATCTATTGAGGTTACTATAATTACCTAAATCTATCAAGGTTACTATAATTGCCTAAATTTGTTGAGGTTGCTATATTTACCTAAATCTATCGAGGTTGCTATATTTACCTAAATCTATCGAGGTTGCTATATTTACCTAAATCTATCGAGGTTACTATAATTACCTAAATCTTTCGAGGTTGCTATATTTACCTAAATCTATCGAGGTTACTATAATTACCTAAATCTATCGAGGTTGCTATATTTAACTAAATCTATCGAGGTTGCTATATTTACCTAAATCATTGAGGTTACTATAATTTCCTAAATCTATTGAGGTTACTATAATTACCTAAATCTATCAAGGTTACTATATTTACCTAAATCTATCAAGGTTACTACAATTACATAAATCTATCAAGATTACTATAATTACATAAATCTATCAAGGTTACTATAATCACATAAATCTATCACGGTATATTATTTTGCTCGAAAGATACATATTGCCAACCTGGCACTATTCACCTTACTCTGTTGAATTACGATAAACATATATATTAGCCTTAGAACTGTTGAATTACGATAAACAGATATGTTAGCCTTAGAACTGTTGAATTACGATAAACAGATATATTAGCCTTAGAACTGTTGAATTACGATAAACAGATATATTAGCCTTAGAACTGTTGAATTATGATAAACAGATATATTAGCCTTAGAACTATTGAATTACGATAAACAGATATGTTAGCCTTAGTACTGTTGAATTACGATAAACCGATATATTAGCCTTAGAAATGTTGAATTACTATAAACAGATATATTAGCCTTAGAACTGTTGAATTACGATAAACAGATATATTAGCCTTAGAACTGTTGAATTACGATAAACAGATATGTTAGCCTTAGAACTGTTGAATTACGATAAACAGATATGTTAGCCTTAGAACTGTTGAATTACGATAAACAGATATATTAGCCTTAGAACTGTTGAATTACGATAAACAGATATGTTAGCCTTAGAACTGTTGAATTACGATAAACAGATATATTAGCCTTAGAACTGTTGAATTACGATAAACAGATATATTAGCCTTAGAACTGTTGAATTACGATAAACAGATATATTAGCCTTAGAACTATTGAATTACGATAAACAGATATGTTAGCCTTAGAACTGTTGAATTACGATAAACAGATATATTAGCCTTAGAACTGTTGAATTACGATAAACAGATATGTTAGCCTTAGAACTGTTGAATTACGATAAACAGATATATTAGCCTTAGAACTGTTGAATTACGATAAACAGATATATTAGTCTTAGAACTGTTGAATTACGATAAACAGATATATTAGCCTTAGAACTATTGAATTACGATAAACAGATATATTAGCCTTAGAACTGTTGAATTACGATAAACAGATATATTAGCCTTAGAACTGTTGAATTACGATAAACAGATATGTTAGCCTTAGAACTGTTGAATTACGATAAACAGATATGTTAGCCTTAGAACTATTGAATTACGATAAACAGATATATTAGCCTTAGAACTGTTGAATTACGATAGGACATTATCGGACGTAACAAAGGTGGAGATTATGTTCGATTCCAGTATATAAAAGGAAAAATCAAATATAGGTTGTATTGTTATTTATTTAAAGGGGAAAATAGTTCCATATATGAAACATGCATGGAAAGGAGAACAGAAATCCAGGTTGATGAGACAGAAGAGGCTGTAGAGATAGAGAGACGAGGAAAAGGAAACCGGGCATGCAAAATGAGTTCGATCCTTCACTCGATTCTCTGATGAAATTTGTTTATCGGTAGAAAAGAACAGCTAATTGAATTCCTATAAATTCTGCAATTTTATTAACTAACAGAAAGTGCATCCTTCAAATATAATGTTCAGTTTCGTTTTATTTATGTAACTGATTCAAATGTAACATTTTTACACGAGTTTTGTTCTATTTTACATCTCAACCCAGATCTCTGTTATTCCATCTTTTAATTTCATACTTTATGTTATTATTTATTCGATCCAGGATATTATCTAGATAACGGCAATGAAAATAAAGGCGCTGCATAGCATGTGGACGACCCTATCATATATATACACACATATGTATATATAATTTTCGCTTATGCACACTTAACAGGTAGGTTGGAAAGTACACTGGTATGGAAGCATGTCGATAACTTGGTAACGGAGACAGACAGGGGCAGACTCTTATCTTAGACGAGATAAATATATATATATATATATATATATATATATATATATATATATATATATATATAATACATATAACAGACATAAGGACAAAATAAATAAAATACAAACACAGAGACGTAAATATATGAATGAATGAATGCTTGGTTTTAATGTTTAAAATAATGTGGTTTCCATTATTCTTCATTTAAGATATATGCTGACAGCAGCAAAAATGATTTATGTCAAAGTACCATATGTATAATATCGAGATAATCGTAGCCACACACATGCAGTAATATGAATAAGGCAGAACGAAACGCTTGCATATATGACACTAAGACACAGCCTACCAGGCTATACCACTTCGTGAAAAAAGTCAGAAACAAAGCCCAAAATCAAAGGCCAGGACTCGTTTTCGCGAAACTCCTCAAACCGAATGCACACTTGTACTCACATTTTTACAGCTTAAAATTAAAAAAGTTAATACAAAAGATTTGGGCATAATATAAGTAAAAATAAAAAAGTTAATACAAAAGATTTAGGTATAATATAAGTAAAAATAAAAAAGTTAATACAAAAGATTTGGGTATAATATAAGTAAAAATAAAAAAGTTAATACAAAAAAGATTTAGGTATAATATAAGTAAAAATAAAAAAGTTAATACAAAAGATTTGGGTATAATATCAGTAAAAATAAAAAAGTTAATACAAAAGATTTAGGTATAATATAAGTAAAGCTAAAAGTATAGGACAATTGACAAAGAGATAGATTTGAGTTTGAGTAAACACCCAAGCTAAGCGAACGTGAGCCGTATCACTATATGCTAACGAGTTTGGTATTCAATCTGGGTATATTTATTTTTTTGTATTTAGAATAAAACATGTTCATTATTTATTGTTCTCATTAACATTATCCATGCTCAACGACATTGGTATTACATAAATGTGATTTCGCTGAAAAATGCTTAAAATCAACATTTTTAAAAACCATTTTCTAAGATGTCGGCTGACCGAGCTACGAGTTAAATGCTCTCTTATCATCTCTTATCAGTGTTGCTCAAAGAGTTATCTATAATTATTTCACTGACTTCATAGCATCTGAACTGTGACTCAGAAATCATCATCACATACACGAAATGACGAAATAGATCAACCTAAATAATGCTATTAAGCAACACAATTACATGACTGAAAAACTTCTTAAATACATACCAATAATGCAAACAGCTCGCGCGCGCGCGCGCGCGCGCGCGTGCGTGCGTGCGTGTGTGTGTGTGTGTGTGTGTGTGTGTGTGTGTGTGTGTGTGTGTGTGTGTGTGTGTGTGTGTAATTTGGAGTTTGAACCTAGCTTTAACAATATTTAAGTCATATTGCTACGACGTCTGCCTATCCAGTCACATTATTCTGACACCAGGCCGACCAGTCCTAACACTGATCTCTTAATGCCGCGCGTCCAATAATGCAAACAGCTCGCGCGTGTGTGTGTGTGTGTGTGTGTGTGTATTTGGAGTTTGAACCTAGCTTTAACAATATTTAAGTCATATTGCTACGACGTCTGCCTATCCAGTCACATTATTCTGACACCAGGCCGACCAGTCCTAACACTGATCTCTACATGACTGAAAAACTTCTTAAATACATACCAATAATGCAAACAGCTCGTGTGTGTGTGTGTGTGTGTGTGTGTGTGTGTGTGTGTGTGTGTGTGTGTGTAATTTGGAGTTTGAACCTAGCTTTAACAATATTTAAGTCATATTGCTACGACGTCTGCCTATCCAGTCACATTATTCTGACACCAGGCCGACCAGTCCTAACACTGATCTCTTAATGCCGCGCGTCCAATAATGCAAACAGCTCGCGTGTGTGTGTGTGTGTGTGTGTGTGTGTGTGTGTGTGTGTGTGTGTGTGTGTGTGTGTGTGTGTGTGTGTGTGTGTGTGTGTAATTTGGAGTTTGAACCTAGCTTTAACAATATTTAAGTCATATTGCTACGACGTCTGCCTATCCAGTCACATTATTCTGACACCAGGCCGACCAGTCCTAACACTGATCTCTTAATGCCGCGCGTCCAAGCGAGTCAGCTGTAGGTACGATTTTTTAAACTAAATCTTTGGTACGACTCAGTCGGTGTTCGAACCCGCGACTTCCCGGATCGGAGGCGGAAGCTCTAACCACTTAGGCCATGCTAACGGTCCAAACAGTGATTAGAATGGGCGAAATAAAAAAATAAAAAAGATCGTTGTAATATCAAGCTTTTAAATTGCGTTTTGCAACAGTATTGCTAAAGATTCTACACGTTAAGAAATATAAATGGGTAGGAGTGGAATAAGCTATGAGAGATACCGAATGCAACTGATAAGGCTGAGATTATGCGTATAAAATTTTATCAAGCATCCGCACATTAGATAAAAGAAGTATATAATTTTAATATCCTCTGCCTCAAGCGGTGCCTTCCCTCTCAATCCAATGAAAACTAATTTTTTTTATTTATCGTATATGTTTTTCTCTACTGATATAGCTCAGTAATGATTAACAGTGGTAATATATAGCTAAAGTACAATCTGTCTACTTCCATATTTATTAAAATCTACTTAAGGGAAAAACGATCAGAGAGGCTATACAGTGTAATGTAAAGAACAAACTCGTGAAGATTTACGAGCACGAGCGAAGATATTTATCGTAATCCGATAATACTTTGTTGAACCTGTATGTCAAGGTTAAGAAATTCTACAACTATAGTAGTGCTAAGAAAGGTCAAGTAAAATATTTGTAATGACCCGTAATTCTGTTTATATATATATATATATATATATATATATATATATATATATATATATATATATATATATATATATATATATATATATATATATATATATATATATATATATTTCTAGCATGGAGTGTATGGAAGCATATGTTTATGAAACCAAAATCAACTGTTATTACGTGGTTATGTACCCACTAGTATTAGTAACAGAGTGAGAGATTATTCTTTGAAAATAAATATCTCCTGCCATTATATCCCCATGTGACTCCACTGAAACTAAGCAGCAAAGTGTCATATCCTTGCAGTTAAAACTGCACGAAACTTCAATTAACATACATCAATACAACCATACAACATTCAAATATTAACTTCAAAGCAGTTACGCCTGCTGTTACATGATGTACTGGCCTTATTCAAATTGATGGACTCCGTCAAGTCTTCGTAGAGCCATGGGTCTGTTGACGGTGGTCAAGTCTTCGTAGAGCCTTCCGCCTATTATACCGGTCCAAGGCCGAGGATTACAGCTATATTACTTAAAGTTGTTTTTGATTTTTTAAAACAAAAACAGGATCTGACATCCCTGAGTTTTGCTCGATTTGAAATTTCATGTCAGAGTGCAATAGCAATTAAAGCGGTTATGTGGTTGAGGACTCTTAAGTACACGAAGTACATACAATACAATTGAGATTTAGCGAACAAACGCCAGAAAATGTTTTTATTATCTTCAAAGCACTGTTCTAAATATATCATCATGCGAGCAAAATACGTTGTTGGTGGAGGTAAAATCGTCCAGACGGAATTCCTCAGTAGGTTCCATTAATGTTGAGCGCGTCTGTCCTGTTCTGTGGATGAACATTCAGAATAAGTTTAATTAAAATAATAACACTTGTTATCTGATCATATTCAGATACTAGCAAGTGATTACAGGTGCCTGACTACTTAGCGAGCCGATTGAATCATCGTCTCCTCAAATTAAAAGAAAAATAACATACACTAATGCACCTTAGAGATGTGGTAAGTGCTTCCATTCAGTTAAATATATATATATAATTTCCATGCATACATTGTTTCCCTAATGCAGTGTTACTCTATTAATTTTGGACTGCTGATATGTGTCATTGAGTTTAGAGTATTTGTTAAGTTCATTATTAATTGGAGGCAAACATGTTTACAAATGTTAAGTTCAAGGTCTATATTTTGTCTTCTTTACAAATTAAGAATGTTTTAAAAGCAGGTTGTTCACGAATTTGTTGGGAAAATGACCCGCATCTTAGCTCTGTTATTGTGCCTTAGGTTGTTTTATATATAAATATTGTTTATCTTAACAATCAAAGTAGTAACAGTTTTACTGTTGTGCTTAGTTTTTATTTGAAAGAAATTATTCACTGGAAATACAAAGTGCCAAATATTCTCAGACTAAAACACTATGTTGGAGTTATCGTGAATCCATTCAATGACATTTTGGATTATATTATTGTGAAATATTAAAACTGTTCAATGACAAGAGAGATGACCATATATATTTTTTGCGTGACTACATTGTTAAGAAGCAAATGTGAGGTTAGGCAATGGTCCTAAAAAGGACACAAATCCTCAATAATGAATTTCATGACTGAAAGAATATACGTTTTGCACGGATATCTTAAACTGACAAGATTCCGATATAAGTGGCAATTATACTGTTTGGACCACAAATACAATCTTGTCATGATCTGAAGATTCAAAACTGTAAATTCAGAGTTCTTCAAAGATTTTTTAAAATTAGCATGTACATTTGCATAATTATGAAAACTTAATAAGAAATACCTATACAAGAAAGTTAATAATATTCAGCTCTAGTACTCCGAACAAGCAGCCATTCTCAAAATCTCGAAAAAGTTTGCCTTTGAATGATTCGTCTTAGCAATCTTTTTTAATATAAATACTGAAAATTCATCAGCATATATTTCCGAAACCACAATATTAATATGTTGGAGGAGTGGGTGAAACAAAACCTGATTCGTCGCGATTTTAATCTTTCCAGCGATTTATTCCCCAATATGGAGAAAAAAAAGTAGCAAAATGTATTCACACTCCATCCACTCATATTGCACAAGTTAATTAATTTACTATCAAGTATATAGGTACCAGGTAATTGCTGATAATTGTTACTAATTAATTACCTTTATACGTGAACCGAATAAATGCTTGCGAACATCACAGAGATGCATGATTCCTATTAAAGACCATTGATGCTAATTTTAATGAGATAATTTACATTTTAAAATATACGTAGGTAGGTTACTTTTGCATGGATTCTTGTACATATGGACGATTATTGTCTATTGCAATGAAGTTTATGCTCTAGAGTGAAATTATTTCCATGTACATCAGATGAAGCTTGACTTAACATTGTGCATAAGAATCTTCAAAACTGTCTGAACGTAGAACTCAAAACCTCAATTCATGGTATTAATTAATAATTATTAATTGGGGTGTGGGGAAGATTTATATTTATATATCTCCTGAGTTTTATATGACTTTGTTCTTTAAAGTTTCCACACAATGTTGTTAAACTGGTCAATATAAATAAAAAAACTAATACACATGACCCACACCAAGCCTCCACACACACACACACACACACACACACACACACACACACACACACACACACACACACATAGAGAGAGAGAGAGAGGGAGAGACAGACAGATAGACACAAACACTGATCATCAATGTCCTCAAAATCGTCCATACAAGTCACAACTGGTCCCCATGCCCCCTCAGCCGGACTCTACACACAGATTCACACATCAATGTCCACATAAACTGTATGTACAATTCATAATTGGTCCCTATGCCTCCTCACCCGCCTCCCCCAACACACACACACACACACACACACACACACACACACACACACACACACACACCATCATCATCATCATCATCATCATCATCATCATCATCATCATCATCATCATCATCATCATCATCAAAGTTCTTCAAAGCCCTCAAAATTCATTTCATGTGTTATCCGTCCCAAATGATTCTCCAGAGTCTATGCCCAAATTTCGAAGAGTGGTCAATTCAGGATTTTCTCAGTTTGTGTATCCTTTTTAAGCATAATTTCTTGAAATACATTTGCTTTTAATATCGTATCTGATATCAAGGACAAAGTGAGAGCAAAAATGGTTAGATCCAATCTGCATATATGAAGCCACTCTTATTAGAACATAACATCGTTAAGGAGAGAGTTCTAAATATCATGTTCCTATTTTATACTTTATCTTCATAATCATAAATCAATGGTTAAATAAAATAAGATCATTGGGAATGAAACATGAACACAAATTGACCACGTTTATTACGGTGATGGAGCTGTTGGCCTAAATGCTATTTATCCATAACTTCTTGCACGAGGTTCCTCTACTAAAATAGCCATAGTTTCGCCATTGCTTCGTCTGTATATCCGTATGTCTGTATAGGCTTTAAAGGCACGTCAGCACATTCCTGGCTATATAGTGTCGAAAGAAAGTTTATATAGAAAGTTTAGGTGTACCCCACAAAAGGCGCATAATGCAAAGAAAAATGCTAGAAACAATTAAAATCCATAATACAAAGTAATACTTCTGAATACATCAACAGCACACTTTTAAAAGGTACAAAACCTACATCATCATGGGACAGATTCCAAGGCACAAAAAAACTGTAACCTGTGTTAGTTACTTCTGCTGAAATGCACGCGGTCACATAAGGCCTAGTACGCATTCCCGAACTCGCAAGGTTGGGACGCGGTAAATATATTTACATCTTTTCTCTGCCTATTCAAATTAACGTTCATAGGGTAGATGACTTCCAAACTTCCAAAACAATTCAGCTGATCTTGTTTCCAAATTATCGTATACAGAAAGTACCTTTTCGTGTGCTATTCGCTTACGAAACTGAACGAGTAGCATATTTCATTTGTAAGCCAATTACTGAAAACTGAACGAGTAGCAAACTTCATTTGTAAACCAATTACACATGGTACGAGTGTATCAAATATATATTTTTAAATATGTTTAAGAAACAAACGCATTATTAAATCAGCCAGGAAAAAAGAGAAAAATGTATGGAAATAAAACAATCTATCTCTGTGTTATAGATAGTTTTTAACATTTGTAGGCAACCCTCATGGAAAGTTGCCATTGATTATAACTAGTATGTTTCAAACATCAACATACACATTATGTAGAGCACGCATCCACGTTTTTATTTTTATTTTTATCGACAAAGCAGAATAGAGAAATACTCAAGATTATCTATGGATCTCTTTTCTGTCTCTCTAATTACTGTTTCCAATACATTTAAACTGTTTTAATCACACACACCCAATCACATGTACTGCACCAGTTTAACTTTACACCTATTCGAACATAGTGTGCGTTCTGCACCTGAATCTGATGATTTTATAGGTGGGTGAACATTGCATTACGGGTTGTTGGCAGCCTTAGATATTTTTAGCAATTTAGTATGATACATGTAGTTGAGAGTTAAAAGAGAGAACGTGAATAAATTGTTGTCACATGACACCTACTGCTTCTGGACGAGTCCAAGCTGGACATGCTATTATGCGTCCATCTGTGTCGCATGTGTTCATTTGTTCGTTGATATCAAAGTAAATATGGGTACAATCAACTTCTCTCAACCGATAGGGTGGGGCTGTACGGTATGAATTTTGGATTAGAACAAAACTGCTGGGTTACTGACCATAATGTGTTACTGGTCTTACTTGAAACAAACGTGTTCGTTATATGGATACTCCTATTTGATTTCATTTCCGAAAACCACTTATAACTTCAAAAGAAATTATTCCCTGAATGGTCTTAAAGTATTAGCAGGGTCTCATTTTATGGATGAAAGTAAACGAATGATTGCCTAGTGGCATCAACGAAAATATTTGGTTCGCTGTATTAAACGATATGTGAATATCCGTTAAACACAGCGTAATTCAGTTAATTATCATGTGATTATAATTATTACTATTCACTTGGTGAACATTTTCTTAACGTTATGAAAAACAGTTTTCAGTCATTTCATATATCAACAGGTGGCAAATTTGGACGCTTTCAGACGCATCCTGCTACGCCATAAATCCAAGACATATATTCTCAAAATGTAGAATATGATTTAGTTGCATGCAAACGTGCTAGCACATTCGGAAAGTAATTACTTGGAACAGGCAAGTTCCTACGAACGTCAGACAATTAATTCATTATGAATCAGCGTCATGAAAAATGTGTCGTGTATATAACAGGAAGACAAATTAATAATTAAAAAACGCAAGGCTAAAGCAGAAGTCTCAAGCTTTTATTGTTGCGCACCATACATCCGGGCATTGAAGCCTTATCCTCTAGAATGCTAGCACCTATATATGGAGAAGAAGAAAACTCAATAAAACATAACAGTCACGAATCAATGATCTTACGTGACATAAATAAGAAGGAAATAAAACAAGGTTTGTAAAATTCAAAAAATATTTTATTTCTCTACAATACAATGTGAACATTTTAAAAAGAACTGAGTAATACGATCTACATCCCCAATAGTTCTGGCAAATTTAAGTCCAAATATATAACGTTGCTATTCAATTCCAGTGATATTACAAATAAGTTCCAATATTGAATGTGTTGATGTGCTTGTAGTCTTAAATATACTAATGTACCAGTTGAATGGAGTATGGCGATATGCTAATAGACTTTCAAGGTATCACAGCAATATAATCCAAAAACATGTATTGTCTGAATTTAGTATAATTCCAAATTAATATTCCAGTCCAAGAATATTATTAATGAGCACTTCCTGCGAATGATAATTTAATTTCCACCATAAGAAATATTGAAGACAACACTACGACTAATTCTGCTAAAGCTGTTAATTCCAGAATGAGTAATTTTGCAAGCAAACAACATTACTTAAAAAGCTAAGTACGCAAAAATAGAACCAGGATGAAGATCAAAAGTTTATTTACAGAAAACTCCAAGTTATAAAGAAGATAAAATCAGTTACTAAAATTATAATAAGGAACATGGTAAATATTAGGTACAATATATTTATCCATCGGAAATAGAACTGTCCTAGACTTACATTAAGATGAACATATTCCTTTCTATTGATAATGATTGATAACGATCCTGATATTTAATCTATTCCCACATATAAATACTATTATATTGTTAATAAAATCAGTGGTCCTATAGTGAAGTATTGAATTTTGAATAAGCAGGGAACCTTAAAGTTGAATGCATCGAGTAATTAGATTTGATCACATTTAGACCAGGGGAGTATTTGGAAAGGGTTATTTCGACCTTCTTAATTTCTTAAATTCTTAATTTCTTTCATATCAATGTTACAACTTCAAAGGGGCCAGTGTTCCGATTCAATAAAATTGAACGGATATCTTACAATTGGGTAGACAGCTGAACTTCCGATCCGTGTCAAATAGTCATTCATCAAGGGAAAATTTATATAACGTAGTTCAGATAGTCTGACTGACGAAACAAATGATTGTCTTAGGAAAAATATTAAAAACCACTGCTTATGATTTGCCGAGTGAAATTAAGGTGCACGCATTGGAAGTAATGTGAATTTAAAGTGACAACCTTGATCAAAATTCTTTAGTCCAAAATTTTATATGAGAGAGAGAGAGAGAGAGAGAGAGAGAGAGAGAGAGAGAGAGAGAGAGAGAGAGAGAGAGAGAGAGAGAGAGAGAGAGAGAGAAAAGGATGGCTTTGAGGAAGCCGAGAAAAGAATAGTGCTTCACATTAAACGAGAAAGAGGACAAAGAGGACAGGTGACAGGTGTCTGTCTCTTGAGGAAGACAGGATTTAGTGCTGGATGCACAAGTTTTGAAGTTAACAGCATTATGTTACGCAATTTCAATTTCGCGTAATATTCTATTCTATTGTTTGTTGTACGCAAATCTGTTTGATATGAAGAGGTTCCGTATTATGTATCGTTTATTCAGTTTCATGGAAGTGTATTGATGCTTGAGTTGTTATGCATTCGGTCTTTTTCAGTTTCAATTGAAATGTGTTGTTGCTAGAGATGCTATGCAATTTGTTTTATATTTACAGTAATAGTTGCATTATTACTTGCATGCGATCCATATGTGTGGGATTCCATAGGATTATATGAATAAATTTAAAGTAATTTCTTTTGTCTGTTAGGACGATACTGATTAACGTCATTTATCGATAACTACTATTATATTTGCTTTTGTAATGTTTAAATAATCTGGTAGTTAGTAAGGATCTGTGAATTTTATGAAATAGTAATCGAACATGTAGTAACATACGGTACATTTTCGATAGAGAGGTCAGGTGATACTTTATGGAAAGGCACTACCGTAGGTAGGCTTTCCGAAGTGCCTGAATAACTACTGTATTATCAGTAACGTAAGTGAAGGAATTTTATGTAGATATAGAAAGTGGTACATACAGCGATTTAGGGAAAATTGTGTCATTTAAGCAAACAGTTTACCGAGGGAGAGGGGACTCGCCAGTCCGAAGACGGAGTCCGAACGAAAGAGAAAAGTCCGAAAAGGGAGAAGTGACGAGTACTATGTACAATCTAGGAAGTCCGAGAAGGATGAGGCAGTCGGAAAAAAAAGCCTCTAGGAAATAGGAAACGCTGGAACACGGTTGAGAGGTAGATGATGCAATCAGTCGTGGACATTGCACTCTTTTCAGAACTCGTTATGATCATGAAATACATCCAAATTAGACACTGCTAATAAATCCTGTTGATATCGTTTAAGTTGAAATGAAATTACAACTAATAATTTGTTTGATTAAATTTGTTATTTTTCTTGTCTAAGGGGGCTCGTATTGCATTATTTCGTCCCAATAATTATGCCCAGTTCCCTGTTGATATTCTATCTTTCACTCACACCGGTTTACCAGATCAGATAACACCTATACGCGTGCCTAATCATTATTTTAGTTTCTTCAGTAAACAAACACACTGATTTCATGCATATGCGAGAAAGTTCTTTCACCGCTTAATATATAATCAGGCGACGAGCCATATGCGCGGAATTAACACCCACCCTCCATCAAGTCGTTTCCTCGCTATTCTCGTGGAGGTGGAATTGCTGTGATCACAAAGAATTCCATGATTAATGTCTTAAGTACAACACAACCTTCAGTTTCTGCCACACATGGTTTGAACTAGTCCAAACAACACTCACACTAGAACTAAAGTCAGTACATGTTTCTGCATCTACCGCCCTCCTCCTAGTAGAAAAAACAAGCTGACTGAATCTCTCTTATTGGCGCAGTTTCTGAATCTCTTGGAATATAAAAATTCAATAAGTGGCAACCTGAGTATTCTTGGAGATTTCAACTTTCACTTTGACTGTCTTGGAAACCTATACATGTCAAAACTCCAAGAATCCATTCATGTTTTCAACCTTAAACAATTAGATAAGCAGCCCATCCATAAACATGGTCACATTTTGTATTGGATTCTTCATAGACCTGATGATAATATTCTACGATCCACCCTTGTATCCCACGAACTTGCATCAAATCATCTCTGCATTATATGCCATCTGGACGTATCAGTCCCTAACCCACCACCTTTATTTGCTACTAAGAGAAACCTCCGTATGATAAAAAAGAACAAAACTAATGGATGACATCAAAGAAAACCTAACAATTTTCATACCTCCTACAGCAGAACAACTCGATAACTGCCTGTGTTTATTGCTTGAAAAACATGCCACAGCCACCATGCGCAGAGTATCAATTCAAACGTGTTCTCCGTGGTATAGCGGTGTTAGGGACCAGCTTCGCACTGCTACAAGAGACCGCCATGAAGCAGAAAGGCTTTGGCTATCCACCAGACTCACTATTCATAAACAAATCTATGAAGCTGCTAAGAAGAACGTAACAAACATAGTCCATTTAGCCAAATTATGCCACTACAGTACTAGGATCACGGAGAGTTACAGCTGCAACGAATTCTTCGATATAACTAACAAACTAATCTCAAGGAACAAAATGTACACCACTTCCAACTACCTTCTCTCCAGTAGATCTTCTGGATCTATTTGCAAATTTCTTCCGTGACAAAGTATAATCCATTAGAGATACGCTTGACAACACAATTTCAATTGACTCGTCGTCACCATACAGTTACCATAAAGCATTTCAGAAACAACAATTGGGAGCATTTGAACCTGTTTCTATGAATTGAGTACGGACAATCGTGATGAAGAGTGCATCAAAGTCATGTGAACTTGATCCAATTCCAACATCACTGCTGTTTGAGTGCTTAGACCCAATATTGTCTTCACAAACTGTTATTAATATCTCTCTCATCCGGGGAATTCCCATCATTTTTTCACGGTACAGCCTTTCTTTGGTTCAAGTCATACCTAGTCAACAGGACACAAATTGTATCTGCAAACGGAATACACTCCAGCCCAGATGAGCATTGTTGTGGTGCTCCACAGGGGTCCGTTATTGGACCTGTTCTCTTCATTCTATACCCTCATCCGCTCTCAAGTTTCATAGATCATCACCCAGTGTCTCAGCAATTTGTACGCTGATGACACGCAAATATACAAGTCTAGCCACCCAACTGAAATTGATGCTACCATCCATGGAGTAGAGAGGTGCATTTATGACATGTAACAAGCTGCAGATGAATGATGATAAAACTGAGGCCATTCTGATCACAACACAAAGACTTTCTCATTCACATCCTTTACCTCATACAATAAATATCAGCAACACCAACATTAAATTCTCACAGTCAGTACGAGACCTATGTGTTACTCTAGAGAGTGCTCTCACGTTGTTCCAACATGTCATGAACATATGCAAAGCTGCATATTTTGAGCTGAGACGCATCAGTTCCATTCGCAAATATCTTTCAGTTGATGCCACTAAAACATTGTGTGTTCATTAGTACCTTCACGACTGGACTAGTGTAACTCAGTTCTGTCTGGTTCGTCTCAATATCTACTCCAGAAACTTCAATAAGTTCAAAACACAGCTGGTCGGATCATCTTTAGAGTAACACGATCAGAGCACACCTCCCCGCTACTCTGTACGCTAGACTGGCAATACATTCGAACCAGAATCTAACACAAAATTTGTTCTTTTGCTACGTTTATATATATATATATATATATATATATATATATATATATATATATATATATATATATATATATATATATATATAATGATCAGTGCATTTTATCTCTTAACTGGCTCATTACTGGCTCCAGAATATCTAGCCAAATATTATCTGACCTGAATTTCTTAATTATATTGACGGACATACTGGTGTGTAATCTTTCCATACTTTTCTCAAGACAATGCTATATATTTTACCTTGTACGTCAGTAGTTCATAAACGAGCTCTTGGTGAAATTACAACACAAGACGTAGTAGATTCAAAACAACCAATTTCTTTCTTGAAATTATAACACAGTTCTCAGTAGAAATAGCATAAGGGTTAAATTAGCATATACGCCACATTATATTTAACAGCATATCGACACAATTGATTGACTGCCACGCGAAGGTATCTTTATCCATAAGTTATTTTCTTAGAGAAAACGTCTGAAAAAATGGTTATCTGTAGAGGTAATAAGTAACATATCACACTGCCTTGAGTCTAATATGTGAATTTCCCTAGTAAAAGTATTTTAATTTCAGTTGCTAAAAGATGTGAATTGCATTTGCTAAAAGATGTGAATTGCATTTGCTAAAAGATGTGAATTGCATTTGCTAAAAAAATGTGAATTGTATTTGCTAATAGGATGGGAATTGCATTTGTTACAAGGATGTAAATTGCATTTGCTAAAAGGGTGTGAATTGCATTTGTTAAAAGGATGTGAATTGAATTTGCTAAAAGGATGTGAACTGCATTTGCTAATAGGATGGGAATTGCATTTGTTAAAAGGACGTGAATTGAATTTGCTAAAAGGATGTGAACTGCATTTGCTAAAAGAATGTGAATTGCATTTGCTAAAAGGATGTGAATTTCATTCGCTAAAAGGATATAAACTGCATTTATTAAAAGGATGTGAATTTCATTCGCTAAAAGGATGTAAACTGCATTTATTAAAAGGATGTGAATTGCATTTGCTAAAAGGATGTGAATTTCATTTACTTAAAGGATGTGAATTGAATTTGCTAAACGGATGTGAATTTCATTTACTGAAGAGATGTGAGTGCCCAAACTTTTGGTATTAATGAAAGTGAACATACCGTTCATGTAAAAGGTATGTTGCAGAAGTGAATGGTATGATGTAATCAAAATGAATTTATCTGGTGTGATTATTTTCCATCCTCATCAATGCCTTCTTACCTGAATTGATTGTATATCTAGATAAGTGGATAAACAGATAAGTGACATGAAAATATCGAGAGAGAAGAAACAACTGATTGGATATAGTTTAATTTGGTGCATAATATTTTTATCTATACTAAACGTGATAAGAAGGCAGAGTACTTTGTATCATTTTGTTCATTATCCAGACACTTTGTGCCACTGCTCATGTCCTGTTATATGAATACATCTGGAAACACCAGCCTATTATTAACTGATTCATGCATTACCACCGACAGCAAAATCATAAACAGAGGGGTTTTATAATTTTAAAAAATGACTTGATATCTATCTTCCAAATAAGTAAGACTCCTTTTTCGTCCACTGATCATTCATCATTTCTGATCTCTTCTCAGTGGAGAATTTCGTTCACTGATCAATCGTCACACGCGATCGTTTCAGTGAAGTATTTCTTCCACAGATAATTCGTCATTCGTGATTCCTTCTCAATGGCGTATTTCGTCTCCTGATAATTCTTAGTACGGGATCTCTTCAGTAGAACAGTGGAACATTTATTCCACTGAACATTAGTCATACGCGATCTCTTCTCAGTGGAACATTAATGTCCACTAACCGTTTATTATATATGCTATATTCGAAGTAGTTTGAAAATTAGTTGAGCATGTCATTCACTGAACATTCATCATTCGTCTTTCCTTCTCAATGGAGCATTTCTGTTTCTACTTTTTGCTTGCCCGCCATATTTCGAATGTTTAAATAAGTATGTATTTGTTTGTTATGATTTATTTAAAATTCATCGGCTGCGATTTCGTCTTTATAAGTTACATACATCTCTCAGACTTTGGACGATATTTGGTCTAAATTAGGAATCGACGAGTGGAAGCACTGCTGCACGTTAATAAACCGAAATATGAAACTCGAGGCAGCGTGTCGTAAGAACGTCTGGGTCGAGATAAGCACCTGGAAAAATGCATGTTATCGGAAACATGATAAAAGAAAAACTTTTTATCTCTTCCTCCAAACCACTTAATTAGGCTATCAAAAACTTGGTGTGTAACCTTATTAAGGGAACTTAAGGGCGTATAAGGAATTTTTAATCTAATAGCAGCCTCCTTTCAATTACCACATAGCACAACTTTTCTATGACTACACCACCAGAAAAGTTTAAACACTATATATTTAGACGCAAATTTATTTATTTCGATGAGCAATCCGGTGGCTTAGTGATTAGAGCATCCGCCTCTGAAGCTGGAGGTCGTGGATTCGAGCCCCGGCCGAGTCATACAAAAAAACTTACAAAAAAATGGTAGTAACGACTACCTCGCTAGGCGTTCAGCATTAAGAGGTTAGTGTTAGGACTGGTCGGCTTGTTGTCAGGATAATGTGACTGGGTGGGACATCATGCTACATGTCTGCGGCATGATGCCCCAGTGATAGACATCACTATAAACTGCCACAATGCAGACATCGTAGCGATATGACTGTAAAATTGATAAAATTAAGTTAAAAATGACACAAACACACACATGCATGTATGTATGTATGTATGTATGTATGTATGTATGTATGTATGTATGTATGTATGTATGTATGTATGTATGTATGTATGTATGTATGTATGTATGTATGTAGAACGATATATTTCGATGAATCCTCAGAAGTTTGAGTTATGCACTACTAATTTTTTCGATGTTCGATTGAGGAATTTAGAAACCGAATATAGATACCTTTACTGTATGCTGTTCCCACGGTTTACGAGAGCCGTCAAGGAGATGAATAAGCTATATCGACGAATTCATCTAATAATTTGCCTCAATCATTAAAAACAAACAAACCAGAAGAAGAATAAAAGATAACCTCACTTGGATTTTTTTTCTTCCGGAACTAAAATAAGTATGCTTTGGGACAAGAATTTTCGCATGTCGATTTAAAATTGTGGATTACATAAAACCTGTATAATATATATATATATATATATATATATATATATATATATATATATATATATATATATATATATATATATATATATATATATATATATATATATATATATATATATAGAGAGAGAGAGAGAGAGAGAGAGAGAGAGAGAGAGAGAGAGAGAGAGAGAGAGAGAGAGAGAGAGAGAGAGAGAGAGAGAGAGAGAGAGAGATGACGCATTCTATACATTCTTTATTTCCTGTTTTATTAAGCTATAGCCCTATGACCCCTATCGCTGACCTAATTAAGATCCCTGGAAGAACCACCGACCCACGGGAAGCTTGTGCAAAACTTTCTCACATATCTATGTTGGTCGAGCAGACGTCAGTTAATAGCTTAACGTCTGCTATTCATACAATTTTAATGCACAGCATAATGGTGTCTCTAGATAACAGAAAGAAAAAACACATCACAAAAGGAACACACGACGCACTCACGCGAGTAGAAACAGCACCACTTTAATCATCGGCAGGTAGATATTACGAGCTTTGCCAAGCGGTTTAGAATCAGTAGACAGGTTAATCCGCAGGCTGGACTGTTGCCAACCTTGGAGCTATTTTCTTCCCAAGCTGATGGCAATTTCATTATAATTTTTGGAGCTCACTTGAGGAGCTTGAACAAAATAGCTGCAACATGATTGGACATTATTTTACCTGGCAATAAACAAGATTCTGATTGAGAATCATGCTTCACCAAGCTTTGAGGTCTAGATTGTTCGCACGTTTACGCTGTTACGACTAATTGATAACCCGTAGTTGTTTTTTAAAAAAAGAAGACAAGCAGGCACGAGACCTTTATTTACTGTTTAACGCAGTGTTATGCCGGCACGCACATTTGGAATATAAGGTCTGAACACCCGTGTACGAATGTCAATTGCCTACCTACACTTTAATTTTGGACAAATCCCCAAAAAACATATTCACACAGTTTTGATGTCGGTAGTACAATATATATATATATATATATATATATATATATATATATATATATATATATATATATATATATATATATATATATATATATCGACGGGTTTAAATTTAGTGTTTAGTGTTTGCAGATCATGCGTAGACCTATAAAGTATTCCTTTTTGCAAACATGCAATGAACTGAAATAGCTGCCCCCATTTGATCTTATTTCCAGAAACCACCTTTAAAAATCAAAAGGAACTGTTTCCTTGGAGTTCCCGAGTAGTTGGCAGGTTTCCATTATGTGGAGGAAAATAAATGAACGCTTGCTTGGAAGTGATGAACAGTACTTGTATAGCACCTTTAACTTTTAAAAAAGCACTATCCCATTACCACCATTTGATCTGGACAGTTTCAAATTACACTCGGCAAATAATAATAATAATAATAATAATAATAATAATAATAATAATAATAATAATAATATTATTATTATTATTATTATTATTATTATTATTATTCTTGTTGTTGTTGTTATGTTGAATAATTATTGCGAAGCATTTCCTTGCGATAAAACAGCTATACGCTTGTTTCGCTGTCTATATCACCTAAAACAAGTACATTTTGTACAAGAGCACATCAAAGCCTATCCGTATCATGTCGTAGATTTCACGCCAATACGAAATAGTCACCAAAACCTGCTCTTAAAAAACGATATGTACCGACAAGTTTAAAAGATAACTAAATAGTTTATTTGGCTAAGTTAAAGTCTGTATCGTTTGCACGAAAACGCCCTTTAAAGGACGGCTAGATAGAACTTCAAACCAGTATAGAAAGTGTATGTTAGCACTTCCTGCAAAGTCATTTGTCCTATTTTTTTGCACAAATAAATTATAAAAAAATACTACCATTTTGTTTCGTCCCGAAACAACATGTAACTATTAAAAGAAAGCGTTTCCTTGAAGCTCAGTAAAAGGTTCCAAATTTCTGGATTAAAGTAATGAAAGAAAAGAAAGGTTACTTGAATCGACACTTCCAGAATTACTTCCCTAAGCCATTACCCCATCTATCGCAGAGCCTTTATCTTATTTTGTGGGTGGGGATGGGGAGGGGTTGGGAGGGTTAACGACAATCCCAATTGCGTCCGAAGTAATACAATAGTGGAATAACACATGTCGCGTTCACGCCGTTTCTATAAATAAATTTAAAAACCAGACTTTGAAGAGTGAGTTTATTAACGATGGATATTATTATAATATAGTTATGTTCTTATATCATTTGTAATGATATAATGAGTCATTTAGTTATTAAAAGTCGCGACCGGTCTCCCAATAGCAAAACCAGTATGCTCGTCTGCAAGGTAAAGGTCACTCCAAAGCAGTTACGCTTAACAAATCGGAGGAATTAGAGGAAATGTCGGCATTTACAAAAGGATTAAGAAATAACAATATAAGCAGGACGCTTAAGATAATTGACTCTATTGGTATATTGTTATGTGAGTCATGACCACTTAAGGATTAACAATTGAACCTTTTGACGTTTAACGTGTTAGTCATATTTAAAAACGAAAGCAATGATAAGGTAAAAGAAGTCCACGCAAAGGAGTAACGATTTAGCCATTCAGGCTCCAACCCACTTCTATATAGTTGTTTGTTTATATAAGTGTGCTGTCAAATGTATTAACGTTAAAGTTTTTTTCGGAAATGAGCGTTATGAAATCGAAGCGTGGTCAAGAAAAGTACGTGCACGATGGATAACAATACTTTTTTTGATAAATACAGTGCCGATAAGCTTAAAATTTTGTGGCGATGCGAGTTGAAAAACGAATGTAAATCCCGTCTTCACACAGCTGCAGATGACGTCTAATTCATTCTACTAATGAATGAATATAACATAGTTTAAGTTATTTTAATAACGCAAGGTTGATCATTGGAATAATTTTACTTTTATTTTTCACTTTATATTTTCCTTAAACATTACATAATAATAATAATAATAATAATAATAATAATAATAATAATAATAATGAGGACTTTGTATAGCACCTAATCTGTCGAAGCTCTAAGCGCTTTACACCATCAATAATGATATGACTACACTACAGAAAAACAAATGACAAAAACAATGAAATTGGAAAACATAATAAACATGCTGAAAACATATAAGATACAAAACACAATTCAGTCTCTAAGTTTGTCCCTGCAGTCGAAAAAGGTGAGTTTTAAGAGCTCTCTTGAAAGGGACCACTGTCTTTGTGTCTAATTTCATTGGGCAATTCATTCCACGTCGCCGGGCACTGGTATGCAAAAGAACGTTATCTATATGACTTTGTTTTCACCGTGGGAACCATAAGTATACGATTATCAGAAGAAGAGCGTAATTATCTAGCTGGTGTATACACATGGATGAGGCTGGATAGGTATGTTGGACTGCAGTCTGTCATTGAAACATAGCACAGAGAACAAATTTTGTGTTTGATTCTGTATCGAATCGATAGCCAATGTAGGGTACAGAGTAGTGGTGAGGTGTGCTCTGATCGCGGTACTCTAAAGATGGTCCGTGCAGCTGTGTTTTGAACTTTTTGAAGTATCTGGAGCAAATATTGTGACGAACCAGACAGAACTGAGTTACAATAGTCCAGTCTTGAAAGTATTAATGAACACACAAGTGTTTTAGTGGCATCAACAGAAAGATATTTACGAATGGAACTGATGCGTCTCAATTGAAGATATGCAGCCTTGCATATGTTCATAACATGTTGATGCAATGTGAGAGTACTGTCTAGAATAACACCTAGGTTTCGTACTGACTGTGAGAATTTAATGTTGGTGTTGCTGATATTTATTGTTTGAGGTAAAGGATGTGAATGAGAAAGTCTTTGTATTTTAATCAGAATAGCCTCAGTTTTATCATCATTCATTTGCAGCTTGTTACATGTCATCCATGATTACACATCAGAAATGCAACTCTCTACTCCCGGGATGGTAGAATCAACTTCAGTTGGGTGGCTAAACTTGTATATTTGGTGTCATCAGCGTACAATTGGTGCGACATTGGGTGTGATCTATGACACTTGAGAGCGGCTGAGTGTACAGAATGAAGAGAACATGTCCAAGAACAGATCCCTGTGTAACACCATAACATACGTCAACTGGGCTGGAGTGTATTCTATTTGCAGATATAATTTGTGTCCTGTTGACTAAGTAGGACTTGAACCACTGTAAGGCTATATTCTGAATGCCAACTACATGCTTTTGACGGTGAAGTGATATATCATGGTCTATTGTGTCAAATGCTGCAGATAAATCCAGGAGAGTGAGGACTGTAATCTTTCCACTATCCAAAGCAGAGAGAATGTCATTAAATACTTTCAAAAGAATAGTTTCCGTACTGTGGCAAGGGCGATATGTAGACTGTACATTACTAAAAAGACTGTTTGAATTCAAATGAGATACAAGTTGGGTTAGAACAACCTTTTCTAAGATTTTTTATATGAATGGGAGATTAGAAACTGGACGGTAGTTCTTTAAATCGTTATGGTCAAGTGTTGCTTTCTTCAGCAGAGGCTTTACAATGGTAGTTTTGAAAAATGATGGAAATTCCCCCGATGAGAGAGATATTAATAACATCAGTTAGTGAAGGCAATATTGGGTCTAAGCACTCACGCAGCAGTGATGTCGGAATTGGATCAAGTTCACAAGACTTTGGTGCACATCTCTTTGATCGCTCAGTTAATCAATGTTGTCCTTACCTGCTCTACTAATGTAAGGTTACCTCTCAACAGGAATAACAATTGCTCGGCGCCAAAGTGGCCGGCGCCAAACCGGCCCGTGCAAAAACGGCCGGCGTCAAACCGGTCGCGCCAAACCGGCCGGCGCCAAATCGGCGGCGCCAAAACGTCCTGCTTCGCTTAACATATATGTTGCAAACTGACATATAACTAGAGACACAAACTTTACTGTTACTCGTCAGTGTAAATTCTGCCTTTGTACCATTTTCTTCATTGTGGTAGAGATCAATACGCAGCGGCATATAATGAGAAGAATATTGATGTGAAACAATGGAAAAGCCGAAACAAATCGTTTTTATGTCATTCTCATTTAATTACGCTTGATATTTGTTTTCACTTAATCTCAACACAGGTTAAATTAGATATACAAGACATGAACAGAAAAATGAGATTTTGTCACAGAGGTGGCACATAATTTCATGTGCTTTAAAGTGGTGAAACAGGTGGTACATAACCTCAGGTGCCATAACGTATTGACACAGGTGGCACTTAACTTCATGTGCCATAAGGTGGTGTCACAGAGATGGCATATGACATCCTGTGAATGAATGTCCAGATAATGATAAAGTAGTGTATAACTTGTGTATTAGACCTTGATTTTAGTTAGCTTGTATGGAATGAAGATTGTTTCATAATACACTATTTCTATCCTTTATGTCGCAAGATGGATGGATGGAAGGAGGGAGGGATGGATAGAGGGAGACAAGAATGGAATGGGGAAAGAGGCAAGAAATTTAGTTAGGATATATAGATAGACAGCGAGGAAGAGGTATAGATATACTGACAGACATTAAGGCCGACACAAGATTGATAAAGGGAAGTAGGAAGTAATAGATGGATCGGTGGAAGGATAGACAAAAAGAATGTGTGTGTGTGTGTGTGTGTGTGTGTGAGAGAGAGAGAGAGAGAGAGAGAGAGAGAGAGAGAGAGAGAGAGAGAGAGAAAGAAAGAAGCGGAATCAGGTGGTAAATTTGTGAATGCATTTATAAATAATATAACGAAGAATAAAGGCCCAAAACTCAGTTATTTGAGCTGACGTTGCTGAGAGAACAAATGTGTCATGATGCATATACGACTGTTGAAACAAGCCCTTATTAATAATGGAGTATCGATGGAGTATACCATTTTCTTTGACATCAAAATGGTTTCTTTTCCTTGTCTATAACATACAGAAAATCTGTTTTCCTTGTCTACAAAACCAATATAATCTCTTTTCCTTGTCTACAACAAAAAGACAACAACTTTTCCTACACATACCAAATAGTATGCATAATGTTGGGATAAGGCCAAAACAACATGAAGCTTCTTTTTGCCAATAATTATATGCCAGGTAAATTCAATACTCGTACAAAACTAAGTACATGTCAAAACAATAAAATCGCTTTTTAAATTTAGTACATTAGGACTTGATGGTAAACTCTCTGCGCTATATTTTATTTTGGTCATATACACTTATCTCAAACTATCTTGTACACGAGCGAAAAACGCTTTTGATCAAATTCCACAATCACTGTTGTATACTTTTTAAAAGACCTTATCAAGCATGGTGAATCCTAAATAAACGTGATTGATAATCTGTACTTTTCACCCCATTAACGGTGATAAGAGTTTATAAAATATACAAACACAAAAATAAAGAGAACGGTAAGGATGATGACTATAAGGAATAGATAAATCAGGCCGGTAGAATCAGACATTAAGACCAAAAGTTTAACTGTAAAAGTAACAGTATTGTTGAAAGAATTATATAAACAAGAGCTCAGTTCTCTCATCTGTTATCTGTGGCCCAGAAAAATTGTGTTATATCTCACCAGAATGTAATAACTCAACCGCCCTCGTATCTTATTTTTCTTTTATATCTTCAAATATATAATGGCATGTCTACCTTGTAATTTAGAGGCTACCGATCTACAGAGTCCTGGAACTATCTGATGCTAAGTTCATTAGAGTTCACCTTAGGGAGAAATTGCGAATCATTAAGAGCTAGTCCCACGTGCATAACATTTCTCTAATATTATTCAGGGATATCAATAAAACAGCATTTAATCAAATATCAGGATTTGAGTAGACTATATCTCTGAGTATCAATTATCATTTACAAAACCCGATGGATTGATTTTCTTATTTATCTCACGAAGAATATCTACCCACTGTATTACGCACCTATAAACTCAACGTAAAGTAAACCATTCAACCTTATCACTAACAAGCAAGCAGAAACTCTCTCTCTCTCTCTCTCTCTGTCTCTGTCTCTCTCTCTGTGTGTGTGTGTATATATATATATATATATATATATATATATATATATATATATATATATATATATATATATATATATATATATATATAATGGAATTTTCAAATAACAACATGAAAGAAAACCAATTTATACGGGTCAATTTTTATATTTTGATCACAGCATCGGGTAGGGATGAGCCCATGTTGGGAAGATTTCTTTCCTTCACCCAAAAAAAAAAAACACGATTGTCGACAGAATAGAGTATCAGAATAAAATTAGAACAGTAAATTTGACTGGAATAAAAATGTAAACAGAAAATGTACAAGGGAAAATTGGGACTCTGGTGAATATTTGGGATCCATCCACATCACACTATCCCCACTCCATCTTTCAGTCTTGCCCTGCAATAGTTCTGTGCTTTGCTTTTTGTTACTACCCTTGGTCACATCATGCAATGTGGCTTTTACATTTTTAGCCATTTTCCCTGTATTCTGGTCCTTGTTTGAACATTTTACCTGAACACGGTGCACCTTTCTTAATTGTGTACTACGCTAATGTTTAACAGCAGGAGAGTTGCTTTACCTTTTAACCCCACTATTCAGTGAATAAAATATAGTGTGAACAGGCACGGAAAGATTACTCCACGAAATACGCTGTTTTGCGTGCGAGATCAGTTCCGCCGCAAAGCATACGCTGACAAAACTTGCACGTAGTTTTTTATGTCTGGTGTGACGACAACACCCACAATGTAATTGTAATGTATTACTTGATTCGTCTGATACGACTTTAATTACGGATCACACTTGTACAGGTTTTCGTTGTGACTCAAAATAATGGAGTGCGTGCAAGGAAAGGAGTGGCTTTGTTTTAGAAATAATATTATGCTAACTTAGTGGCACTACTTTATGTGATATAAAAACATAAACAAAAGTTATCTTTACAAAACAAAATGAAAGTGTAGGTACTCTTCAAATATTCTCATGCCAAACTACTCTCGCGTGACTTAACGCGATCTACTCTTGAGACACACAAGTGTATGGTAGAATGAAACCAATTTGCATTTGGTTATGCTCGAAAATGCTAATTCAAAGAGTGCGTCCGAGGGAAGTGACGCAATGGGATTTTCAAAACAAACAGATTAATGTCATCCATATTTTCAAAACAAACAGTTTAATGTCGTCAATGTAGTGCAAATTGCACCATGTATTTTGATCACGGTATTTGGCCAGAAAGGATACATCTTCACTCGAGACATAGTTATTCTTCATTCGAATAAAACTTTACACTTGTCGATGTGATGGTTAACATGTTAGCAATATCGACTGGAGCTCAGTTGTTTAGTTGAATTTAACGCCGTTTCTCAACACAATATAATCCTAATCCAAGCTTTCTGATCAGGTAATCTAAGCTATATGATCAGACAATCCAAGCTATATGACTGGTAATCCAAACTATTTGGTCAGGTAATCCAAGCTATTTAAACCGTCTTTTTAGACAAGGAATGAAGGCTTCACATATACTAAATAGTAGTTGTGTGCCAGCTCCAGAAACTCGCAAATATTTTAACCATTTCAGAATTACCATTACTCTTGATGAAACCAATTATTTTTTTGCTTCGAGCGACTAAACATTCGTAGATATTTGTCTTTAGTGCCAGGTAGGAGTTTCTAAGCAATTTTAAATATTGTGTTACATTTGGTATATTTATATTTATCATTATTTTTCCAACTTATTAATCGAGGGTTCTAATTGGTCTGATATATATATATATATATATATATATATATATATATATATATATATATATATATATATATATATATATATATATATATATATATATATATATATATATATATATATATTCCAAATTATTAATCAAGAGAGGGTACTGATTGGTCTTCTATTGGTACCATCATTAGAAGAGAGTTCATTTTTCTGCACTCTACTGGGGCATTTAAGATAAGTTTTGCAATATATGCACTAGGGTGGTCAGAGTACTTCTAAAAGAGATTAGGGACAACACTGTTTATTGGCAGCAAATTGAATTCTTGTGTAATCTTGCACGAACCTTCAAGATAAATATTACCACACCAGAGTTTTGCACATAGGTGGTCTCAGCTTCCTAACATTACTGTAGAATAGTATTTTGATCAATGTCCAAGCTATAATCAACATATCATAACGATATCGTCATACATCATGACATCGATATCTATAATGTTCAACATTATAGAGAGCGATATCGTTATGGATCATCATCCATAACGATATCGCTCTCTATAATGTTGAAAAGGACAAATCTCAGTTTATGATCATCGCTTTTGATCATCATAACGATATCGTTATCCATAACTATATCACTCTCTATGATGTTGAAATAGACTTAGTTTATGAGTTTCATATATTATAATTCTTATATGACGATATTTCTAAATCGGTTGAAATTAATTCTTTCGTGTTAGGCATTATAAATTAAATTCTTAGTTAATGTATACACTGACGTAAACTATATTTGTATCAATATTACAGTTTAAATATGTTTAACATGAGTTAATCACTCGACCGCTTTGGTGACCTAAGTGGTTAGAGCATCCACCTCGGATGCGGAAGGTTGCGGGTTCCAAGCCCGACTGAGTCATACCAAAGACATGAAATGGTATTAACAGCTTGGCGCTCAGCATTAAGAGGTTAATGTTATGATTGGTCGGTCTGGTGTCAGGATAATGTGACGGGATAGGACATGATGCTACATATCTGCGGCATGATACCCCAGTGCTAGATATCACTATAAACTGCTTCACTGCAAACATCGCAACGATATGACTCTAACTGTTGAAGCTTATATAAAACTCCAAATCACAAACACACAGGGACGTCATTTAGGGAGGGTAAGGGGGATGCCTGAATTTGTATGTACCATAAAATTGCTACAGCCTATATACGAAAATTTACAAGCCCGTCAAGTTTTGCCCCACCCCCACCCCCACCCCCGAACAAATTCAAATGACATCCCTGCACATGCACATACACACACACACACACACACACACACACACAAGGCATGTGCACCTTCCATAATTAATCTGCAGTATGTTGGTAGTAAAATACCAATAGTCGGCTAGGAAGAAGATCTAGCCTCCTATAGAAGTAAACGGGGGGAATTTAGAATATCTAAAAAAAAACGGCATGGATGACAGCTATTTCCAATTGCATCAGCCTGTTTAGTACACACTGTTTTGCATAATTGACATCTAGTAAAAGGGCTTGTGTTTGCACTTTGAACATCACATGGTGTTAAAAATGACCTTCGGACATGAAAAGTGTAGGTATAAATTGGAGGTGAGGTACATGAACTTCTGCTATGAAATGCCATTGACTTCTCTGGTCACGTGAATACTATTTTTATGCTTTGTTTTAATATAGCATGTCAAAATATGGACCAATTTTGATCTCAACTCTGTATTTGATTTTTTAATGAGTTTTTATACTAGGTCCCTGATTGCGGCATTAAATTTGTTCATAAAAACTGGCCTCTGCCCCTTACGCGGCCGCTGTCAGATCATCATGAATAACATTTGTGTGCATAACGAGACTGATACTGCACCAATACCCCAAATCGGTTTAGTTTTGCCCTTCTAATGCCTGACTAATACAGTCTGCCCTATTTAGTCCGTTTGACATAACTGACAGCATGTAGATAAATTTACATTTTTTGTGGCAAGTGGTAATTTATATGAGGTTTGCCGTAATAAACCGTTTAATTGGCCTCAGTAATTTTCAAATTATTTCATTTTTATCGACCCTTGAAGCGTATGTATCACATTTCAAAGCAATTGCTGTCGCCATTTCAACAACATAAATACTTGTTACCCTACACCACGAGTTACCGATTTCTTCAAAATCAGCATCACTAGTCGGAATGGAGATATTAGTGGAGTGCAAAGTTCGCTCCTACAGCGCAAATTAACCGAGTTTAAATATTTGTCAAAACAAATAGTCTACCAACAAGTACTGCAACACCCAAACACGTCCGTCCACGATAATTAAAAGGAAGAGAACCTGAATTTTCCTGATTTTCATACCGTCAAGTCGCTGCTTATGTTGATAAGACGGAATGCAAGTGTTTCTGTAGAAACATGAAACGATGTTAATAGTATACGATATGATATAGGATTCACAGTACTAATTCAGTTCTCATGGTAAACTTATGCATACACCATAATATTAAAAATGAAATAACTTAACATTTCTGAGTGTTCATGATCAAACCTATATTTATCAGTATAGATGAAATATGAATGTCCGCTTCTGTGCAGAGGAAAGGATACGAGCTGCAGCATTTTCTAAACGTGCATGTGTTTGAAACATGTACTTTCAATTCCGCACCAAAGGTGTTAATTTAAGTTATGAGTATTCCAAACTCAAGAATGTTAAAGGACTGAAATTCCATCAATAAAACAGTGTCTCTATTTTTTAATTTACAACTAGAATAAGCTCTCAAAGGTTTCTTTTTCCTAAACATAACATACATTAGTAACCAATCCTGGCCAGCCAAACCCATATATACTCTATTTTATTTCCAGGCTGGTTTCTTTTTTTCTTCTCCATATAACTAGTACCGTGTGTCCTAAACCAGTCAAGTTCAACAGCCAGAAAGCCCAGCTAAAAGCGAATAAAAATAAACCTACAGTTTCCTTTCGAGGATCAACAGAGAGGATTTTATGCAAAGGGAATGTCGTAAATATAATTTAAGCGATTGGAAATATAAACTATTTGTAATATCCATCTTCACAAAAAAATATGCTAAATATAGAATAAAAGTTACATGAAGTTAGTTAAATAAATAGTTATTGATCCCTCGCAATATAATTTTTTCCTGTTAGGCTCAGTTATGTAACATATTGAAATAGCAGGTGTTACTGTGATAGAAGCTGTTTGTTATTGATACTCTGCTGTATTTTGTGTTCATTCGTATAGCAATTGCGAGTACAATACAAAATCTTCTCGTAAAATTCACCGCTCCGTTGGTTAAGAGTCTTAACCTCTCATGCGGGATATCGCGGGTTCGAACCCCGGCCGAGTCATGACTGGTCGGGCTGGTGTCAGGATATCACAGCACAAAACAAATTTTATCAAAATTGTTGCTTATCGACCGACATTGCAGTGTTTAGAAAAACAGCGTTCATTTTGAGAAGAGATCAGAACTGAGGTGCATAGTTTGACAAGTTTTGTTTAAACATATCATAAAGATATACAGGAAAACCCTTCCCATCCTGCAAACATACTACCTACCTACCTGAATGCCTGCCTGGATATATACCTACCAACGTACCTAGATAACACACACACACACACACACACTGAATTTGATAAATAAAATGTCGAATAAACATTCAATAACATTAACCATTTCAATTGTCTACATTACTTAAATAAGTTTCGTTATAAGATAAAACCATACGTACTCAACTTCTCCCTCTTCGGGAGGTCGTGTCAACAGTCTGATCGTTGAGTTCAGTTAGGCCCCCATAGAACAATCCAATAAATAAAAAACATTTAAATGTTAACAAAAACAAATAAGCAATAAATAAAAAAAATAAAAAATAAGCAATACATATACCGATACCTGTCCTAACATTATGTTTGCATTACACTGTTGCTATTAAAATGTTATTATGACTCCAACTCGCGACATCATAACGAACACACCATATATCTCTCTCCCTTTATCCTGATTGATGCAGAAAATTTAGTTTCTTAAATACTCCCATCTTACTGATCACGTATTTTTGTTAAAACGTAATTAATTTTCGTAGATTCCACGACAATGTGTTGTTGTGGGGTTTACGCCACTTTTCAGCACAAGATATACTATACATGGCGGCCAGTATTAATGGTGGAGGAAGAACCTGGGAAAACCTGCGGAAAGAACCACCGACCCACGAGAAGCTACTGGCAACCTTTCTCTTCTCACATACCCACATTGGCCGAATCCAAGACTCGAACCCACGCAGACAGAGGTGAGATGGCAGTGATCCGTAACGGTGAACGCTTTAGACCACTCGACCACTCGGGGCCCCTTAGTAGGTTTCGAAGTGATTTATTAAAATTATATTTATATATTTATTAATTATAACATGGGTTGCGTAGCTCCTTTTGTGGTTGCAGTAAAACACTGTAAATTCACTTATTTGTTATTTAGTTCAAACCCAGTAATATATGTATCATAGAATCATACATGTTTATGTAATGAAGAGTCTTGTTCTATTGCCATATTGATGCAAATGAAAATAATCAATAAGTATATAACATACATACATACATGCATACATACACACACACACACATACATACATACATACATACAATACATACAATACATACATACATACATACATACATACATACATACATACATACATACATACATACAATACATACATACAATACATACAATACATACATACATACAATACATACATACATACATACAATACATACATACAATACATACATACATACATACATACATACAATACATACAATACATACATACAATACATACATTCAATACATACATACATACATACATACATACATACATACATACATACATACATACATACATACATACATACATACATACATACATACATACATACATACATACAATACATACAATACATGCAATACATACATACATACAATACATACATACAATACATACATACATACAATACATACATACAATACATACATACATACATACATACATACATACATACAATACATACATACAATACATACATACAATACATACATACATACATACATACATACATACATACATACATACATACATACATACATACATACATACATACAATACATACATACAATACATACAATACATACATACATACATACATACATACAATACATACATACAATACATACAATACATACATACATACATACATACATACATACATACATACATACATACATACATACATACATACATACAATACATACATACAGCCACCTAGTCACATTATCCTGACACCAAGCCGACCAGTCCTAACAATAACCGAATATTGAGCGCCAAGCAAGGCAGCTGTTATTACCATATTTTACAAGTCATGGTATTATTCGGCTGTGGTTCGAACTCACGACCTCCCGCATCCGAGGCAAACGCTCTAACCACTAGATTTTGTTTGATTAGGATTTTTAACGTAGCTTTAACACTTTTTCAGTCATATCGCTACGATGTCTGCTGTGAGGCAGTTTATAGTGATGTCTAGCACTGAGGCATCATGCCGCAGACATGTAGCATGATGTCCCACCCAGCGACATTATCCTGACACCAGGCTGACCAGTCCTAACACTAACCTCTTAATGCTGAGCGTCAAGCGAGGCAGCTGTTAGTACCATTTTTGTAAGTCTTTGGTATGACTCGGCCGGGGATCGAACCCACGACCTCCCGCTTCCGCGGCGAACGCTCTAACCACTAGGCCACCGGAGCGGTTCTAACCACTAGACCACCGTTGTGGTTACAATAGATGTGAATTAATGATGTGTTGATGAGATAAATAAATAATATATATTTCATTGGATTAGATAAATTGTCACTGATTAGAACGAAGAACTACTTGACCATCGAGGAAGAGACAGATAGGCAGGCATATAGAGCAAGTGTGTGTGTGAGAGAGAGAGAGAGAGAGAGAGAGAGAGAGAGAGAGAGAGAGAGAGAGAGAGAGAGAGAGAGAGAGAGAGAGAGAGAGAGAGAGAGAGAGAGAGAGAGAGAGAACTTAAGAAATTCTCCACATTTTACAATCTAAATAAATGTATTACTAAAGCCACACACAAGTTTGTTTTATAAATATAATGCAACTTCAAATAAATGTTTCGTTTCAAAACCCCACGGATTTACCTACTGTATCTCCCTTGATATCAAGGTGGTGTAAAGAAAGCAAGTTCACCAAGATTACAGTTTGTATGAAATATATATATATATATATATATATATATATATATATATATATATATATATATATATATATATATATATATATATATATATATATATATATATATATATATATATGCAGCCGCAATCGATTTTACAAACACTTATCATACGTACATACACCAACATTCCATCAGACCTTCTTTTGAATAACACAAATAACCCAAATGGCATATCAACCACAACTAAATTGAGGTATTACAATATTTTTCTGATACTAAATTACTTCAATTGTTTAATTTACTGCTTAACATTTATAGGCATGGTGTTGATGGTCTAATTTATCTTTTAGCAGGAATGGTCCAGGGGCTTTTTTTTTATATTTTTTAACAGGAATGGTCTAGGGTATAATTTGTTTTGAATAGAAATGGTCCAGGGGCTAATTTATTTTTAGCAGGAATGGTCTAAGGTCTAATTTGTTTTGAACAGAAATGGTCCATGGTCTAACTTTTTTTAAACAGGAATGGTCCAGGGGCTAATTTACTTGTAACATGCATGGTTCAGGGGCTATTTTTTTATTAACAGGAATGGTCCAGGGGCTAATTTGTTTAACAGGAATGGTCCAGGGGCTAATTTACTTGTAACAGGAATGGTCCAGGGGCTAATTTGTTTAACAGGAATGGTCCAGGGGCTAATTTACTTGTAACAGGAATGGTCCAGGGGCTAATTTTGTTTTATTAACAGGAATGGTCCAGGGGCTAATCTTTTTTATTAAGAAGAATGGTACAGGGGTTAATTTAATTTTATGTATACGAGACTACTGCATGTGGACTTCAAAACTGGACATCATCTACAATTTTTCAAAAACTGTTAAACACATAGCTATTATCCATAATTAATTACCTTTCCATTTCTCTCCAATCGTAAATGAGATAAAGTATAAAAATGGAAACGGAGACGTGGAAGTAACATAGACTTTACATACATTTGAAAGGATAGCCGATGAATAGTTATCTATCTGCTAGCCGATGAATAGTTATCTATCTGCTAGCCGATGAATAGTTATCTATCTGCTAGCCGATGAATAGTTATCTATCTGCTAGCCGATGAATAGTTATCTATCTGCTAGCTTTCTTATTTTATTTTTGTTCATCATACTGCATATAATTTACATTTTCTTCTGCATTTTCATTACACCAACATGTTGCTGTGCACCACAGCCAGTGATGTCCGATATGATAAACAGCTCCGCGATGAAATTGTTTATTCAGCTCTTCGTCTGCAATCGATTCATTGAAAACACTACATGTACTTTGATTCAGATTTCGCATGATTTAGTTCTATAGTACCTGTGCAAATCACCTTGCCAGCGAAAAAATGTAGGATAGCCATATTATACTTACCACCTGCCGTAGAAACCACAAGTCCATGTATTTCCAAAGCATAACATACACAAAGTATGTACCTCCACATAGTTAACATCTCAACGAAGTCCGGAGATAGAATGCCGAATAAGTGGTAGTGTCCAGGTTCACAACTAGATTACAGCGGTAGCGTTCTGAGCAGAACTTTCCCTCGCAACGGTAGTAGTACTTGTGTAAATGGTGGCACTCTTTATAGCTAGTAAAATCAGTACTCTCTTGTCTCTGAAACAAACATTAATATTATGTATGTGCCAAAAGGTAATCGCTCTTATATATATATATATATATATATATATATATATATATATATATATATATATATATATATATATATATATATATATATATATATATATATATATATATATATATATATATAGTGCATTCAGTATTTTTCATTACCTCCCTGGTGCCCAGAGTTGGCGAGTGATATAAGGTGCTTGCATTTACAGATCACTAACATCTCACCTCTCAGACTCGACCAACGTGGTTATGTGAGAAAGCATGCCAGTAGTTTCCCGTGGGTCCATGGTTCTTCCAGGGATTATACCGAGCTCTTCCTTCGCCATTTATGCTTGCCACCCATCATGTGCTGAACAAAACCTTACACGTTAAACACATCAAAGCAAACAATCATTGCCTCTCTATTTTATAATATTTCAAAAAATATTTTTTTTAAAACAAAAATTCAACACCTGCTTGATAAAGTTGTTATTCTCTTATAACAGACAGTCTGTTATGAGTCTTCCATTCAAAGGATGTAATAGAGATACATGTGATGTAAGATTATAGTAATGGTTGTAATGGAGACACATGTTACGTAACGGTATAGTAACGGATGTAATGGAGACACATGTGACGTAACGGAATAGTAACAGATGTAATAGAGAGACATGTGATGTAAGGTTAAAGTAACGGATGTAATGCAGATACATGTGACGTAAAGGTATAGTAACGGATGTAATGGAGATACATGTGACGTAAGGGTATATCAACGGATGTAATGGAGATACATGTGACGTAGGGGTATAGCAACGTATGTAATGGAGATACATGTGACGTAATGGTATACTAACGGATGTAATGGGTATACATGTGACGTAACGGTAAAGCAAAAAGGACAACAAAATTTACATGACAGTGACATTGCGTTCTGTTTGCTCTACAGATGTCTTGTTTTCTGCAAAATGCAACTGATAAACAGTCTACTGAACCAATAAATAAATAAATAAATAAATAAATAAATAAATAAATAAATAAATAAATAAATAAATAAATAAAAAATAAATAAATAAATAAATAAAATCATGCTTGTACAGGTTAAGCAATATTTAAAGGCTATGAAGTTTAATATTGGAGAAAAATTATTGTTGAATTGTGCCAAAACGTTTTAGCAGTAACACCTGTCGAGTAGGGAGCCAAAAACACGTATATATACAGTTAACATGAAGGTCCATACAAAAGGTTTGCATTGTATACAGGCTACCAGTCATAACAGTTTACATTGTATACAGGCTACCAGTCATAACAGTTTACATTGTATACAGGCTACCAGTCATAACAGTTTACATTGTATACAGGCTACCAGTCATAACAGTTTACATTGTATACAGGCTACCAGTCATAACAGTTTACATTGTATACAGGCTTAACAGTTTGCATTGTATACAGGCTACCAGTCATAACAGTTTACATTGTATACAGGCTTAACAGTTTACATTGTATACAGGCTACCAGTCATAACAGTTTACATTGTATACAGGCTACCAGTCATAACAGTTTACATTGTATACAGGCTACCAGTCATAACAGTTTACTTTCTATACAGGCTACCAGTCATAACAGTTTACATTGTATACAGGCTTAACAGTTTACATTGTATACAGGCTACCAGTCATAACAGTTTACATTGTATACAGGCTACCAGTCATAACAGTTTACACTGTATACAGGCTACCAGTCATAACAGTTTACATTGTATACAGGCTACCAGTCATAACAATTTACATTGTATACAGGCTACCAGTCATAACAGTTTACATTGTATACAGGCTTAACAGTTTGCATTGTATACAGGCTACCAGTCATAACAGTTTACATTGTATACAGGCTTAACAGTTTACATTGTATACAGGCTACCAGTCATAACAGTTTACATTGTATACAGGCTACCAGTCATAACAGTTTACACTGTATACAGGCTACCAGTCACAACAGGACTTGTGCATCGCACGAAGCATACGAAGCAAGGAACCAGACCAGTACCGCACCATGAATCCCACGAATGTGTAATTTCCTATACATGAATATTTTCAAAAGGCTTGCGAGTTAGAGCCACAAGCTTGTAGAGTCAATGTATACATAACACTCACAGTACACGATTAACAATTAAATTACCTTTATATGAATCTGATGTTAATACTGCTATACATGTGAAGTTATTTAGCCACACAAATTGTTTTACTATTGTCTTTGTATTATTATATTACTATTGTTTTTTAATATTGTTTTACTATTGTCTTTGAGATAACTAACAAACTAATGTCAAGGAACAAATGTACACCACTTCCAACTGCCTTCTCTCCAGTAGACCTTCCGGATCAATTTGCTAATTTCTTTCGTGACAAAGTACAAACTATTAGAGATTCGCTTGACAACACAATTTCAACTCACTCGTCACCATACAGTTATGATGCAGAATTTCAGCGACAAGCATTTGGAGCATTTGAACCTGTTTCTATTGATTTAGTACGGACAATCGTGATGACGAGTGCACCAAAGTCTTGTGAACTTTATCCAATTCCGACATCACTGCTGTTTGAGTGCTTAGACCCAACATTGCCTTCACTAACTGATGTTATTAATATCTCTCTCTCATCCGGGGAATTCCCATCATTTTTCAAAACTGCCATTGTAAATCCTCTGATTTAAAGAACTACCGCCCAGTTTCTAATCTCCCATTCATATATATAAAAATCTTAGAAAAGGTTGTTCTCACCCAACTTGTATCTCATTTGAATTCAAAGTCTTTTAGCAATGTACAGTCTGCATATCGCCCTTGCCACAGTACTGAAACTACTCTTCTGAAAGTATTTAATGACATTCTCTCTGCTTTGGATAGTGGAAAGATTACAGAAAACACTCTCCTGGATTTATCTGCAGAATTTGATACAATGGACCATGATATATTACTTCACCGACTCCAGCATGTAGTTGGCATTCAGAATATAGCCTTACAGTGGTTCAAGTCCTACTTAGTCAACAGGACACAAATTATATCTGCAAATGGAATACATTCCAGCCCAGTGTATGTTGTGGTGTTCCACAGGGATCTGTTCTTGGACCTGTTCTCGTCATTCTGTACTCTCAGCCGCTCTCAAGTGTCATAGATCATCACCCAGTGTCGCACCAATTGTACGCTGATGACACTCAAATATACAAGTCTAGCCACCCAACTGAAGTTGGATGACATGTAACAAGCTGCAGATGAATGATGATAAAACTGAGGCTATTCTGATCACAACACAAAGACTTTCTCATTCACATTCTTTACCTCAGACAAAAAAATATCAGCAACACCAACATTAAATTCTCAGAGTCAGTACGAAACCTAGGTGTTACTCTAGACAGTACTCTCACATTGCACCAACATGTCATGAACATATGTAAGGCTGCATATCTTGAACTGAGACGCATCAGTTCCATTCGCAAATATCTTTCAGTTGATGCCACTAAAACACTTGTGTGTTCATTAGTACTTTCAAGATTGGACTATTATAACTCAATTATGTCTGGTTGGTCACAATATTTACTCCAGAAACTTCAAAAAGTTCAAAACACAGCTGCACGGATCATCTTTAGAGTACCTCGATCAGAGCACACCTCACCACTGCTCTGTACCCTACACTGGCTATCGATTCGATACAGAATCAAACACAAAATGTGTTTTATGTGCTATATTTAAATGACAGACTGCAGTCTAACATACCTATCCAGCCTCACCCATGTGTATACACCAGCTAGATACTTACGCTCTTCTTCTGACAATCGTATACTCATTGTTCCCACTGTGAAAACAAACTCATATGGACAACATTCTTTTGCACATCAGTGCTCGGCGACGTGGAACGAATTGCCCATTGAAATTAGACACAAAGACACAGTGGTCCCTTTGACGAGTGCTCTTAAAATTCACCTGTTTCGACTGCAGGGTCAAACTTAGAGACTTAATAATGTTTTGTATCTTATATGTTTTCAGCATGTTTATTATGTTTTCCAATTTCATTGTTTTTGGCATTTGTTTTTCTGTAGTATAGTCATATCATTATAGATGGTGTAAAGCGCTTAGAGCTTCGATTAACATAGACGCTATACAAAGTCCTCATTATTATTATTATTATTACTTTTATTATTATTATTATTATTATTATTATTATTATTATTATTATTATTATTTTAGTATTGTTTTTCTATTGTCTTTTAATATTGTTTTTCTATTGTCTTTTAATATTGTTTTAATATTGTCTTGTAATATTGTGGAATCCCCTTTAAAAAAGGCTCCATTATGAACTGAAGACTAAAGCTCTTTTAATCACCTGTTACGGAAATGACCAATCCAAAATATCCAAAGTTATTTTTTAACTCAGTCAAACAAGAGTCTCTTGAATACGTGGATAGTCTGGTTTTAAATGGCACGTGCGGGTGATGACGGGTTGTGCTTCAAGGTTTTGTTTTACTGCAAAGGCAGCTTTCTAGGTGTCCAAAGTCAACGTGGCGCGATTGTCGTTCAACTTCAGAGCTATGTTTCCGTTTGACATTAGTAAAACGGACACATTATTCTTTATATTTTCACTCTAGAATGATCACGTATGGCCTTGACATGAGTCGTGCCAATTACCAGATAATCTTATAGACAAAAATATTTCAAACGTCCAGGGCGTGCCCTGTCAAAAAGACACAAAGTCTAATATAGACTAAATAAAATAAGATATATTTTCTATTACGGTATTATGACTCTATCGTCTTGAATGTAGTAGCATAAAGAAAGAAAACCAGCAAGTTTAGCACAGTCAACAAATAAATTTATATCTCTAACTTACAAAGTGAAAAATTAGGAGGAACTTACTATTGTGAATTTAATTGAAGAAAAAAAAATAATCATAAATGTTATATCAAAAGTCTATAAGTATAGTTTATTCCACATGAATTCCATTGTTAAATTTGCTGATATGCCAATAGTCTTCACTGAGGTAGCGAGAGTCTTGATATATCACAATAATATAATCCAGAATGTCTTCGAATGAATTCACACTTATCCCAAAAAAGTGTTTTAATCCAAAATGTCAATGAGCACTTTGCAAATTCGCTAAATAATTTTTAAATAAACCATTCGTCTCAAATTATGCCTGAACATAACCGAAAATGATTCTACAGACAGATCTTAAGGTAGGAAAGAATAATTTTGTCTACCACAACCTTATATAAATACTTAAGACACAATAAAATGACCAGGCCGTGGATCACAAGTTCGCTTCCAGAACATTCTAAGTTTGTAAATACGGATTACCCTTGAACTCAAAATTCAGGACAAGAACCGATTTATATCTTACAAACATGACTATAAAATTAAGAGGAGAGTTGGGTAGGCCAAACATCGATCCCTAATTACGTACAAAGACCAAGCAAATAATACAAATTAATTATACAAAACAATTTTTTTATAATAACCTCAAAGGCGCCCTAGATGTAATGCCAATAGTGTGGTGCCCAATAACGGACACCAGAACATTCAAATTGGACCAGGTGATATTACTAGCAGCTTTCTATTCAAATCCCCCAGAAATCGGCTTTCTGTACCAAGACACTGTCAAGCCTGTACATAATGAATACTCTAGAAGTGACCCTAATGAGCAGACGGCTTCATTTATAAATATATTCTGATTAATATACGAAGAGGGCATTGGAACGTGACTTATATAGATAGGTGGTTTTTATGTGATAGTCATGGCAAGAACAGGTCTAAACATGATAAAGCATGACAGGAGCTTCTCATGGGTCGGTGGTTCCTTCCGGGGGTTTTCCCGGGATCTTACTCCACTATTAATACTGGCCGCCATGTATAGCCTATCGTGTGCTGAAAAATGGCTTTAAACACTACAACAACAACAAACGTGAGAGTAATAAAATATGACTTGGCGAAAAAGTGACATTCTTGTACAGAAGGAGTGGCCTTCCTCTTCGTAGCATAGTATGATTGTAGGTTATATTATGGCAATTATGCGAATAATCATTTTGGAACAACTTGTAAATACCAGTCATTACCAGCAGCATGTCAGCTTAGGGGTAAAAATAAATGTCTTTAATGAAAAGATTGATGAATGTAAATGAAATATTAAATATCATGGCATACACTCAGGGCGACATTGGAATGGGATGGGGTTCCCTGATTTCCAGGTTTTCCGGAACCACCTCCCGCTAAAACCGTACACGCACACAAACGTGCAGTCACTTGAAATTTAAATATCGTTTTAACACATATATCCGGCAATATCCTGCCGAGAAAGGGGGACATATATATCTCGTTTGTAACGAGTTCTCTCACGCACGTGTTTTGATATTACGTTCTCTTTGCTTTTGTTGCTATATAGTGTAATGTAAGTAATTTAATCGCAAACTATGTTCATAACTTTTTTGTATTTACGAAACATTAACTGAATGAAATCTCTTTTGAAGAGGAAATAAAGAAAGTCAGTCAGTCAGTCAGTCAGTCATACATACATACATATATACATACATACATACAGGTATACATATATATATATATATATATATATATATATATATATATATATATATATATATATATATATATATATATATATAAAAATATATATATATATATATATATATATATATATATATATATATATATATATATATATATATATATATATGGATAGACAGATAGGTGGGAAGATTGATATTCAGACAGGCAACAGGTAGCTATACAGCTGGTAAAAAGATATATACAGACAGGTAGATAAAGAGATGTACATAAAAACAGGTAAACAGATGCTATATTATGTCAGTGGCAGAAGCTACATAATAGATGTTATCATGAGACAACAATTTTTCGTACGCCAGAATGTGTGACATGCAGATAATCATTTCTGAAGGCACAATATATAGATTAGTGACTGAGAGTTAGACGCACATGTACTCTAGTCAGATCGCAGTATTGCAGCTGTAAAGGGTACTAAACCTGGAATTCATATGCAAATAGATCAGGACAAGTACGATTTTAAAATGGTGTTTGTTTAGCTTAAGAAAGAAAAAGTTGTTGTTGTTGCTGCTGTAGGGTTTAACGCCATTTTTCAGCACAAGAAAGGCTATACATAGCGGCCAGTATAAATGGTGTAGGGAAAACTCCCTGAAAGAACAACCGTCCCAAGAGAAGCTACTGTCAAGTTTCCTCACATACCCACATTGGCAAAAGAATAAGTAAGATAATGAAATGGGGTGCGTTTTGCTTAAGAAAGAAAACCAGGATATCGAAATGGGGTTTCTGAACGAACTGCGCGAAACGAACCATTGTATCCAGTAACTATATTAAGGACCAACAATTCAGTGTTCTGAGGCAGGGGCCCTGAACTATTTTTTCTGTTTTCGCCTGTCAAATGCTATGTATATTTAATTTGCATTGTTTGTTAGTTATGTTGGGGGGGGGGTAATTTAAAAAAGATTATATTTCTTGCTATTGAAATGTAAAATTGTATGTTGGACTGAGTTCATTTCTGTTTGACCTGAACTGACTTTTGTTTGTAAACAACTAATATAGAACTTAATTGTTCACTATCTGTGTAGATTAAAATGAAAATCATTATTAATATAAGTAAATATGTCTATTTGGGTCAGGGTTTGGAATTTCATTAGTGTATTTGACATAGTTCAGGTTCTGGTTTCTAATAATAACTGATATTTTTTGTAAACATCTCCATAATTCTGCATTAGATAATAGTAATTTTTACAAGTTTCCAATTGTGACATGGGGTCAAGTAGAGAACTATATAATCTTGTAATTGAAAGGATGTTTGAACTTTGAGATCTAGCACTTTTAAAGTTGCATTATATGTTGTGGCCCGTTGGGCTGGAATTTAATTCTTCAAATTATTGAATTCAATTAATTTTTTCTCTGGGTAATACAAGTGTTCCGATAAAATTTTCGGACAGAGACATTCGCTGAAAATGTAAAGTGAATTGAAACCTGGAATATATTACCATAATTCAACCAAAGACTGTTGTTACACCAGCATTCTAGCAGCTAACATAGACACATAATGTATGCAGTGGTACCAAGGATAGTTATGTATGCAGGAAGGATAGTAATGCATGCAATGGAAGTAAGGATAGTAATACATGAAGTGGTAGCAGGGACAGTAATGCATGCAGTGGTAGCAAGGACAGTAATGCATGCAGTGGTAGTAAGGATAGTAATGTATACAGTGGTAGCAAGGATAGTAATGTATACAGTGGTAGCAAAGATAGTAATGTATACAGTGGTAGCAAAGATAGTAATGTATACAGTGGTAGCAAGGATAGTAATGCATGCAGTGGTAGTAAGGATAGTAATGCATGCAGTGGTAGTAAGGATAGTAATGCATACAGTGGTAGCAAGGATAGTAATGCATAGAGTGGTAGCAAAGATAGTAATGTATACAGTGGTAGCAAGGATAGTAATGCGTGCAGTGGTAGCAAGGATAGTAATGCATACAGTGGTAGCAAGGATAGTAATGTATACAGTGGTAGCAAGGATAGTTATGAATACAGTGGTAGCAAGGATAGTAATGTATACAGTGGTAGCAAGGATAGTAATGCATGCAGTGGTAGCAAGGATAGTAATGTATACAGTGATAGCAAGGATAGTAATGTATACAGTGATAGCAAGGATAGTAATGTATACAGTGGTAGCAAGGATAGTAATGCATGCAGTGGTAGTAAGGATAGTAATGCATGCAGTGGTAGTAAGGATAGTAATGCATACAGTGGTAGCAAGGAGAGTAATGTATACAGTGATAGCAAGGATAGTAATGCATACAGTGGTAGCAGGGATAGTAATGTATACAGTGGTAGCAAGGATAGTAAGGTATGCAGTGGTAGCAAGGATAGTAATGTATGCAGTGGTAGCAAGGATAGTAATGTATACAGTGCTAGCAAGGATATTAATGCATACAGTGGTAGCAAGGATAGTAATGTATACAGTGGTAGCAAGGATAGAAAGGTATGCAGTGGTTGCAAGGATAGTAAGGCATGCAGTGGTAGTATGGATAGTAAGGCATGCAGTGGTAGTAAGGATAGTAATGCATACAGTGGTAGCAAGGATAGTAATGTATACGGTGGTAGCAAGGATAGTAATGCATGCAGTGGTAGCAAGGATAGCAATGCATGCAGTGGTAGTAAGGATAGTAATGCATACAGTGGTAGCAAGGAGAGTAATGTATACGGTGGTTGCAAGGATAGTAAGGAATGCAGTGGTAGTAAGGATAGTAATGCATACAGTGGTAGCAACGATAGTAATATATACGGTGGTAGCAAGGATAGTAATGTATGCAGTGGTAGCAAGGATAGTAAGGCATGCAGTGGTAGTATGGATAGTAATGCATACAGTGGTAGCAAGGACAGTAATGCATGCAGTGGTACCAAGGATAGTAATGCATACAGTGGTAGCAAGGATAGTAATGCATGCAGTGGTAGCAAGGATAGTAATGTATACAGTGGTAGCAAGGACAGTAATGTATGCAGTGGTAGTATGGATAGTAATGCATACAGTGGTAGCAAGGATAGTAATGCATACAGTGGTAGCAAGGATAGTAATGCATGCAGTGGTAGCAAGGATAGTAATGTATACAGTGGTAGCAAGGACAGTAATGTATGCAGTGGTAGTATGGATAGTAATGCATACAGTGGTAGTAAGGATATTAATGCATGCAGTGGTAGCAAGGATAGTAATGTATACAGTGGTAGCAAGGATAGTAATGTATGCAGTGGTAGCAAGGATAGTAATGCATGCAGTGGTAGCAAGGATAGTAAGGCATGCAGTGGTAGTATGGATAGTAATGTATGCAGTGGTAGTATGGATAGTAATGCATACAGTGGTAGTAAGGATATTAATGCATGCAGTGGTAGCAAGGATAATAATGTATACAGTGGTAGCAAGGATAGTAATGTATACAGTGGTAGCAAGGATAGTAATGCATACAGTGGTAGTAAGGATAGTAATGTATGCAGTGGTAGCAAGGATAGTAATGCATACAGTGGTAGTAAGGATATTAATGCATGCAGTGGTAGCAAGGATAGTAATGTATACAGTGGTAGCAAGGATAGTAATGTATACAGTGGTAGCAAGGACATTAATCCGTACAGTGGTAGTAAGGATAGTAATGTATCCAGTGGTAGCAAGGATAGTAATGTATGCAGTGGTAGTAGGGACAGTAATGCATGCGGTGGTAGCAATGATAGTAATGTATGCAGTGGTAGCAAGGATAGTAATGCATGCAGTGGTAGTAGGGGCAGTAATGCATGCAGTGGTAGCAAGGATAGTAATGCATACAGTGGTAGTATGGATAGTAAGGCATGCAGTGGTAGTATGGATAGTAATGCATGCAGTGGTAGCAAGGATAGTAATGTATGCAGTGGTAGCAAGGATAGTAATGTATGCAGTGGTAGCAAGGATAGTAATGTATGCAGTGGTAGAAAGGATAGTAATGTATGCAGTGGTAGCAAGGATAGTAATGTATGCAGTGGTAGTAGGGACAGTAATGCATGCGGTGGTAGCAATGATAGTAATGTATGCAGTGGTAGCAAGGATAGTAATGCATGCAGTGGTAGTAGGGGCAGTAATGCATGCAGTGGTAGCAAGGATAGTAATGTATGCGGTGGTAGTAAGGATAGTAATGCATACAGTGGTAGCAAGGATAGTAATGTATACAGTGGTAGCAAGGATAGTAATGTATGCAGTGGTAGCAAGGATAGTAATGTATGCGGTGGTAGTATGGATAGTAAGGCATGCAGTGGTAGCAAGGATAGTAATGTATTCAGTGGTAGCAAGGATAGTAATGCATGCAGTGGTAGTAAGGATAATAATGTATGCAGTGGTAGCAAGGATAGTAATGCATACGGTGGTAGTAAGGATAGTAAGGCATGCAGTGGTAGCAAGGATAGTAATGTATGCAGTGGTAGCAAGGATAGTAATGCATGCAGTGGTAGCAAGGATAGTAATGCATACAGTGGTAGCAAGGATAGTAATGTATCCAGTGGTAGCAAGGATAGTAATGCATGCAGTGGTAGTAAGGATAGTAATGTATGCAGTGGTAGCAAGGACAGTAATGCATGCAGTGGTAGCAAGGATAGTAAGGCATGAAGTGGTAGCAAGGATAGTAATGTATGCAGTGGTAGCAAGGATAGTAATGTATGCAGTGGTAGCAAGGATAGTAAGGCATGCAGTGGTAGTATGGATAGTAATGTATGCAGTGGTAGCAAGGATAGTAATGTATGCGGTGGTAGTATGGATAGTAATGTATGCAGTGGTAGCAAGGATAGTAATGTACGCAGTGGTAGCAAGGATAGTAAGGCATGCAGTGGTAGTATGGATAGTAATGTATGCAGTGGTAGCAAGGATAGTAATGTATGCAGTGGTAGCAAGGATAGTAATGTATGCAGTGGTAGCAAGGATAGTAAGGCATGCAGTGGTAGCAAGGATAGTAATGTATGCAGTGGTAGCAAGGATAGTAATGTATGCAGTGGTAGCAAGGATAGTAAGGCATGCTGTGGTAGCAAGGATAGTAATGTATGCAGTGGTAGCAGGGATATTAATGTATGCAGTGGTAGCAAGGATAGTAAGGCATGCAGTGGTAGCAAGGATAGTAATGTATGCAGTGGTAGCAAGGATAGTAATGTATGCAGTGGTAGCAAGGATAGTAAGGCATGCAGTGGAAGTATGGATAGTAATGTCTGCAGTGGTAGCAAGGATAGTAATGTATGCAGTGGTAGCAAGGATAGTAATGTATGCAGTGGTAGCAAGGACAGTAATGTATGCAGTGGTAGCAAGGATAGTAAGGCATGAAGTGGTAGCAAGGATAGTAATGTATGCAGTGGTAGCAAGGATAGTAATGTATGCAGTGGTAGCAAGGATAGTAAGGCATGCAGTGGTAGTATGGATAGTAATGTATGCGGTGGTAGTATGGATAGTAATGCATGCAGTGGTAGCAAGGATAGTAATGTATGCAATGGTAGCAAGGATAGTAATGTATGCAGTGGTAGTAGGGATAGTAATGTATGCAGTGGTAGCAAGGATAGTAATGTACGCAGTGGTAGCAAGGATAGTAAGGCATGCAGTGGTAGTATGGATAGTAATGTATGCAGTGGTAGCAAGGATAGTAATGTATGCAGTGGTAGCAAGGATAGTAATGTATGCAGTGGTAGCAAGGATAGTAAGGCATGCAGTGGTAGCAAGGATAGTAATGTATGCAGTGGTAGCAAGGAAAGTAATGTATGCAGTGGTAGCAAGGATAGTAAGGCATGCTGTGGTAGCAAGGATAGTAATGTATGCAGTGGTAGCAAGGATATTAATGTATGCAGTGGTAGCAAGGATAGTAAGGCATGCAGTGGTAGCAAGGATAGTAATGTATGCAGTGGTAGCAAGGATAGTAATGTATGCAGTGGTAGCAAGGATAGTAAGGCATGCAGTGGTAGTATGGATAGTAATGTCTGCAGTGGTAGCAAGGATAGTAATGTATGCAGTGGTAGCAAGGATAGTAATGTATGCAGTGGTAGCAAGGATAGTAATGTATGCAGTGGTAGCAAGGATAGTAAGGCATGCAGTGGTAGCAAGGATAGTAATGTATGCAGTGGTAGCAAGGATAGTAATGTATGCGGTGGTAGTATGGATAGTAATGCATGCAGTGGTAGCAAGGATAGTAATGTATGCAGTGGTAGCAAGGATAGTAATGTATGCGGTGGTAGTATGGATAGTAATGCATGCAGTGGTAGCAAGGATAGTAAGGTATCCAGTGGTAGCAAGGATAGTAATGTATGCAGTAGTAGCAAGGATAGTAATGTATGCAGTGGTAGTATGGATAGTAATGTATACAGTGGTAGCAAGGATAGTAATGCATGCAGTGGTAGTAAGGATAGTAATGAATGCAGTGGTAGCAAGGATAGTAATGTATGCAGTGGTAGCAAGGATAGTAATGTATGCAGTGGTAGTAAGGATAGTAATGTACGCAGTGGTAGCAAGGATAGTAATGTATGCAGTGGTAGTATGGATAGTAATGTATACAGTGGTAGCAAGGATAGTAATGTATGCAGTGGTAGTACATTGGTAGCAAGGATAGTAATGTATGCGGTGGTAGCAAGGATAGTAATGCATGCAGTGGTAGCAAGGATAGTAAGGCATGCAGTGGTAGCAAGGATAGTAATGCATGCAGTGGTAGCAAGGATAGTAAGGCATGCAGTGGTAGTAAGGATAGTAATGTATGCAGTGGTAGTAAGGATAGTAATGTATACAGTGGTAGCAAGGATAGTAATGTATGCAGTGGTAGTATGGATAGTAATGTATGCAGTGGTAGCAAGGATAGTAATGTATGCGGTGGTAGTATGGATAGTAATGCATGCAGTGGTAGCAAGGATAGTAATGTATGCAGTGGTAGCAAGGATAGTAATGTATGCGGTGGTAGTATGGATAGTAATGCATGCAGTGGTAGCAAGGATAGTAAGGTATCCAGTGGTAGCAAGGATAGTAATGTATGCAGTAGTAGCAAGGATAGTAATGTATGCAGTGGTAGTATGGATAGTAATGTATACAGTGGTAGCAAGGATAGTAATGCATGCAGTGGTAGTAAGGATAGTAATGAATGCAGTGGTAGCAAGGATAGTAATGTATGCAGTGGTAGCAAGGATAGTAATGTATGCAGTGGTAGTAAGGATAGTAATGTACGCAGTGGTAGCAAGGATAGTAATGTATGCAGTGGTAGTATGGATAGTAATGTATACAGTGGTAGCAAGGATAGTAATGCATGCAGTGGTAGTAAGGATAGTAATGTATGCAGTGGTAGCAAGGATAGTAATGTGTGCAGTGGTAGCAAGGATAGTAATGTATGCAGTGGTAGTATGGATAGTAATGCGTGCAGTGGTAGCAAGGATAGTAATGTATGCAGTGGTAGTAAGGATAGTAATGCGTGCAGTGGTAGCATGGATAGTAATGTATGCAGTGGTAGCAAGGATAGTAATGTATGCAGTGGTAGCATGGATAGTAATGTATGCAGTGGTAGCAAGGATAGTAATGCATGCAGTGGTAGTATGGATAGTAATGTATACAGTGGTAGCAAGGATAGTAATGCATGCAGTGGTAGTAAGGATAGTAATGTATGCAGTGGTAGCAAGGATAGTAATGCATGCAGTGGTAGTAAGGATAGTAATGTATGCAGTGGTAGCAAGGATAGTAATGTATGCAGTGGTAGCAAGGATAGTAATGTATGCAGTGGTAGCAAGGATAGTAATGTATGCAGTGGTAGCAAGGATAGTAAGGCATGCAGTGGTAGTATGGATAGTAATGTATACAGTGTTAGCAGGGATAGTAATGCATGCAGTGGTAGTAAGGATAGTAATGTATGCAGTGGTAGCAAGGATAGTAATGTATGCAGTGGTAGCAAGGATAGTAATGTATGCAGTGGTAGTAAGGATAGTAATGTATGCAGTGGTAGCAAGGATAGTAATGTATGCAGTGGTAGTAAGGATAGTAATGTATGCAGTGGTCCAAGGATAGTAATGCATGCAGTGGTAGCAAGGATAGTAATGCATACGTTGGTAGCAAGGATAGTAATGCATGCAGTGGTAGCAAGGATAGTAATGCATGCAGTGGTAGCAAGGATAGTAAGGCATGCAGTGGTAGCAAGGATAGTAATGCATGCAGTGGTAGCAAGGATAGTAAGGCATGCAGTGGTAGTAAGGATAGTAATGTATGCAGTGGTAGTAAGGATAGTAATGTATACAGTGGTAGCAAGGATAGTAATGTATGCAGTGGTAGTAAGGATAGTAATGCATGCAGTGGTAGTAAGGATAGTAATGCATGCAGTGGTAGCAAGGATAGTAAGGCATGCAGTGGTAGTAAGGATAGTAATGTATGCAGTGGTAGCAAGGATAGTAATGCATGCAGTGGTAGCAAGGATAGTAATGTATGCGGTGGTAGTAAGGATAGTAATGCATACAGTGGTAGCAAGGATAGTAATGTATGCGGTGGTAGTACATTGGTAGCAAGGATAGTAATGTATGCGGTGGTAGCAAGGATAGTAATGTATGCGGTGGTAGCACATTGGTAGCAAGGATAGTAATGTATGCAGTGGTAGCAAGGATAGTAATGTATGCAGTGGTAGCACATTGGCAGCAAGGATAGTAATGTATGCGGTGGTAGCTCATTGGTAGCAAGGATAGTAATGTATGCGGTGGTAGCACATTGGTAGCAAGGATAGTAATGTATGCGGTGGTAGCACATTGGTAGCAAGGATAGTAATGTATGCGGTGGTAGCACAATGTAGCAAGGATAGTAATGTATGCGGTGGTAGCACATTGGTAGCAAGGATAGTAATGTATGCGGTGGTAGCAAGGATAATAATGTATGCGGTGGTAGCGCAGTGGTAGCAAGGATAGTAATGTATGCGGTGGTAGCAAGGATAGTAATGTATGCAGTGGTAGTAAGGACAGTAATGCATGCAGTGGTAGCAAGGATAGTAATGTATGCGGTGGTAGCGCAGTGGTAGCAAGGATAGTAATGTATGCAGTGGTAGCAAGGATAGTAATGCATACAGCAAGGATAGCAATGTATGCAGTGGTAGTAACGATAGTTGTTGTTGTTATAGGGTTTAACGCCAATTTAACGCCATTTGTATGCAGTGGTAGCAAGTATAGGAATGCATCTTGTGGCAGCTTTTCTCATAGCACAGACCGGTAATGTTACGTTTACATCGTTCAAGAATAAAGTGTATTGACTAGTACGTTGTATTTTTATTGAAAGAAAGTCCACATTTTATGATCGCTCTTTTTTTCCATGATCGGAATTCGGGATATTCCAACATCTGAGTACTACATTATTTAAACAGAGTTTTAGATACGTTGTATTTCTGCATCAAAAATATTTTTCTTTAAACATTTCAAGTGTACCGTCATATCGACTAGATTGAAATATTTTCTGATCAGACGATTTTTGTTGGAATAGTCATCGGTACACTTGTTTAAATCAGCATGGACATGTATTACCCCTCCCGTCTATCTGTAAATGTATATATGCATAAATAACGCACTGCATCAGAAGAGTTCAAATCACACGAAAGACTATAATATAAATAAATTGAAGATGAATTAATTGAGCAAACAATTTATATTGTGGCGGCACTAGAATACATATAAAGAATTTGATTTGTTCATAATTTGAAAGCTATTCTGTCTTTTTAGACTATAAACTAGAACTCTCTTAATGGTATGCAAACAATCATCGAAAATCTTCAAACTACCTTCCCATATCTTCTTATTTCCCTTATTTTCTTTGATTCACTTCCAATAAATCGACAAATGTATGGATGGATGGATGGATGGATGGATGGATGCATGCATGTATGATCGACTGACTGAATGGATGAAAGAGTCGATCGAAAGAGTTCTGCAATGATATCTTACCTAAAAGATGATGGAATTAATATCACGTTAACGTTAACAAATATGGCTATTGGATTGCTGTAAATATAAAACCAAAAAATATTCTTATACTTGTTCTCAAAATTAAAAGACGCCATGATTCACCCGCATTTTGTGTTCGATATCAGATATGGATGACCAAAAGGGACTTCTAGAGTTGTTAGAAATTATAATTCCACCAAGGCAAAATTCCACCAAAATTCCACCAAGGCAAAATCTTTCTATGTTTGAATAAACATTTGAAAATAGTGGACATGGGATGCAAGTGTCATCAGTCGTTTTTATGATTCACTTAAGTTCTGTCTTCGTCCGAAGGGGCCCTGAGTGGCCGAGTGGTCTAAAGCGCTTTTCGTTACGAATCACTGACATCTCACCTCTGTCTGCGTGGGTTCGAGTCTAAGATTCGGCTAATGTAGTTATGTGAGAAAGCTTGCCAGTAGCTTCTCGTGGGTCGGTGGTTCTTTCCGGGGGTTTTCCCGTGTTCTTACTCCACCAATAATACTGGCCGCCATGTATATCCTATAGTGTGCTGAAAAATGGCGTTAAACCCTACAACAACAACAACTGTCTTCGTCCTAAACAGTTTAGCCATTCAAGGTAAAGTATTGGCAGTTTCGCAAGCATTCATTGAGGTATCATTTTCGTTTTTTACATGCTGAAATCATTATTCATTTGTCCCTAAAGCAGAAAATCTATATTACCGGCCTGAGATACAATTCTAACATGTGCAAATACATTTTCCTCTACACTTAGTAAATTCCCCAAAGGCCTTTTAAAAAGCTCTTCCAATCCAATATATGCAACTTTGATACATCTGTCCGAGACAATTAACTCTAATTGAAGCATTCCGTCACGGAAAACCAATTTTCTGATTCTATGCATCTTACCAACATTAAACAAAAATCGGAGTGGTACATAGCATATGTTTTCCGGGAACTAATATTATATTCCTATACATTCTCAAATCAAAGCAAAGCTGTTCCATTATTTCGGAAAAGCTTATTCCTGGTAAACGCGATGTGTAGCAGCAGATGGGGTGAATGCTACAGCTCTTTTTAGGAAGGTTACTTTTTGTAAAACAATTAGGCTTAATACGAAAATGAAAAAACACAAACGCCAAACCTTGACCGAAATTCCTCTAATTGTGTTACTTTATTTTGTCACCCACCCGCCTAAGGAGTTTTTGTCGTTCACCCTCTCTGCTGCTGTAAATTAAATCATTATTATATCAGACTAGCTGATATTTCTCAACCACATATTTTTTTCAAGACTTACAAGATATGCGTATCGACTCCATTGAACACAATTAAAATAGTACAGTTATCTCGATCCCTTTAGGAATATGTGTGTATCGCTGAGTAACATTTTATGTCTGCCTCGAGAAACTATTATTGATTGTTTGTTCAGCATCACATCATCGTATACTATTAAATTGTTAATCGATCCATTAAGGTCGTCTATGGATGGAGCTTCATCAATGTCTGTTACAAAAATAACTACGTCGCTGCCGTCCTTGTCCAGCAATTTTGCGCTCTCATTAAAATCTGTAAGTACTTCGTAGCATCGTTGATCATCCACAGATGGTGCAACTAAATACAACTTCTCCCTTTGAGCTATCTCATTATCAAATTAAGCAACATTTGCGTCTTAGCAGACCCAGAAAGACCTAAATGTATAGCTCTAATAGAAGTTGGTAGCACTGGATGATGTTTTATTGGGTTTTGCGATCGTGTCGCAGAGAAATCTATAACATTCATGTTATACAAATATTGTTATACAAATATAATAAATAATATGAATCATAATCGTGTTTGATGTCGAGCATCCACACAAGCAATTAGATTAAGAACTACGATAATAAAAACTAAAACTCGCGTACTTACAGGTTTTGATGGGCAATGCAAATGTGTCGTGGTGAAGAAACACCCTGATGTTTTGCTATATGCCATGTAAATAAACTATTAACTGTACTTTGAACACTATCTGTGTTACCATTAACCATGATAATGCTTATTTACCGCCTTGATCCATAAAAGAAAGTTTTGTTCTTCAGCAAATGTTTGAGTCATACTGGCATCCACAACGAGAGTTTTGTTAGTTATACTTTTTCATTAGCATCTGCAGCAGCCCGCCAGACTGAAAAGTTGTCATCACCTTTTCGTACAAGTACAACTGTATGATTAGCACTTATAATGCCTTTTCGAGCATGTCTGCAAAATCCAAAAATATGAGAAAGTGTAATTTTGCATGAAAATCTTGTATTATTACCCTTTAACATTAGGCTACGTGTTGCAAATCCAAAGTTGTTATTTTGATAAGGACTAATCATTACCGCTTGAACAGCAGCATTGGTATGGTCTCTTGGTCGTCCTATATTAAGCTGTCTGGTTTTCAGAAAAATCAGCAACGTCTTTAGTGAACATCATTGACGGACCAGCTGATCTTGAATATTCATCGGAATATCTTGTTAGGTCAATTATCGTTCCGGCAAAAACAACATCTTTTTGAATCGATTTAATATTTATTCCATCAATCATGTATGTAGCGCTTTCAAACAATGCCATACTACCATTGTTAACAAACGCAACTCTAGTATCAGCGGTATATAACGTATAACTATATTTCTATTTATATCCTCAATGCCTTTATAAGTAAATTTTACTATAAATTTAACAACCTTTTTCCCTGTTTGTTTGTTGTTGGGGGGTTTTTTTTGGGGGGGGGGGGGGCTTTTTCTTTTTCTTTTATTTCGCTAGAACCTTCAAGTATTTCTTCCTCCGTCGGGGGCTGAGCAAACGCTGATTCAGTTAGAAGACCTCATAAAATCTTGTTTTGTTTGTTTAGTTCTTCTTGCTATTTCTTTTCAGTATCTCTAGCAGTTTGTTCTAACGTTGGACTAAGACTTTTAGTAACTTCTGTAACTTTTTCAGTTGCTTCTGTAACGGTTTCAAATAAATGTCCTATACTTTCTACAAATTCAACCTGAGATTCTTGACGTAATTGTAGTTTTAGTCTTAAGAATCACGAATATTTTTAGATATAATACAGGTTTAATTTTCAGCAGCAGACGGTGAACGACAAAAACTCCGTTGGCGGTAAAAAAAAAAGTAACCCAATTAGATACGTCTCCGTCAAGGTTTCCGTTTGTATTTTTTCATTTTCGTATGAAGCCTTTTCTTTAAATTAACCCTCCTAACACGAGTTGTAGGATTCACCCTTTATGTTGCTGCTTGTGGCATAGAGCAAATGCTGTCGGTATTCGAAAATATATTTCCACTTTGGTAATCGTTTCAAGCTACGCATCGGTCTCTTTTATCTAAGTAATTATATCTCAGTCCAGAATCTTGCGCGTAACCAGTTATCGGCTTACATTTTCAGATATATTAGTACTGATTAACGCATATGTATCCTAAGGTAAAGCTCGACAGTCTCGACACGAATGCTGCTTCTTACTTTGGAAAAGCAGGTATAAAGGCACTTTTATTCAGCGTGTAGTTCACGCACACTTGTTAACCGATGTGTTCTCTCTCTCTCTCTCTCTCTCTCTCTCTCTCTCTCTCTCTCTCTCTCTCTCTCTCTCTCTCTCCACCTGAATACCTGTGATAACAGGATGTGTTCTCTTCCTGTACACCAGAATGCCAAATAAAAAGGTGTTTTCTCTCCATGCACACTTTTTAGCTGATAAACATTACGCAAGCAACTATTGACTGATTACACCAAAAGCAATTACCAACAGCTACGTTTTAAAAACAAATAAATGGATTGAACAACCAGTGGAATATGCATTCTAATGAAACCAGATGGAAATTATGAAGTCAGTGATAATTGTATGTGTGGAGAAGGTCAACAATGTAGATAGACAGAATAAAAATAATTTTCTTCATGGCAAATGCCTTCTCAATAAAGCTGATAAACTTACACCAGAACCCTTTATGACAAAATAAAATCACCATGACAAAAAACACACAACTTCAAATGAAAATAACTTCATAAATAACTGAAAATAACTTCATATGCGAATCTGCAGAAAATTGTGATCATTTCCATCAGTACAATTTTCTTTGACATTAAAAAATATCAAAACGATTCTGTGATTAAATGCATGACAATTTATTTTGTACCTTTTCCTAATGTCACGCGACAAGCAAGTCACATGACCCATTAATGCTGAAATATGGATTAGATGTAGCCATATAGTGCAATACCGGTATTTCTCATGTCACAGAGCCTCACAAATGGAAAATACATGGTCTTGATTGCCATGAAAGTAGTTTTATTGGAGTTATCACTTTTTTGTTGTTGTATGTTATCGCGCAGTATACAGTCAGAAATTTTCTACTTTAGCTAATATGTGTGCACAAAGTAAAAAGAAATTCGCTTGCTTGATTTTCACCCACTCAATGAAATATATCCGTTATTCACTCGTTCGAAGAAAATATCCTCTCGGTACTTATTTTAAATCAAGAAACAAGTGCAATCATCGATTTCGTATTTGTAAAAAAAGGGTTATTCACATATTCTCAGTGTAAATCATGCCTTAGATCACTGGTTTGTTCTGTAACAGAATACACCTCAGATCACCCTTAGATATGTTGCTCGCAACCTATCCTTAAACTGCTGCATTTGGAGCACATCTACGAAATTCGTTATGGGTGAGGGAGGAATAAACAAGTAGGCGTACAGTCTGTGTTATGGTTATCTCATGTAGGGGCCCCCGGGGCAAAGGCGTCTCTCTCAACCTCGCCTGCAATATAGGCGTTTCCAGGATATGATCTGGTTGTTTTACACACATTTGGGGAGGGGAGGGGAGACAGCCAGCTTGGCCCTACTTTTCCGACCCACTTGGTATTTTTAGACACTTCTGGGGAATATACATCTAGACTACGATAGTAGTTAAAAGAAAAATGTGCAATTTCGTAAATTTCAACCTGTTTAGGGGCTCAGATACGAACAGTAAAGTTCACAGGGTTCCCAAAAAGTGTATTTGTTTCTCAAACATTTCAGGATCTGGGAACAGATGTTGATGCAATATGGGTGTGAGTTTATTTAACAACATGTATTGCCGCACCGGTGTTACAGCAGAGATAAGGACTCTCAAGTACACCCTGACCGGAAAGAAATGCTTGCTTTTCTAATCGTATAAAACGAAAATATTTATCCAACTTGCCAAAACACTTAATAAGCAAACTGAACTTTTATGCAATATTATCCCGCTTCCGCGATCTATACTTGTGGTTAAGAATGTCAGCCCGCTTTAAATTATACAGATTTTTTTTTTGTTTCCCTGCATTATTTCATCACGCTAAACCTACTCTGCTCGGAGTTATTTATTCTCTCATATTGGCTTTAAAGTTTATAATGCAGGGGATCAATTGCAATTATGTGTTATAACTTATCGATGAAAGCATTCTTTCTAACAACTGAAGTGATGTGTTTGATCTTATCGATGAAAGCATTCTTTCTATTAACTAAAATTATGTGTTCGATCTTATCGAAAACAGCATTATTTCCAACAAATGCAACGATGTGTTTGATCTTATCGATGAAATCATCCTTTCCAACAATTGCAATGATATGTTCGATCTTATCAATTAAAGCATTCTTTCCAATAAAATTCATATCTGGAAAAGATAATCAATACATTTATCAGAGCCCTTAGATTTGACTCAAAATATCATTATTATATTTCCTCTGTACGATTTGAAATCAATGTTTAGAGACTGTATTTAAAAGATACTTGTCCAAAGATCAATTTCAATAGCAGTTATATTCTTTACTTCTTTGAAAATGAATTGTTTCTGGTAATTACACAGACATCAAGTTAAACACCTATAGATCTTGATACAAAGAAGTAATTATACAAACACCAAGTCAAACAGCTATACATCTTGATTTAAAAAAGGAGTAATTTTACAAACACCACTTCAAAGTTAAAAAGAAGAATTCAGATTGTCATGTAAGTTCAAGCTAAAACAAACAAAATCATTTTTACTTGTTACAATGGAGCTTTAAAAAGGTGAATTTAATATATAAACTTTTGACTTTGTTCTTCAAGGATTTTACAATTTTTTAGCTTTGTCTTATTTCTGTGTGATCCCCCCTCCCACCCCCATCCTCTTTTTTTTTCTAGGGGTCTGACATTTATTGGCACTGTATTTTCAGGATTGATCTGATGTGTTGTTAAACCCCATACACATGTATGTCTCAGAGCGTGCAAAACTTCTTGACCATGTACTTACTATCAAAGTATTCTCAACTTGACAAATGGCAAGCTTTTATTTTCATAGCCAAATGTATTCTCAACCTGACAAATGGCAAGCTTTTATTTTCATTGCCAAAGTATTCTCAACCTGACAAATGGCAAGCTTTTATTTTCATAGCCAAATGTATTCTCAACCTGACAAATGGCAAGCTTTTATTTTCATAGCCAAATGTATTCTCAACCTGACAAATGGCAAGCTTTTATTTTCATAGCCAAATGTATTTCTATCTCACTCATTACCCAAAAAAGAGAAATAATCGGTTACTTTTTATTCTAGAATGTGAAGTCAGTGGTGTCCTCTGGCGCTGTGACCAGAATACTGTATTACCTTTGATTATTTTACTTTTTTGGGGTAGGTGGAGATCTATATGACGTTATGGATGGTGAATAGAAATTAATTTATTTTCATAACTCAGCTAAACTTATGTCACCAAAACATCTGAGTGGTAGTAAATGGGAAACTACATTTGTGGTCACAGTTTCACGTGGTTATTTAATGTACAGTTTCCACCAACAGTTTTGTTCTTCAAAGGAGAAACCCGGACTAGGACTACGTAACAAAGGGTCAACTTTTCTTAACTTCATGTATCCAAATATGGACCTCTGTTCTTGAAATCTTCCAAATATGAAACAAACTATAATTAATTATAGACAAGACAAGAAGCGTAGCGTAAAAACTTCATCAACTTGGAATCAAGGAAGCACGCATACATTTTTCGGGAAGCAAGTTGCCGCAGTGTGTGGGCGGACTGGCAGACTTTCTGATATATCCATGATCGTTAAGCTAAAAGTCGAACCACGAGGATAATGGCGCGAGACTTGTGTGATCTGTTAAGGTGCGCGTCTAAGAACAGTTAGTCATCCACACCCACATTCTCAGTCTCTGAAGCAAGTACAGAGATCACTATACTAAATGCATGAAAACACGATGTGCGGCCCTTTCCACGACGGTAGGATAATGATAAATATGGATGTAAACAGCCGGTAGGATAATTATAAATACTGAAAAGTAATAGCCGGTAGATCGTAGAACAGTACCAAAGAAAATCGGGGGCAGAGGTTATCCCAGATCTTGACCCTGGTCTTAATGTGATGATGTATCCCGTACTTGTTAACTGCCTTCGCAGACGACATAAAGGTGGTTCAAGAAGACAAATATAAGTGATGATGTTTGGTACAAGATAATACATTTTGACACGTCTTTGTCGTGAACATTATCGTAGATTTGATAATGTTCTTCAGACGAATTATATCAGCCCATTCATCACATTATTATCATAAATCATTGCAATATAAAACAATTTAGTGTTCTCTCCAAGTAGTGTAGCTGTTGATATCTACTCCAAGACTCTACTTAAACGAAACAATTCTCCTGGTGGAAATAGAATATAATGTTAACATCGAAACCAAATAACGACCCTTCCAATGATAGCTTCTATTTTTAAAAGCAATTGACTAGACTACATTATAAGCAAACACACTGGAAATAGTTATAACAAGTGTCTAACTGAAGCGATCTGTAGTCACGCTAAACTATATTTTAGACTTAAGATTGCGCACAATTTGAAGAGCAGTTTAGAACTTACTAATAAAATATTTGTTTTGGTAACTTCCACATTTATCTTTTATCCTACTGGTTAATTAATTTGATATTTATTATTATGCTACCGGCTAATTACTTTCATATTTATCATTATTCCACTGGCACTTTACTTCCACGTTTGTTATTATCCTACGGCTGTTTTATTTTCAATATTTATCATTTTCCTACCGGCTAATTACTTTTCAATATTTATCATTATCCTACCAGCTGTTTACTTCCATATTTATTATTCTACCGGCTGTTTACGTCCATATTTATCATTATCCTACAGGCTGTTTCATTACATATTTATCATTATCCTACCGGCTGTTTATTTCCATATTTATTATTATCATACAGGCTGTTTACGTCCATATTTATCATTATCCTACAGGCTGTTTCATTACATATTTATCATTATCCTACCGGCTGTTTATTTCCATATTTATTATTATCATACAGGCTGTTTGATTACATATTTATCATTATCCTGCCGGCTGTTTATTTATATATTTAGCATTATCCTACCGACTGTTTAATTCCATATTTATTATTGTCCCCGAGTGGCCGAGTGGTCTAAAGCACTCTCCGTTACGGATCACTGCCATCTCACCTGTCTGCGTGGCAGAGGCCAACCGAAACTAAATTTCTTCTTTCGGTCGAAAACGAAACCAGACCGAAAGTTCTAAATTGACTTTCGGCCGAAACCGAAAGTTTAACTACAACTTCATCCGAAACCGAAACCTAAAAATACACCGAAGTTGTCGAACACAAGATTTATTAAATAGGCCTGAGTCATGATGCAATGCTACACTAATTAAAAAAAGTAATCATTCAGAGCCTGCAGTAAGAGGACTTCGCTAAATGTCAAATTGCCTAGCGCCGACTGACCGGCCGACAGGCAGAGTAATATATGCAGCACTAGCGTTGCATTCTGAAAGTTAAAACATATCTTCGGCTGATGACCTAAAGCCAATATCAGTTTCGGTCGAAACCAAAAGCAAAACCGAAAGTTAAATTTTTGGCTTCGGCCGAAACCGAAACTATGCCGAAAGAGGTCATTTGCCAACTTTCAGTGCCGAAACCGAATCCGAATTTCGGTCGGCCTCTACTGCGTGGGTTCGAGTCTCAAATTCGGCCAATGTGGGTATGTGAGAAAGCTTGCCAGTCGCTTCTCGTGGGTTGGTGTTTCTTTCCAAGGGTTTTCCCGGGTTCTTCCTCCACTAGTAATACTGACCGCCATAGCCTATCGGATGCCGAAAAATGGAGTTAAACACTACAACAACTTCCTACTGGCTGTTTACCTTCTGATCTTAATGGAAAAACTAACCTGGATACAGTTTTTCTCGTACAATGGGATCTTGTGCTTGGTACGATGTCTCGTTTGAAACATTAGCGATTGAAGACCAAATATTGCGTGATGCAAAGGAATTTTTTTAACTTAGCTTTTTTAACGTAACTTTAGTATTGTTTCAGTCATATCGCTACGATGTTTGCAGTATGATAATGATGTCTAGCACTGGCGCATCATGCTGCAGACATGTAGCATGATGTCCCACCTAGTCACATTATCTTGACACCAGGCCGACCAGTCCTAACACTAATCTCTTAATGCTGAGTGATGTTGGTACCAGTCTTTGGTATGATTCAGCCAGAGATCAAACCCACGACCTCCTGCATCCGAGGCGGACGCTCTAACCACTATTCCATCAGAGCAGTCCAATGCGTAGTAAAATACCTAATTTGCAGAAATTCCTTTTTTAAAACTTCCATCGGTGCAAAACAGACCATGGAAAGCATTATTGCTGACTCACAAGTTTAGTCGCATGTACAATTTTACTCTTTGAGGGAATTAGCCTGTTACACCTATGCACAAGAAATGCTGCGATATGACATATACATTAACTTCTATATTACATGTGAAGCTACCACCACCACACCGAAAAATATAGACACAAGAAAATATAGATCTATAAATTACTCTCAGCACTTGTTATAGATACCACGTATCTAATTCTTCCTAAATCGTAACAGACACAAAGCACATAATTATGAATAATCAACGTTTTAACCAAGTCCAGGGACAGAGCGCACTTTCAGCACTTGGTAATGTCGTTTTACAGATTGAATCCAGCAGATGCAGCAAATGAGGGTTTACTAGTTGCGGTAGTGACGGTACTTCGAATACCGATCTGCAGCGCTGTTTCCGTCTCATAAAGTTTATATTTTACAGGATAGGTTGCATTTTACGCCCGTTTATAATTTCTTATTAATATACGCCAAAGTAAAACGTTTGAATATTTTACCAACTCAGAATTGCCATGAAAAGTTGTGTCCGTAAAAAATTTCGTTTTCTATCAACATTGCTATTTAAAAAAGGATATGTTGTTTTAGATTATACTCTCTCTCTCTCTCTCTCTCTCTCTCTCTCTCTCTCTCTCTCTCTCTCTCTCTCTCTCTCTCTCTCAAAATGAAGTAAAGTCAACATAGTAAATTTTGAAGAAAAGAGAAAGGAAAGTTATAAGTAGTGTTTTGGAAACGCTTGTTCATTTCCCCCAAACTGTACAATTTCTAATAAAATGACATAAAAGAATCTCTGCCAAAAATTACATCAATGAACTCTCCTTAATTTCGAAACTTGTGAAGCAAAGGAAGCATGGACTTTATGATAATACTGCGCATGCTTTGCATATTCTGGCAAAAGACCAAATTACGGATTCCCTCTACCATAGATCTTTAATCTATAAAGATCGCCTACTTTGCTGATTCATATTTTAAAACATATGTTTCCGTACACACACACACGCACACACGCACACACACACATATTCCTAATGAAATGGCCTATTATTTGTGCTCTAATTAACACTAATCACCCATGAACTAACCCTGGAACCACAAAATAATATTTGCTCTGAGAAAATCGAGCAGTTCTTTCCAATAAAACCATACGCATCTATGTGTTGATGTAATTTACAGTCACGCAGAATCCAACGACCGAAATCGAACAAGGCTACAGGCTACAACTGAATTTCAATACGTCGGCTAGATCAAAGAGTTAATCTAATTAAAAGAATCAGACCTTTATTAGATGAAAGAGTATGTGATGTCACCTATTCCTGCCATTGAATGAATAATTCAATTATATAGTGCAGTTTAAATTACATATGTTTTTAATTTCTTTATCCGACTAGTGTAAAATAAATGAGATCTTCTTACTGGTTGCTGGCATTAACAACAGACCGCTGCCACTAAACAACAGGCTGAGGTCATTAACAAGACTGCAACCATTAACAATAGGCTGCTGCCAGTAACAGTCGATTGCTGTCATTATCTATAGGCTGCTGTCATTAACAATAGGCTGCTACCAGAAAAAATAGGCTGCTGTCATTAACAATAGGCTGCTGTCATTAACAATAGGCTGCTACCATTAACAATAGAAGACACAAGAAAAAGAGCGTGTATTTTAATATATCTCGACAACACAATATCACTCTTGTCAACCGTAGCCTACAGGCAATGATCACACTTAGCTGACCCAGTCTTAATGTCAAAAAAACAGTAACCTGAAGAAAAGGATCGTACCAAGTAACAAACGTTCTTCTTATCAATGATCTGACCGGCTCTGACACTACACTCTACCTATCATATTATAAAAGAAATAATATTAGTAAATTAGATACACTCCGTTCCGCAACCAACCATCGATCTCTGGCTGCACTTTCCGTCCAAAAAGGCCCTCTACCATAATCTATTGCCTATTTTTGATCCATAGATACCTTTCTATCCACCAAGTCAACGTTTAGTGTCCTGCACTGAACCAAATGAAATTACTGGTCACGAAACATTAGAATAGCTAGCTGCTCTGATAAAACTACGCTCTGCTACGGCTTGCAACACTTATAGGGACATACGACACTACGAACGATTCCAGCACCAATTTAAAAACAGACGTAAATATAAACTAAACATTACTTATCTGTAAAAATCCGCACAATTCAAAAGAGGTAACTCTTTCGTCCGCCAAGGGCCCATTTCTAATCGTGCTGTTTTATGAATGCAATTTCATAACAACTTCGAGTAAAACGATTGTAATACAACGCAGATCCAACGATTTTCCTATTATGTGTGAAACATCACCTGTTAGTTTGTTGTTTACTTGCTATCTAGATCTCTATTTTTGTTTTATCCATGATGTTCGGGTGATAAATAGGCACTGAGCATTTTTCAAAAACACGCTTTTTAAAGATCAGAGACCGATAGCATAATTCCATTGAATTATGAGATACATGTATATATAAAAGCTAGATAGAACGAGAATCACCTTTCAATTTATCGTATAAAATTATGGGCTTTGTGTAAATTACATACTTTTGAACTCCAACACTGTTTGGATGATTTGAAAAATGTGTGTGTGTGTGTGTGTGTGTGTGTGTGTGTGTGTGTGTGTTGAATTTTTAACGTCGCTTTAACAATTGTTCAGTCATATCGCCACAATGTCTGCAGTGTAGCAGTTTATAGTGATGTCTAGCACTGGGGCATCATGCCGCAGACATGTAACATGACGTCCCTCCCAGTCACATTATCCTGACACCAGGCCGTAAGTCCTAACACTATCGCCAACCTAGGTAGCTGTTAGTACCATTTTTGCATGTCTTTGTATGACTCTGCCAGGGATCGATTCCATGACCTACTGCATCCAAGGCGGACTCTCAAACCATTTGGAACGGTCATCCTTTGTCTCGCATTATGACAAATGTAACTGTTAGCGCGTGCCTGGATGCTCTCTGAAACGTCTGATATAAATCAACAAACCAACTGTACGTGTATTCGTAAAAACAACTCATAAAGGCGTTTGTCTGTAATAGCAAATAAACATTATTTTGGACCTGAAATAAATTTCGATGGAACATTGTAAAGACAGACAATTAAGATGGTATACGGATCGACTGCACTATAAACGTAAGATGTAAACCAAACTATTATTTTTTGCAAAGCGCTAAAATACACGCATCAGCCTACGTACACACAACATTATGTTATTTTTTCGGTCTGATCAAGTTGAAACATTTTTCTACTGAAGACCAAAATATTAGTCATGATGCACTTTACATTTGAAAAGTAAATTGACCTAAATTGGAATTCGTGTAACAGCTACCTTGGGATCAAATGTCTTGTTTTGGGCATTCGCAATAGTTTTGGTCTACCTCGGAAACAATCGAAATGGTGTCAGTGTATATAGACATGTACATATAAGATTTTTTTTATAATGATAAAACAGCGTAAAATTTAAATATATTTCACGCTGATATTAAAGCCAATGGTCCGATTCCAAATTATTAAGTACGGCGTACCTCCTGCCTAAAGAATGGTACCCTGAACAAATATTTACCTCCGATAAGGGGAATCCTAATCTCCAGTGACACATACTGTTGCTATTCTACAACATCATCTAGTAGGATGAAACCTACCTTGCGGGAAAAATAAACGCTGACATCTTTTTTTCCCCTCATCTGGTAGCAGAATATTTAAATTAAATCTTAGACAACTCGCCACTTGAATTTCAAGCTCTTATATGGGTAGGGATTTCTGCATTTATCGATTTCAGTAGTGATACTGCTGTTTGCCAGTTGCATATAAGTGAAACCTGAATGCATAATTATGGATCGTTTAGAGTTGCGGGACGTGAATAAAATGTGAATGCGTTTATTGAATGTAAACCTGCTAAATAAATAAGATGTAACGGAATTGTAGTTTGGCACAACATTATTTCTTGTCATATAGATAAGTCGTGAAATCGGGTAGAGACTATGAATAAAGGTCATCCTCATGGTTGCGAAATATATGAACTAGTATGCTTTGAAAGTGTGTAATGACTACAAAAATATTCTATGTTGGCATACCTGTGTGTGTGTGTGTGTGTGTGTGTGTGTGTGTGTGTGAGAGAGAGAGAGAGAGAGAGAGAGAGAGAGAGAGAGAGAGAGAGAGGAAATAGATAGGGGGTAAAAGATCAGCTTTCCCGACCCACATCTGAAATATTTCAAGTTATTAAGTAACTAAATGAAACCGTTCCTGAATCGCTCTGGTGGCTTAGTTGTTAGAAGCGGGAGGTCGTGGGTTTGAAATCCCGGCCGAGTCATACCAAAGACTTACAAGCATGGTACTAACAGCAGCCTCTCTTGTCGCTCAGCATTAAGAGGTTAGTGTTAGGACTGGTCGGCCTGGTGTCAAGATAATGTGACTGGGTGCAGGCCCGCACCTAAGGGGGGGGGGGAAACCATGGCACTTGTCAGGGGCCCGAGCTAGATAGGCACATATACGTACATATTTGAAACACGAAAGGGGCCCGAACTCTGTCAGCTGCCTGTGGCCCAGAATTTCCAAGGTGCGGGCCTGCTGGGTGGGACATCATGCTAAATGTCTGTGAGACATCACTATAAACTGCCTCACTGCATACATCGTAGCGATATGACTGTAAAAATTGTTAACGCTACCTTAAAATCCTAAACGGACAAACAAACAAGAAGCCGTTCCTAAACTGTTGTTATCAAAACTAAGTCTAAAACTAACATCCAGAGTGAATAGAAACTTGTACTGTTGTATTTATACTTAGTTCAAACGATTTTGTTTCTGCTATGCTAGTTTCGTGATGTGAGGAGGTCCTCATGAGAACGGATTCATGTCCTTTTCGAGTCTAAATTATAAAATGCTATATTGGCACCTCTCTCTCTCTCTCTCTCTCTCTCTCTCTCTCTCTCTCTCTCTCTCTCTCTCTCTCTCTGAGAGATCTAAAGCGCTCGCATTTACTGGTCACTGCTACCTCATCTCTGTCCGCGTGGATCCAAGTCTGGGGCTCGGCCAATGTTGGTATATGAGAATGCTGCCAATAGGTGGCTCTTACCGGGTTTTTTTCTCGGGTTCTTCCTGTATCAAAAATTTTGACCGCCATATATAACATATCGTGCCCTGAGAAATGGCGTTAAACACCAAAACAGCAAGTTATTTCTATAATCATGATGTTCACAGCAATTGTTATTGTTCATGGCGGAGGTGGTTGGTGTGGTAGAGATGTCTGAGGATACTTGTGCAAACTATATTTAGCATGCTTTATAATTATCCAGTTGATATCAGTAATTAACTATGGACATTTGGTCTACCATTGCAACTTTTCTTTTTTCCTGAAAAGATACCATATTATGTCTACTTACCACCTGTTGAAGAAGCTATAAATCCAAACGTTTCCATAGAACACCTATTTCAACATTTCAGCCGCGTAAAAATAACTAAAGCACCTGTTATTACTTACTGTAAGCTGCAATTGTGATTTGAGCTTACAAAGCATCGTTGTCTCGCTTATGTAGGTTCCCAAGTGTCCGTAGTGACCTCTCTACTGTTAGCATACAACGGGCGCATTTACTTGCGATCGATATGCACCTACGTCAATCGTTGATGGATAGATAGTTCTCGCGGTAAAGAATTTCGGCCAAGATGACCTCTTGTAGCCAAAGTGAGAGTATCGCATAAAATAAGCATGTCGTCATTGAGTCGATTTGTTTGTTCGTGTCAATAGCGGATTTTTCTTTTTCAGGGATGCAATAGTCATAGGCCCGGACTTAGATCCAGGGCCATTAGGCAGTTAATAGAGTAGTGGTCCCCTTTTTGGTAATTTAGCAACAACAACAAAAAAAAAACACGTGTCCTCCATGTGTACCATTTTGGCCCCTCCGAGGTTGGGGGCCCAGGCAGCTGCCTAGTTTGCCTAGCCCGAAGTTCGCCGCTGAATACTCCTAATATCGATCGTAATCAAAAATTTTCAAAATCAATTTCACTACAAACATATCAAAGCTGGGATGTCTATCTATATCGATATTATATTTAGGTGAAAGAATAATGACTTCACTAGACTGATGAAAACTAGCCACATTGTCTGACCTAATATGTTAAGTTGATTCAATGAAATAATTCAGATAATGATCAGAGACTTTAGGACAAGAGTAGGTAAAATACCTATTTTGTTTGCAGGGGTGGATAAAATACGTCCCATTACCCATTTTTATCCGTTAATTAACATTATAGGGTGTGACTTTATCCGGCACGCGCACTTTTAGGAAGATACTTATATCTGCATTAAATGAATAGATGTCTTTTCATTTCTTTAAAGAAGAGTCAATTTATAAAATATACACGAATGCTGACTCGCTTTATAAATATACACGAATGTTGACTCGCTTTTTAAAATATACACGAATGTTGACTCGCTTTATAAATATACACGAATGTTGACTCGCTTTATACATGAATGTTGACTCGCTTTTTAAAATATACACGAATGTTGACTCGTTTTTTTTTAAATATACACGAATGTTGACTCGCTTTATACATGAATGTTGACTCGCTTTATTAAATATACACGAATGCTGACTCGCTTTATAAATATACACGAATGTTGACTTGCTTTATACACGAATGTTGACTCGTTTTTTAAAATATACACGAAAGTTGACTCGCTTTATAAAATATAAACGAATGTTGACTCGCTTTATACATGAATGTTGACTCGCTTTATACATGAATGTTGACTCGCTTTATTAAATATACACGAATGTTGACTCGCATTATAAAATATTGTAGAGCTTTCACTTTTACCTTTACCAGCATTAAATTCCGAAACACTTGTTAAAGATTATTTTAATTAATTATTTGACCTTGATAATACTTTTATGACATTAACTCTTTGACCTTGGTAACACTTTAATGGCATTAACTCTTCGATCTTCGTAATAAATTTAATGGCAATAACCTTTTGACCTTCGTAATACTTTAGTGGCATTAATTCTTTGACCTTCGTAATAATTTAATGACATTAGCTTTTTGACCTCGGTAATAATTTAATAATAAAAGCAAAATTACAGTTTATATGTTTGTATTAAATTAAATGTTGTCATTCTGCAAAACACGATCACGCCAGTTTGATTTAATTGTGATGACGAAATATACACCTGCAAAGGAGCAAGTTTTCGGGTTCTAAAAGATGAGAAAGGTAATCAGCTTCGGGGTAAATGTGGTTAGTGTGGAATTCGGGATAACGAAAATAGGACACCTAAATTAAGAACAGAAGGATTCTAGACATACTATTTAACCTGCTGCAACAGTTGAGATGTTTTATATAGTATATCCTTTGTAAAAATTTATTTTAATAATGCATACAATTTTCTCGTAGTCTATGCACAATTTGTATATCGTCCTGTTTGTAGGCTTGTCGTCTGTGAAGGGTTTAGTATATAGTTATATGCTACAATTTGCAGGCTTATCGTTTGCATAGGGCTTACTACATAATTATATGTGCGTGTTGCTGGGTATTGTACGCGCAGTGTCTTTTTAAAATATATATATATTTGCAGTTCAATGTGCAAAGTGTTTATTACGTATTCGTGGAAGTGTTCATTTCATGGGTATTAACAATTAGACAAAGACAACAAAAAACGGAAACGTGTACTTAAGCTATATTATATTTCTAACACATGTATACAAAGTACATTAAATTTACATAATGGCAATTATATTTGTTCGTGTATAAGGAATTCAATTTAACTAGAGCCACATCTGTTTTCCGGATGTGTGTATTGTCATATATATTTAATTTGCAACTATTGTTATTTAGCGTTATTTTTTTTTTAAATTCTATTGCTTTAAGTGCTGATGTACCATTGTATTGTCCAAACACAAGGTTCTTGTTAAAGAGTTGTTTTATTGTTAAGCGAAAAACGCAGTTTGAACATTTTGTAAATACTGATGACGACATTATCGTTTGAAATGTAGGCAATTGCGGCATAAATATATGAAGGGTCTATGTACATATGATCGAAAAAGCACTGACTTAGGCAAATCTAAAATGTGTTGCTAAAACGCCTATCATGTATGATGGATTATGTTACCTGGAAACTATAGACGCTTGTAATGAATTATGTTATGCAATATATAATTTCTCCCAAATAAAGTGATTTAAAGTGATTTACATATCGGGTTGTTGTTATGAGAGAATTCTTTCAGGACGATGTTTGTTGAGGGATATAAATTTGGAAAAGAATTTAAAAAGTTAATCTTCACGAATTACCCGATTAAAATTATAATTTTTTTCATTAGGTTTGCAAATACAAACGAGTCATCACTGAGTGACCAATATTTTAATAAATAAATAAATAAATAAATAAATAAATAAATAAATAAATAAATAAATAAATAAATAAATAAATAAATAAATAAAGTACTTAAAAGTCATGTATACTGTGGTGAGCATCACACTGTGTGTTATATTTTGCAAAGTTTGCTAAAAGGCATTCGATTGTATCACTACAGTCCAGCGTTAGGCATGTGCAAGGGTAGGTGACAGAATTAGTTTCAAGGCGGCGGTGGAGGAGGGTCAAACGTGTAGTGGTCAGATATTGAGTTTCACTGATGTAGACCAAAATATGTTTAGATCTGAAATTGGGGTGGGAAGTGGTCCCCCACTTGCGACTATGTGCGGGCGCCCACGGTAGGTGGTGATCAATCCAAGATAAGTGGTTTTCTTCAATAATCCGGTATCTTCATCATAGAAACCACATTACACTAACATCTGAGTCCTTGTGAACGCTTTTGTATACTAGTAAGATGGAAGAACTTGTGCATTCGATTCCATATCAATAACGTATTGTGTAGTTTAGCAAAGTTTGTCATAAACACTTGGATATTGATAAGTTTTTTAATTGTTTTAATACATTAAGAATTGTGAATTTATATAAAAAATTAAGGAGTTTAGAAGCAAACTTTTCAAATCCTGTTAATAAAAATATCTTTTACAGCAAATAAATAGAAGATATCTACGTTTTGTTAGTAGATAGCAGTCATTATTTTACGAATGAAGTGGAAACATTGTATTGCCACGAATGGCGAATTTACGAGTGACAATACAACTTGTTTCCACTTAACGAGTGAAATATTCCTTTATATCCACTAAAATACCGTCGATTTTATGTTTATTTTAAAATTATAAATTATATTTTGTTGCTTTATGTTCAAAATTTCATACATTCTTGACGCCGCCGTTTCATTGATTACATAAATGTATACTTCAATGTCTGGACACATTTAAAATCAACCGATTCTGGTGGGGAGAAAGCAAGAAGGAGGGTGATTCAGAAAGAGAACAAGAAATGAAATGTGCCTAAATATGGAAATACAAGAGAACAAGGAATGAATTGTGCCTAAATATGGAAATACAAGAGAACAAGAAATGAAATATGCCTAAATATGGAAATACAAGAGAACAAGGAATGAAATGTGCCTAAATATGGAAATACAAGAGAACAAGGAATGAAATGTGCCTAAATATGGAAACACAAGAGAACAAGGAATGAAATGTGCCTAAATATGGAAATACAAGAGAACAAGGAATGAAATGTGCCTAAATATGGAAATACAAGAGAACAAGGAATGAAATGTGCCTAAATATAGAAATACAAGAGAACAAGGAATGAAATGTGCCTAAATATGGAAATACAAGTTTGCCAACTATACTTAAGGGGCAAATATATTTACTACATTGATATAGAAAGTAGTTCCAAAAGTGATATCACCACCGTGGCGATCAAAGTGGTATTGCTATTCATGCGATATTACGTTTCCCACTGGTAAATTTCAATATCTCAATAGGAAGTATGTAGTAAAAGATAATTCACAAGCGAGTAACATGTCGAGGATGTATATCCAGTAAAATCATTTAATAAATCTGAGATGCTTTGGGTTTATTTGTTGGATACGTAAATCCGTTCATACCAGAAGAAAACCAACAAGTATATTCTAAAAATAGGAATAGTTATGGTTATTTAGGGATGCGTTTAGAGGCAAGAAATAACAGAAGGAAAACCAGTACGTGCAGTTTGAGAGATGGGGAACATAATGTAACTTGGACAATGTATGCCTACTTGACGAGAGAAGTACGAAAAGCAAAACTTAGACATTACAATGACCATGCCGGTCGCTAAACATATTTTAGAATTTAAAAAAATAAGAAGGACTAGATGGCATAATGTCATAATTAAGGCTATGCGTTTTGATTGGATGGTATAAAGGCGTATTTGAGGTTTAGCCTTTTGATTGGATAATAAAACAGCATATGTGAAGCTGTGCGGTTTGAAAAAGACCAATGTGAAGCCAATCTGTACAATTTACATTTTGAGTACTACGGGTTTATTCACTAGGTTGTGAATTTGGACCGTGTCAGAAAAAAAATGAAATTGATCAAGATTTCGTTTGATTGGGGAAAGAAGTTATTAAAATTGCGAAATAATAACCCCCAAAGGTCATATGGGTGTACATTAGTACGGTTGTGTGAAAGGAGACTCTTAATGAGCTTATAACCATAATAACTTTCACTCAGTAATTACGATGATATTTTAAAGATAGTTGGGATACTTAAGTCGAATGGCAATAATGGCACTGATATCTAAATGCTAGTTGTGACTATTTTGTAAATTAGCAATAATGGCGCTGATATCTAAATGCTATTGTGACTATTTTGTAAAATAGCAATAATGGTACTGATATCTAAATGATAGTTGTGACTATTTTGTAAAATGGCAATTATGGCACTGATATCTAAATGATTGTTGTGACATTTTTGTAAATTAGCAATAATGGCGCTGATATCTAAACGATTGTTGTGACATTTTTGTAAATTAGCAATAATGGCGCTGATATCTAAATGCTATTGTGACTATTTTGTAAAATAGCAATAATGGCACTGATATCTAAACGATTGTTGTGATATTTTTGTAAAATAGCAATAATGGTACTGATATCTAAATGATAGTTGTGACTATTTTGTAAAATGGCAATTATGGCACTGATATCTAAATGATTGTTGTGACATTTTTGTAAATTAGCAATAATGGCGCTGATATCTAAATGCTATTGTGACTATTTTGTAAAATAGCAATAATGGCACTGATATCTAAATGATTGTTGTGATATTTTATTTAAAATAACATAATGGCAATGATATTTGAATGATACTTCGGATATCATCAGAAACTACTTAAATTAATGCAATACTGTTCCGAAGTTGGAAATTGATTTAAATTATTGTTTTGATTTTTGTTGAAGGTGCTGTAGTTGGATATCTTTTTTAATTGCGCGTGCGCTAGTGTGTGGGGGTGGGGGTGGACGTGTTGGAATCGCTGTGTTTGTGACCTGATTTATCTAACCATGGTGACAACACCGATCGCCTAGATCGCATGCACCAGCGTTTTAGATGATTTCCATGAGTTTCCTCCGTTTTTTTCTGAACGATTTAGCTTTCTTTCAAAACAAATAGCTTCCAGTTCCCGAAAATGCCACAGGTGCGATCATTTATCACAAAAGCCCAGATAATGTATGTTTAGGATCAGTTAACCATTTGCCACTAATTTGTGGCTAAACGGTGCCAGAGCTGATTTCAGCCGTGCAAGTAGATGACCGGAAGTCGTTAATTATTCACGAAGGAGGCTATAACAGAATAAATCGTATCTGATCCGTGAGTTTTAAGGTCACTGGCCATACTCTAAGATTTTTCTTTTTATATTTGAGTTACATGATTACAAGTAGTTATACTCGCACAAAAATAATTAAAACACAAAAATAATTAAAAACTATCAAGTGTAAAGAAGAAATAATTAAATTACTCGATTTATTCAACGCTGTTACTTACTTTAAGCTACGATTTTCCACATATAGAGGGAGCCAACCGGAAACGACGTACATTTTATCCCCACAAGACGAAGTGCATGCTTTTTGTAATCGAAAAATAAAACACTATAAAACTATGGTGAGGGAACATTAGATGAAACTATTGAATGAAAACTAATTTACTGTTCAGACTTATTTCTACGTGCGTGCACGAAGCACTAGATTGTGTCGCTTTCAAAACTGTTCCATTGTTTCAATTTATTATCAAGATTCCGATAACACAGGTTAAAAGGAAGAAATCGGCACACTTAAAAGAATCAAAAGGATCCGATGTTGGCTTTCTTATTTCGGCCTACTTCGTAAAAACAATCGACACACTTAAAAAAAAACAAAGTGTAATTTCTGGGCTTCGCTTGATTTGTAATAAAATAACAATTGTATTTGATAACCTGTCGGTAAGTTTAGGCAAGGAGGTTATTGCTCGCTGCCAGTTGCGTTTATTCATCACACGGGCTTCTATTTGTTTGTCATATGTGACCATAAATGACGTTTGCAGGGTAAATAGTATACATAGTAATAACTTGCTTTAATAATACTTTTATGACCCATGCTAGCTAAAAGATTAACATTTGCACTCAACAGTGAATGTATTTTAATATAAAGATTTTTATTTGCGATATACCGTCGTATATGTAGCTTAGACACAAAATAATCTTGGTCGTTTTGCACCTTATACTTTATCATACGTGAAGGGCAGGTGCCTTCAAGCAATCGGGTGATATTTCGTCTCTTTTGTGATTTTGTTACCTGACATAATCGACAGATATACAGTAAGGATGCATACGCCGGCGTCCGTGAATAAATTTCATTATGTAATAAATTTCACATGATGAAAAATGAAGTAATAAATGATAACAATGCGATGTTAGTTTCTTTCATTTTTATTTCAAAAGTTGATGTTTATTTATGTTATCGTACCTTGCTGAGGGGGGGGGGGGACACATTCAACATAAAACAATTTCCTTCCTTATTTCTATGGAATAATGGAGCGACTAGACTATGATTGACGATATTGGCTAGTAATGATAAGCTTTCGGTTTACGCGCGCGCACACAAAGACAACTTGAAGAAGAAAAAAAAAACAACAATAAAGTTAACTGGTAAGACCTACATATTGCAGCAACTAAACACTTACAAAACCCTCAACATTTCTCTCTCTCTCTCTCTCTCTCTCTCTCTCTCTCTCTCTCTCTCTCTCTCTCTCTCTCTCTCCTCTCTCTCTCTCTCTCTCTCTCTCTCTCTCTCTCTCTCTCTCTCTCTCTCTCTTTTATTTTCTTTAAAAGATTATCAAGATAGTTTAATTTTTTTAAATTTGTATTTTTTAAAACACATTATATTTTACAATATATATATATATATATATATATATATATATATATATATATATATATATAAATATATATATATATATATATATATATACTCTGTTGTTAGAAGCAAAACGTGTTTAAACTATTGTTCAATTGAGTCGAATTGTCTTTCGAGTTGGGCTGAAATGTTTCGAGTTGGGCCAAATTGTTTTTATTCTTGGGCCGAATCGTCTTTGGTCTAAATTGAATCCGATTAGACATAAATGGCACAACTATCCGATCCCTCGCCCTATTTTATCCCACAGCTTTAAACCACTTTGTATTCTGGTAAACAGGTCTTTCGAGAAAAAAAAGAAAGAACCCTTTGTCCTATCATCACTCTTCTGGTTACAACCATATACACCATATTCGCTTAACAAAAGCACGATCCGAAAGATATCTCACATCGATAGTTACGTTGGGAAATTAAACACTAGAATGGCATGTAATATGCAGATGCCATATTTTCCAGTCAGTTTGATTTGTTTCAGACTTGTTATATTGAAACAGCTGCAGCGAACTATACAGTTCGGACCAGGCTGTTTTCGAACACATTATCACCGCATATATCTCTTTTTCCCAACACAGCCTTCAATCGTGGTAACTGACTGAATCACAGCTTATTGACATAATCGGGAAAATATTTCTGGACATCGATCCATCCATAGGTTGGAAAATTACGCAGTAGCTGTCATTCGGTACAAATTATACATTGCAGCAGCTTTGCCCAGAAATACCGAGCTAAGACGTGGGCCGTCTAACATATGGCAGACTCCGAGTGAAGTTTACAATTTAACAAGTGTGCCAGGTAACGCCAAGGTGTTTTCATTGAAGAGGAGAAAAATTTTATATCCTTGTGCTGACTCGGGAATAATTGTTTTCATTCAACAAAGGCGGAGTCATACAAAGTTTAGTGTGGTTGCCTGGAAATTACAAACGATGCAGTAGATACCGTATGTGTACGTCTGTGACAAATTGGGTCCGATTGCAACAATGTTTATTTGTAGACTTCTTTTTTCAAATGCTAAAACTCGATTTCAAAAGATATAAATTTGGGTGCAACCACCTCCATATTAATTAAATTATATAAGCCAGAAAAGGCTCTTGTTTCAAGGACGTGAAATCATATGTTAACGTTGATTTAATCTGATACGTTACCATTTGTATCGAAACATCATTGCCAGAATTGTTAACGACAATGATGTTATTTATTTCATTATTCATTTACATCTTAGTCATTAGTCAAAAAAGTAAGTATTAACGTGGATACATCCAGTCAACAATTCGCGTAAGTTTATCAAAATGGCACACTCCCGTTGAATGGAGGGGCATATTTGCAGGATCTAGTCTCACATATTCCTATTTATGACTGTTACGCGTCTAAACTCTTGCAAAATGTAACAGAAAAGAGTGAATCCAACAAGCTTTGTAAAATTTAACAAATAATGTTTTCCCTAGAAAAACAAGGTAAAAATGAAGAAAAAAAAAGAATTCGCGGTTTTGCAAATCAAATCAAAATTAATACAAGAATTTAAAAAAAAATAGAAGTTCTATTATTAAGAACTCCTCAATTAACTGAGTTCGAATTTCGATGAAATCCAAAAAGGAAGACGATGACATCTGTTAACCTGTGAAATGCAGTGTCAACAGTCTCTTGTTGAATCACAGAAAATATTATTCAGTTTTTGAATTCTGTATAAATTTCGATAAATGTCATGTATTTCCAGGGAAAAAAAACACAATTTCTTAAATTCCAAATAATTGAAAGAAAAAAATATATGCCTAATCAGCCCAAAACTAGTCACAACATAAAACAGCTTGACTTCTCAAGTGTTAAGGCACTACTGAGAATTCTTTCTCAATATATCAGTAATAAGTCTAACTAAGATGCAAAATAGATTCCCGGATGTTGGAGAACCTTCTAGACAATTTTGAAATTTGTAACAATAAACGCATGTTTCATATAACGTACTCCAGGTATGACCTTGACTTAAGTTAATAATTCGTACTCTGAGAAAGAATTTAAAAATATTAAAAGGGTTTACTACAACTATCACTGGTTCTTAACCAACGTCAGAAACTAGATACAGTGTTTCAATTATTTGTTGTCTACCAATGAAATTTTTAAAAATGCCAAAATCCAGCAAATCTGAACTTAATTCTAAAAAATCAAGTCCAATAAATAATATTACATTACAATAACATGTAATGGAATATAAAAAATTAAAATATCAGAAAAACAATTAAATTAAATCAAATATGCATAACAATGATCCAAAACTAATTTCCAATTAGTACACATTTTCGCACTTGCACCAGTTGATACGGGTAAAGGCTTCTCAATTTCAATCTGAAGAAAACCAATGAAAGAAATAAAACTTTAATATATCTCAATTTTTCGATTGGTCTGGTGACCCATTAGTACACATTAATTACGAGAATAATTCCACCCTAAAATCCACAACATTATTGGATTAAATCTACAGTTCGTACCAGATGTTTTAATATAGGTATTACTTTCTTCTCTCCTTCTTTTCTTCCGATTATGGTGGTTATAGTTAGCGTCCGCAAATACAAGCAATTATTTGTTTGATACAAACTATATATCAAAATAAAATTGCTAGGTCCATTGCACTATTCTATAAAAGGTTGGATATGATCATGACTGGGATTTTTCAATTTTGTTGCTGTGTCACATGCTGTGTCACATATTTCTGCGAACGATATCTTCCACCCCCACCCACCCACCCCACCTCTCTCTCTCTCTCTCTCTCTCTCTCTCTCTCTCTCTCTCTCTCTCTCTCTCTCTCTCTCTCTCTCAATATATATTCACATATATGGACGTATATGTTGACAGTAACTTTGTCAAATTTTACCGCAACTTTTACTCACAAATATAACAAACAAAACTTGAATATTTTTATTCAGTGCAGTTAGTCAATCTCTAGTATGTCTTAAGTTGGCTCGTTATTTCATCAAATCAGATCATTTGTTAACGTTAACTAAAAAACGTACAAGTACATATTTTCATTTCCCTTTTTTTTCTCCGATGATTATAGCGCCCATTTTGTGAGAAATGTCATGTAATACTCGACCTATGACTTTCAACATTTTTGGTTTTGTATGTGAATAATGAATGAGTTACGAAAAAGGTGAGTGTGTGTGTGTGAGAGAGAGAGAGAGACAGAGACAGAGACAGAGACAGAGACAGAGAGGGGTCCGTTATCCACAATAAAATGTGATTTACTTTATATAAATAAATAATTCTGACACATTGATCATGTTTTCAATTATCTCTAGTTTCCTGTCTCTCACGGATTAGGAGTTTAATTTCTGAAATAATTTTTTGATGATTATAAATAGTTCTGTACTGAAGGTCAGTATTTATGACCTTAAATTTGCCGCCCACCCTAAAAGCCCGACTTAGTTTAGTTCATGACCCTTGTTCATAGCATTGTTCCGTGGTTATGTTGAGGTACCACATGTTAGTCTTCGTTTGCACGAATTGCAAACCTCTCGAAATACAAAAGCGTTTGTGATTGATTTCGACGAGGAGGTCTGGCACTTGGTAAAGAAAAATAAATCATTCTTTAAAAAGGTCGATGTCAAAAGTGGAAAGCCTGAAACAGGCATATACAGATCTGAAAATTGCTGCTCCAACGCCGAAAGGAAGCATGCCATATCTCAGCAGCATTGTTCTAATTCGTTTTATAGAGTCATAGATGATATACGAATTAAATGTATCATTTCTTATAATCTATAAATCATAAGCACCAACATTGGAATTGTATACATTATTTTTTCTTGACAAAAATGCATTCAATCAATAATAGAAATATTAGAAATAACTTTAGATTGAAGGACTTTGTTATCTACTCAAGGACCGAAATTAGATTGACTATGTCAGCTGTTGGCTCTCGAATTGTGATTTATAACGGAAAAACTAGGAGTTTGAAAGCCGTTTATTTTACAAAGATTAGAAAATTGACATTTTGCACAAATTTTATTTCATCCGTGGAAGAGTAATTAAGACCCCGCTTTGTGGAGTTTGTGGAAGGGTAATTAAGGTCCGGCTCGGTGTATTCTGTGGACGCGTTTCGACTCTATGTAATAAAATGAAGCAAAACCAACAAATTTAAGTTTGGATTAAGTTATAAAGTGAACAATTAAGAGGAACTTGCAGCATTATGAATTAAATTCCAATAATCCTAACTGTTCTTTCAAAAGTCCAAAAGTACAGAATGTTCCAAATGACGCCCCTCCCCCCCCCCCATATCGATTGTGCCGATGTATTAATGTATTAATAGTCTTGAATGTGCTGATGTACCACAATGATAAAAATCCAGTATCTCCTTGAACGAGTCCTCAATAATCACTAAGTAGTGTTTTGGTCTTTAAGATCAACGACCCCTTTGTAGTTCTAAAGAATAATTTTAATTTTTTATCTCAAATTATATTTGAACACAACTAGAATGATACCACACACTGAACTTAAAATAGGAACCAATACGTATTTATTTACCTAGTCATTTGTATACAAACTCTCAATAATTTTTATACAAACTTTTTCCTTTCTCTGTTATCTCTTTATCTTTTTATGACGTTAATTGTTTAAACTCCTCTTTTCCAACAAAATGTCACCTTCCATCTGTGTAATTGTTATGTTTATCAAATCGAAATCCAATTCACATATTGTCGTTTTTTTCTTCTTCGTTTTTTTTAGTTATTCAAACATAATTGGCTTAGTTTCTTCTTGACATGTAACTGTCAAGTAAACATAAACATCATTACCCAGTTAAAATCTGTTCAACATAATCAGAAAACTTGTTTTGTAGTAGAATGTTTCTATGTTCAACTCGCTCTACCAGCTGGTAATCACAGTACCGAGTTAACGTCATAATCCATTGACTAAGACAAAGTAATCTAGTCCATTGTCATACTTCAATGTAGATATCAAAAGTAATCCAGTCCATTGTCATACTTCAATGTAGATATCAAAAGTAATCCAGTCCATTGTCATACTTCAATGTAGATATCAAAAGTAATCCAGTCCATTGTCATACTTCAATGTAGATATCCAAAGTAATCCAGTCCATTGTCATACTTGAATGTAGATATCCAAAGTAATCCAGTCCATTGTCATACTTGAATGTAGATATCCAAAGTAATCCAGTCCATTGTCATACTTGAATGTAGATATCAAAAGTAATCCAGTCCATTGTCATACTTGAATGCAGATATCAAAAGTAATCCAGTCTATTGTCATACTTGAATGTAGATATCAACATAAATGTGCAGATGTGCTAAATTATACAGAAAAAACTTTATCTCATGCATGGCTAGAACTGTGGATTTTTGTTATTGAAATATTACGTATATTCGTCTGTTTCACCCTGCTAACTAACACTTTGTAATTTAACCTGTATACAAGAAGACCACAAAATTTATCCAGAGTGCACACTACATTTACATATTACAAAAGCAAGCTCCGGTACTTTATTCTGGAATCAATTATGTGTATTTATCTTCAAAACCAAATTGCAACGATTATTTTAGCAAGATTCCAAATCAATTGCAGACAGATTATTTCCTTTTCTCTTTTGTGCAGTATATTTCGAAATAATAGATGGGAATCTACATACATAATGCTGATTATAACATTATATTGTCTGCAGTCTAAAACGAAGAGTTTCTAGTGCTTCGGACCATGGTAAAATACGCATTTCACAAAATAAATATTTGTATCTAAAGCTGCATTATGCTGATCATGGTTTACAATATAGCTTATAGTAACATTATTTCTTCAGAGAAATAATGCATTGCTGCAGCTCGAAGAATTAATCTCTCATTAATGTCACACATTGGGTTAATTTCTTGCTGTTGAGAATGGCATGGAACCTAAACCATGTCCTACCATACTACACACTTGTACTCGAGCTGTGTGGTAATTTTATTGATTTTTAAAATAACTTTAATTAATGCTTATTTAGTGATTTTGTATTTATGTTGTAAATGCTCTCATATCCCTACACAAATACATAATATAAAGAAAAAGTAATTAACGCTTGTCTGTAAATATAAGTAGTTGTACTATATTTAAATATGTGTTTCGTTTTCTTTTCTATCCATTTTTCCTATCTTTGTTTAGTTAAAATTGTACAGGCTATCTCTGTGTATGTTTTTTTAATTAATTCAATTTCTGCTTGTATTCTCAAGTTTGTGTTGCCTCTACTTTTTCTCGCCACGGTAAGTAAGGCATCATCTATTACTTCTAGCACTTTTATTTGTTGTATTTGTCACGTATTCTGATATTGACTTTTGTCTATTTATCAGTGACAATTATTTGCCACAGTTAATTTTGATGATGTGTTTTCCCGACGTGCTTTTCTTGAAACCTTTTTGACCAGCACAAAAAGCAGATCAAGGATGTTGCAGAAATTTAATTTAATACAAGTTCATAAGAAACGAGCTGATGATAATTAAAACGCATTTGCTATGTAAAACGTGATTCTGGTAACGAGACCAAGAAAATTTAAATTTCCAGAAAGTAAAGCATAACAACAGCATCGACATGATGTTAACATATAACTCTATACCAGGTCAGATTGGAAAAATTGGTTTCGAAAAGACAAATTCAAATAGCTAAAATGGCTGTATAGACCAAAATATCCACTTCCGTTGTATAAAGACGGATAGATGAGAAAATTGAGACATAAACTGCGCTGTAAGTTATCAAATCATAAATAAAAAAGAAGAATTCATCTGCTGAAATGCATGAAGGGCAGTAAAAAGATATTGGCATGAAAGAGATGTAGAAAAAATTCTCGGCATAAAAGAGATGTAAACAAATTAACGGAATAAAAGAGATATAACGGACACTACTGTTGAAATGGAAATATCTAAATATTGTTCTGTCTAAAGAACATTTATAAATGTTCAACAGGGACTTCAAGCAGATTAAGTAGAGGAGTTATTGCTTCAGTAAAGGACAAAGATGAGTCTGCCGATACATGTTAGCAATTATCTGTTTCAATTAGCAACTTTACTGGGAGTTACTGGCAATGTCATCAGCTGGCTTTTGACAACAGCCAAGCATTTTGTTTCTCATTGTTGAATTATTGCTTGTTTGGACATAGTGGATTTGTTATTTGCATATTTGATAGGATGTGTAATCAAAGCTAATACAGGGAAATAGTTTTACTACCCCACATTAGGTCATCCAAATCGTGATTGTAAGCCACATTTCGCCTGTAAATTTTGCATCACATTTGCCACCATGACAACCATAAAAAGCGCCTGACGACGACGAGAAAGTCCCTTCTTATTTATTTCATTGTGTAATTTACCAGTCTCTAATCATAAATACCGCACCTAGAGTCACACAACGTACACATCTAGATTTTAATTGGGACTATTTAACGACATGGACACTCATGCATCCCTGACATTATTTCTGAAAACTCGTATCGACCTTTCGGATAGACCGGGTCCGGACCGGTTGATTTCGATGAATCTAAATATTCCAGTAACTTATTCACTTTTGTCAGACTTCTAGAACAGAAGCTCATGTTCTTCATTATGTTTTTTAGTAAAGGCGCTAAAACAAAAACAGAAGAAGCAAAAAAAAAAACGAGGAAAAAAACGTCCACTAGCACGTCTTTTCTGCATCGGTGCTCGATATATAGGTATACCATCAAACTCTGTGTGCAGTTCTGATATCCCTGCTACTGATACACGGCTTGAGTTGACATATTTCCAGACATATCTGCAGTTCCGTCTGGCACTTTCAGATATTTGTTTTTCATGCTGTTTTCTTTCTTTCTTGTGCCTGATTTCACCTTGTTTTTACTGTAGTCTCTATATCTACCATATTATCTACTTTCAATGTAGTCTATATATATATACCATAGTATCTACTTTCAATGTAGTCTATATATATATACCATAGTATCTACTTTCAATGTAGTCTCTATATATACCATAGTATCTACTTTCAATGTAGTCTATATATATATATATATATATATACCATAGTATCTACTTTCAATGTAGTCTCTATATATACCATAGTATCTACTTTCAATGTAGTCTATATATATATATATATATATATACCATAGTATCTACTTTCATTGTAGTCTCTATATATACCATAGTATCTACTTTCAATGTAGTCTCTATATATACCATAGTATCTACTTTCAATGTAGTCTATATATATATATACCATAGTATCTACTTTCATTGTAGTCTCTATATATACCATAGTATCTACTTTTAATGTAGCTTGTCTATAATGTGTTTACATTTAATAAATACGACTTACACCTTTAGATTGTAAAGAATATTTTGACTTTCTTTTTCGTATTTCTAGGTTTTGAAATGTTAATGTCCATCTCTGACACCAGTTTATATATATATATATATATATATATATATATATATATATATATATATATATATATATATATATATATATATATATATAAATCCAACTTACGCTGGTCCTTAACCTTCTTTTTCACTAACGAATCTGTATTCTTTCCTTAGTTTGTATTAGTTTGCTTTAAAATAATTATACTTTATATTAATCATAGCCATAGATTATAAACACCTATATTTTATACTAGTTAAAAAGTAGTAGTCAATAAATAGTTATACGTTTTACTGGTCAAAGAGTCAGTTTATAAATAATTATACTTTGTACTAGTCATATAGTTATAATCTATAAACAGTTATACTTAATACTAGTTAAAAAATAATTTTCTATAAAAAGTCAGTCTATAAATAAATTCTTATTGATACCAGTCAACATAAAGTCAACTTCTATAAATGATTATACTTGATACTAGTCATCATAAAGTCAAGGTCTATAAATGATTATATTTGATACTAGTCATCATAAAGTCAACGTCTATAAATGATTATTATTGATACCAGTCATCATAAAGTCAACGCCTATAAATGAATATACTTGATACTAGTCATCATAAAGTCAAGGTCTATAAATGATTATATTTGATACTAGTCATCATAAAGTCAACGCCTATAAATGATTATAATTGTTACTAGTAATCATAAAGTCAACGCCTATAAATGATTATTATTGATACCAGTCAACATAAAGTCATTGTCTATAAAAAGTCAGTCAATAAATAATTTGTATTGATACCAGTCATCATCACATCAACGTCAATAAATGATTATAATTGTTACTAGTAATCATAAAGTCAAGGTCTATAAATGATTATATTTGATATTAGTCATCATAAAGTCAATGTCTATAAATGATTATATCTGATACCAGTCATCATAAAGTCAAGGTCTATAAATGATTATATTTGATACTAGTCATCATTAAGTCAACGTCTATAAATGATTATACTTGATACCAGTCATCATAAAGTCAAGGTCTATAAATGATTATACTTGATACCAGTCATCATAAAGTCAACGACTATAAATGATTATACTTGATACCAGTCATCATAAAGTCAAGGTCTATAAATGATTATGCTTGATACCAGTCATCATAAAGTCAACGATTATAAATGATTATAATTGTTACTAGTAATCATAAAATCAATGTCTATAAATGATTATACTTGATACTAGTCATCATAAAGTCAACGTCTATAAATGAGTATACTTGATATTAGTCATCATAAAGTCAACTTCTATAAATGATTATAATTGTTACTAGTCATCATAAAGTCAACGTCTATAAATGATTATACTTGATACCAGTCATCATAAAGTCAAGGTCTATAAATGATTATACTTGATACCAGTCATCATAAAGTCAACAACTATAAATGATTATACTTGATACTAGTAATCATAAAGTCAATGTCTATAAATGATTATCCTTGATACTAGTCATCGTAAATTTAACATCTATAAATGATTATGCTGTATGTTAGTCATTGCTTATGAAACATCAATAGGTAAAGTCTATAACACAGTGGTCGCTAGAACCAAAGGGGTTGTCATACATGATTTCTGCTACACGGTTACCATCCTTTACTATAATTAAATCGAAATTTGACCACTCTTGATTGATTCTACATATTGTGTGTTTAACAACCATTTGTTGAAAGTTACAGTTTCTTATACATTCAATGCATTTTAAATCTATATCATCTATTCCACGGTTACCAGTCTATTATCGGAAAATTGAAGTCACGTGTAATTATTACATGATTGGATGACCCTTCTAATTTACTTACACTTGTTAATAGCTAATTTCATTGGTTAGGATTCTCCTTTGCTGATGAACGGATTGTATAAATGCATCTAAAAAATAGTTTGCATTTGTCCTTCATGTTTATTTTAACCCATACACTTACTTTGAACTCATTTAAATTTTTTAATATTAACTGATTTCAGTTTGTATTTCCTCATCGTCCTTCTTCAATGAAATTATATGGGAACATTTTGCAACCAGTTGTAGCTAACTCGGTTTTGTTTATCTCAAATATAGCATTCTTCGGTAAAACTTCCGTTATCATAATAACGCTCATATAACGTAATACCAATTCAACGTCACAGTTATTGATTAATCTATCAACACAGTGTTGATGCAGTTTAGTTTATCAAACTATTTTTTTTATTGTATAGATTCGGTCATTGTTATGATCCTTTTCACCAGTAACGAAAGAACATTGAATTAACTCATTTACAATCATATGTACAAGATTTGATGTCAGACGTGGGATAATGTGAGACCCACCACTCCTTATTGTGTTTGGTTAGCTTTATCTTGGAAACGATCGACTATGCTGTTAATGTCCGAATCTAGTAATTCATTTTGAAAAAGATATGAAATTAATGGATGAAAAACAAGATCTGAGCAGAGATATAAAAAAGATAACACGAGACCCCATATGTAACAGTTTAATAAATTAAATTTAAAAAATGACATTGAAAACGACATTTGAATTATTCACTTTCTCTTACAATAGTTAAAAAAATTTATGCAAAATTCAATTAGCCGTTCTATTACACCGATAAAGCAAATTTCATCATATAATCGAGTGACTGATCGGGACACAGCATCACATGGTTGCTTCCGGTCTTTTACTTCTCACTGTTAGTTATAGGTCGGCGTTTCCGTCCCGCCCCCCCCCCTCTCTCTCTCTCTCTCTCTCTCTCTCTCTCTCTCTCTCTCTCTCTCTCTCTCTCTCTCTCTCTCTCTTCCAAAACGATACAGACATGTATAACCATTAGAGTTCAGTCAGTGAGACTCATAGTTGCTTATCGGTTTTTTTCGTGACTCATGGAAGAAATTGTTACGCTAGACCCCCACCCACCTATCTCTCTCTCTCTCTCTCTCTCTCTCTCTCTCACACACACACACACACACACACACACACACACACACACAAACACACACAGGATATACAAAAAAAAACTAGTCTCGTTCATCAGAATGTAAAAACATGGAATCGATAACAGGTGGTCTTTCAAAAGAATGGTAGCACATAAAGTGCCGCTGTTAACGTCTATTTGTGCCTTTGGGAATACCATGATCTATTGCTGCAGTTGGATGTAGACTAATATTGGTTACGCAATGAAAAGCCTACGTAAAAATCTATCCATACATGTTTCTTTGGATGATTCCATACTTCTAATTAAATAGTTTGCTTGGGTGAATTAAATGTAAAGGTAAAATACCTACTGGGTATATTTATTTATTTATAGGCCTAATAAACTAAAAATCTTGCCTGGGTTATGCAAGTATTGAAATCTTTATCCGCCATCATTGACGCCCAAGACAAATTACAAATGTTTCCCAAACAGCGGATAGCTTAATTAATGTAGACTCTACATTTTGGTTCACATCTTTAATCAGTGGTTGCTATCGAATATCCGATAACTTCATGGCCAACAAGCATCGAGTGCACGACTGCAATGAACTCTTTGCACGAAAACTCAGTATAACAGTAATCTCTCTCTCTCTCTCTCTCTCTCTCTCTCTCTCTCTCTCTCTCTCTCTCTCTCTCTCATCATATTTGTGTACAAAACAAATACTTGGAAACTTTTGATGATAGAATCATACATTGGTTCATTTTTGTGTGGAAATACTATGCAATGATCATCCATTTAGACTGCTCTAGTGACCTATGTGATTAGAGCGCCCGTCTCAGATGCGCGAAGTCGCGGGTTCGAACCCCTAACTCGTCATACCAAAGACATAAAAATAGTTTAAAATATATGCCTCGCGAGGCGCTCACCATAAAGAAGTTTGTGTTAGGGATTGTCTGTCTGGATTATTTGACTGCGTGGGATGATGTTCCAGTGATAAACATCACTATAAACGGCCATACTGCAGACATCGTAGCGCTGTCAAAAAAATAAATTACGAAAACACGAACACACAGTTCCAGCTAGGAAGGATATACGTATCTTTATATCAGTTATTTAACTCGGTACGCATCATTCAGTTAAATCTAACGTTGCATAGGTGCACATCGTCAGGTTCAAAATCGTTCAATTACATTATAAACAAGTCTCGTTCTCGAAACCTTTATCGGTGTCTTCGCTAAATCCAATCCCATCCCAGCTTCATCCCGTCACACCATGCTTGATTCAGTTTAGTTTACATCATGCATACGCACACATGACCACACACGCATCACATACAACCTTTTTTTTTTATTTGTTAATGCTATGGTTTAAAGCATTCCTGTAAATATATGCACACAATTTGTCTTCGGGAATCGAACTTTTCTGTTAATAGGAGTATTTGTTTTTTAATGTACCTATCATTCGAGTCATTCTATTCAAGCATTACAAATGAGTTTGATTTCAATAAGAAGATTCATAACAAACTTGACTCACAAGGTTGCTTTGACACATGGATAGTTCTTTGCAACCAGAAGATAATGAGGTGCCTAGATACAAAGGATCAGGATAAGTCCATGGAGGTAATGGTAAAAAAAAAAAGATTGTTTATAGACATCAGAATTTGGTGTAATATATTTCAGTGCTATATTTTCACGTCTGAAATTCATCATTGGGATGACAGTGTCATAAGAGCTGGAACAGATTTTGTAGGCAGCAATTAGAGATCTTTGAACATACATGTGAGAATAACTAAACAGCAGGACTTGTATTGACAAGCTCTCCTAACTTTGATATGGGTGAATTTGTGTCCGTTTGTATGTTTTGTTGCCCATTTGGGCTACAGTACCAGTACAATTACTCAGACTGTGCGTTCTGCGGATGTTAACAGGTACATTGCATATCGTTGCAACTTTGCCAAAACGCATGCGAAGATGTAGGTTATAGATAAGGTGAAAGACGGGTCTAGTATACAAATTAACAAGTGTGCCAGGTAGCGTCAAGGTGTGGATGGGAATACAGATCTTTCCTGTTGCTGAGTCTGAAATAGTTTCTCCGTTCTGCAAACTAAGTAGGCCGTATGTACCGTACGCATCTGTCCTTGTGAAGAATCACAAGGAGTCCGTATGAGCCATACGTATCTGTCCTTGATAAGAATTACTAAAGGCGACCGTAGATATCATATGTATCTGTCCATGTTCAGAATCACAAGGAGTCCCTCTGTACCATATGTATCTGTCCTTGAGAAGAATCAGGAGTTCGCATCTTTCCTTGAGAAGTATCACAAGGAGTCCGTACGTACAGATGTATCTTCCATTGCGAAGTATCACAAGGAGTCCGTTCGTACCGATGTATCTGCCATTGAGAAGTATCACATGGAAGCCGTACGTACCGATTTATTTGTCCTTGAGAAAAATCAAAAGGAGGACCTAGGGACTGATTTATGTGCCCTTGAGAAAATTCACAGGGAATCTGTACGTACCGATGTATCCGCCATTGAGAAGAATCACACGAAGTCCGTACGTACCGATGTATCAGCCATTAAGAAGAATCACAAGGAGGACGTGGGTACCGATTTATCTGCCATTGAGAATAATCACAAGGAATCCGTATGTACCGATTTATCTGCCCTTGAGAAAAATCACAAGGACTTAGGTACCGATTTATCTGCCATTGAAAAGAATCACAAGTGGGACGTAGGTACCGATTTATCCGTCCTTGATAAAATCAAAAGTTGGACTTGGGTACCAATTTATCTGTCATTGAGAAGAATCATAAGGTGGACGTAGGTACCGATTTATCTGCCCTTGAGATAAATCACAAGGAGGACCTAGGACCGATTTATCTGCCCTTGAGAAAATTACAGGACTTAGGTACCTATTTATCTGCCCTTGAGAAAAAAATCAAAAGTATGACGTAGGTACCGATTTATCCGCCCCTGAGAAAAATCAAAAGTAGGACGTAGGTACCGATTTATCTGCCCTTATGAAAAATCAAAAGTAGGACGTAGGTACCGATTTATCTGCCCTTATGAAAAATCAAAAGTAGGACGTAGGTACCGACCGTACGTGTCCTTCAGAAGAATCACATGCAACTACAATTACTGAGAACACTGATTACTGGAGGTTTTATGTACTACGGTACAATAAATGGGTTCAAAGAGGTGAACACAAGCTGTGAGATATTGATAATCAGGTTTCTTGTATCAACATCACTAAGTATCTACATCCCTTTGTTAAAAAAAAAACATGTAACCCGTTTTTCCTTCTGTAAGCTCACGAAATTTACATTTCTTAAAGGGGGGGGGGATGCACTCATTTAGGGGTTTGTGTCCAATTACTGAACGATGGCGAAATATCGGCTGAACCAGTAAGTGTTCAGTTTTTGCATGATCATGTACTTGTATTGCAGAGTCTATGTAAACGCTTAAATGAAATCAGAATGTCTTCATACCGTCCAAGAAATTGACGAGTCATATTAAACAATTGACGATAATGCACCCTTTTTTATGGATACTAAAAATCCCTGCTTTGTTGCATATTTAGTCTTGTCTCCATGAAAGTGATACGATAAGGGTTGAATGACATTGTATAACATTTTACGACTAATACAATTTAAAGAACCCACTGATTTTTTTAAAAACGATTAATGATTTAAAGAACCCACTGAATTCTTGCCGTGGACATAGAAGCTATTGGTTTGTGTTTTGTAATGGTTTCATCACCATCGTCGTCGTTTCGTCTGGGATGACCACATAAGAGTCAAGAAAATTTGTTTAAAACACTCTACATTTAATGAAATGATTCATTGCTTCATTCAAAATATCAAACTGATTATTGATATTTGAACGTTCTGACCTTCTTTGCAGTGAATATATTATTACAAAATTGATTGTACAGCATGTACGTAGTTGCTGCTTTGCTCAATCAAACTGAATAAAAAAGATCAAAAGGCACACCAAAAAATGTAGATTAACAACAACTTCTTATGATATCTGTAAAATAAGCAAAATAATACCGGCATGTATGCCGACTAGTAATAAAGACAACTACATCTCCCACTTTTTTCAGGTGATCCCCTCCCTCACTTTATTTATGTACAGCTTTATCTGCTATGCTGTAGTTACTAGCACTGTCGTCATTGCTGTAATTCTTTAAATACCGTAGTTGACATACGTACGTCAGTAATAGTGATTGTATGCACAAAATACCAGTTCTTTTTTAGATGTGCAAGGTTTTACGTATAGATTTAAATCTCAAAAATAGATACATATTCAAAAAAAAAAGCAAAAAAAGAGAATTCTTCTGAGCATATGCTACTAAATAATTATCTTTTGTCCATATCTGTGTGATATATTTAACAGTGCCTCACAAATGTAACGGTTAATAACAATGATATTGCACACATTCGAATTATTAATTTACAATGTGTTTATATGAAAAAGCTTGACAGTAGCCTCTTGTGTGTCGGTGTTCTTTTAGGGGTTTTCACGGGTTCTTCCTCCACCATTTATACTGGCCGCCATATATAGCCTATCGAGTGCTGAAAAATGGCGTTAAACTCTACAACAACTACTACAAAAACCTTTAAAAAATTTTATAGAAAAACGTATAAAATGCTAGAGATGGGTTATATAAAGAATATACAAGGGTTTCACCACATATTCAGTTTTGGCTTTGCACTCAGAAAAGGGCAATGGATGCACGTTTATCTCGTACTTGTTATTACAACATATATCTAAGAGCACTTTCACGTTATAAGCATAAAGACCTACTACATTCTTTGTTATATATTTCTCTCAATAAAAAATAAACAAATAATACAAGAATGCAGACCATAAGTATCTTGAGAGGCTTGAAAAGATTAGTCAATGGAACAATACGGTTTAAGGACCATTTTGGAGTGATTTGAAAATGGAAAGCAAAAGTTGAAATGTTTCTTTTTTTACTTAAATATATGGAGGCAAATCATTCTTTGTTCTTTTTGTATATCAAACGTTTGGTCCGCTTCTTTAATTCAAAATTTAGTACCATTTTTATATAAAAGACTTCTAATCCTTTACGAGCCCACTGTCAAGACACGCTAGTTAACAAGTCTGATCGACGTACCGTAAATCATTTAATTATTTGCTCATTATTTCTTGCACGTTAATCGATTTTGCCATTCCTTCTAGATGATCCCATTTAAAACGTTCAATGAGGACAGTAATACCTTGATGTCTACATGGAATTTCTGAATTTTATACTCGTTAGGCATATTGATATTTTAGCAGTAAATTTGGACACCAATAATCCCTTCCTGATTTTGGTTCACTAAGATTACAAATTTAACAGCTGTCCATTTCGCTAATCTGGCTTATGAAATACTGTAAGAACACATCCTGTGTAACCTACGTCCCAAAATATCTGTTTTGACTTTTATCTATATCCTAATAACAATTTTTTTTAAAAAAAGATAATGGCATAAATAATATACACTATCTCTTGCTCCAGATCGTGATCATAATAGACCTAACATATAAAAAATATGGTTTCAAGAGTGGTAACAAGTTCAGAAAATCAGATGCAAGATCACCTCAAAGATATACATGAATCCTGCTTATTTTCGAAACTACTCAAAATCTCGATGATGTAAGCCCATTTTCCATTTCTGATCAGGTTCCAATCAAAATTATAACATACAGAATAGTCATAAGCTCAGCAAACCACATTCAAGACTTAGGTCTAAAATATGCATGGATCTTGTTCATTATTGACACAGACCATGTTTGTGTTGATGTATGCATACATTTTCAAGTTTGTGATGATGTATGCATACATTTTAAGTTTGTGATGATGTATGCATACATTTCATGTTTGTGATGATGTATTCATACATTTCAAGTTTGTGATGATATATGCATACATTTCAAGTTTTTGATGATGTATGCATACATTTCAAGTTTGTGATGATGTATGCATACATTTCAAGTTTGTGATGATGTATGCATACATTTCAAGTTTGTGATGATGTATGCATACATTTCAAGTTTGTGATGATGTATGCGAGTTTGTGATGATGTATGCATACATTTCAAGTTTTTGATGATGTATGCATACATTTCAAGTTTGTGATGATGTATGCATACATTTCAAGTTTGTGATGATGTATGCATACATTTCAAGTTTGTGATGATGTATGCATACATTTCAAGTTTGTGATGATGTATGCATACATTTCAAGTTTGTGACGATGTATGCATACATTTCAAGTTTGTGATGATGTATGCGAGTTTGTGATGATGTATGCATACATTTCAAGTTTTTGATGATGTATGCATACATTTCAAGTTTGTGATGATGTATGCATACATTTCAAGTTTGTGATGATGTATGCATACATTTCAAGTTTGTGATGATGTATGCATACATTTCAAGTTTGTGATGATGTATGCATACATTTCAAGTTTGTGATGATGTATGCATACATTTCAAGTTTGTGATGATGTATGCATACATTTCAAGTTTGTGATGATGTATGCATACATTTCAAGTTTGTGATGATTTATGCATACATTTCAAGTTTGTGATGATTTATGCATACATTTCAAGTTTGTGATGATTTATGCATACATTTCAAGAATGTGATGATTTATGCATACATTTCAAGTTTGTGATGATGTATGCGTACATTTCAAGTTTGTGATGATTTATGCATACATTTCAAGTTTGTGATGATGTATGCATACATTTCAAGTTTGTGATGATGTATGCATACATTTCAAGTTTGTGATGATGTATGCGTACATTTCAAGTTTTTGATGATTTATGCGTACATTTCAAGTTTGTGATGATTTATGCATACATTTCAAGTTTGTGATGATTTATGCATACATTTCAAGTTCAAGCACATATTTCAAGTTTAATCAAAACTGGATCACGTGCATGGCTTTCTGAATCGTAACAAGTTCTGTCAATCAGATGAAAGATAAGATTGCGCCATTAATATGAATGGATCTCGCTCTCTATCAGACCCATCCAAACATCTTGATTTTATAAACCCACATTTCAAGTTTTATCAAAATGGTGACAGAAATGTGGTTTTCACAATAGTGACAAACTCATCCAAAACATTAATGATACAAGGGAATATTCCACTGGGTTAAAAGTGAAACTGAATTGTAAAATTTTCGGTTATTTTTTTATTTTTTCAAGGTTTTAAAATATGTTTGAGGTTCAAGACACTGCAGTTACAAAGTGATAACAAGCAATTGTTGATGATGAATGGATGCATGACCATATCATAGGCTCATTTGAACTTCTGATATGATGAGCTAAAAATAAATATGGATGCATGGCATACCATAAGCTCCTTTGAACTTCTGATATGACGAGTTAAAATTAAATATGGATGCATGGCATACCATAGGCTTATTTGAACTTCTGGTATGAGCTAAAAATAAATATGGATGCATGGTCATATCATAAGCTCATATGAACTTCTGGTATGATGAGCTAAAATTAAATATGGATGCATGGCATCCCATAAGCTCATTTGAACTTCTGGTATGAAAAGCTAAATATAAATAATGATGATGATGATGATGATGATGATGATGATGATTTTTTCTTAACAATCACTCTGGTGGCCTAAGTGGTAAGAATATCTGCCTCAGATGCAGCAAGTCCTGGGTTTAAACCCTTGACAAAGCCATACAAAAGACTTATAAAAATGGTGCAAGCAGCTGTTGGGGCTGGTTGGCCTGGTGGCAGGATAATGAGACTGAGTGGGACATGAACGTTACATGTCTGCAGCATGATGACCCAGTGCTGGACATCACAAAAAACTGCCACACTGCAGACATCATAGTGATATGACTAAAATTGTTAAAGCTATTTAAAAAAAAAACCACAAACACACAACACTTAATATTCATATCATTCAATATTATGTCAGTATCAACAGTAAACATTATTGTAAAAAGGGCTAAATCCGAGTTTTTAAAACACTACAGCTTTATTGAAATATCATCACTGATCTGAAAGTTATGACAAATATATAGGTAACAGAATTTTCCCTCTCCACTAAGTAAGGTGGAATGATTATGGTATGTGACACACTGTCAAGTTATGACATATATCTAGACATATGGTATGTGACACACTGTCAAGTTATGATATATATCTAGACATATGGTATGTGACACACTGTCAAGTTATGACATATATCTAGACATATGGTATGTGACACACTGTCAAGTTATGATATATATCTAGACATATGGTATGTGACACACTGTCAAGTTATGATATATATCTAGACATATGGTATGTGACACACTGTCAAGTTACGATATATATCTAGACAAAGTTATGGGCTGGACAGTACACTAATTTTATTATTATAGACTTGAACAAAGTTATGGACTGGACAATGCAACTATTAATGGACAGCAGAGGTATAGACAGAACCTAATTAAGATGCATCTGCTGCAATGAGTAAGTGCATACAAAGTAGAAATGTGTTCATGGAACAATGTTGCCTTCACCAGTGCCTAAAACGACATTAAGAAAAAATTAACCAACATATGATGGATGGATGGTTGGACGTACAGATAGAAATAAAATTACATGTCTCTACCACTGTCATGGTTGGCAGGGGAAGGGTATTTTAAAAAAAGACCAAATTCAACGATACTGAAAGAACCTATGAAAAGATCTAAAATAATCTATAGACTGGTGTTTGTAAATGTGTTTATGTTTGGGACAGGCTTATTTTAGAATTAAGTGATGGTAGGAGTTTTGTATTGAATTTAAAAAGACTAGTAAGAGGTAAGTGGTCATGCATCTAATTAATGTTGGTAGTTTTTCAGGTCTGCCTGTGAAACAAAACCCATATACAGGGCTCCTGCCACAAATTTAGAAAAAGGAGCGAAGGTCTATTCCATACTTTTCCGGACCAAAAAATAAAAATTTCCAGACCTAATATTATGAAAAGTTCATTGACCTGCATGGCCAACATGATGCTTTAGTCTTAAGTTTGGAAGACCCTATCCAGGCTTTGAAGTCATCAGCTTCTTCCTACAAGGGTTATAAAGACAATATCCAGGCATTCTTTAAATATCAGGTCCACAAAGGCACACAAAGTGAATGGTCCAAGAATGTCAAATCAAATAAAATCCAATGAAATTACAATGAATACTCACTAACACAACACAAAACTTAATTAACAAAATAATCCAAGAAACAGGGTTAATACAGATCAGAACTGAAATTCAGTGACTTTTCAATTACTAGTTTTCAGTGACTACTCACAGTATCAAGTGTTTTGCTTCAGTTACTAATTTAAATACAAGAAACAAATACAAAACCATTACAGAAATAAATAAATGTAATATGGAAGGGAAATGATATTTAAAAAGAAAGTCATTGTAACCCAGATGTTAACCATTGCCCTTTAACTTCTCTAGTTTCTTCTCCAGCTGCAACACCAGTGCTTTCACTTCAGATATGCTGCCAGGATTTTATCTAATGGGTTGTTTTTGTAACCCACATGTTACAAAAATAAGAGGGATGAGTATAAAAAAAAGGAGGGAGAGGAGGAAATGGCCATAGTTCACTATATACAAAACACTACAATATCCATCTATCTTTCTTCCAGCTACACTCTGTTCGAGTCTTGATGAAATAAAATCTTTAAAAGATGTTACGTCTAGTTGTATGTGCATTAATCTGTTGGTTATTCTAATCTTAATTTGTTTCTCACCAATGTATTAATATTGTTCAATGCTGAGACACCTTTGCTGATAATAGCTAGTTTAGCCAGCTGAAACAATTTAAGAAACTGTTCCTTTACGTCTATTATGCACATTTTCACTGCTCATGGGTAATGTCTTTTAAATCCTTTAGCTCAAAAGTAAGATTTTTTTCTAACATAAGCTCTTCTTACCTTTCACTTTCTAAAATCATTTGTTCTGGTATTTTGATGAAATAAATATATTTACTCCATAATTTTAGTTTTAGATTGATATCAAGGCTTATTAGGCTATATGTAGCTATGCTCAAGGTCTTTTAAATGATATATTTTTAAGGTCTTTTAAATGATATATTTTTAAGGTCTTTTAAATGATATATTTTTAAGGTCTTTTAAATGATATATTTTTAAGGAGAACTGTAAACACTTTAGGAATTTGCCCTCATTACATATTTATGTTTTTGTTTTATTTTTCCACTCATAAACCTTAAAGATATCATTCCAAAGTTGATTGAAAATTGAAATCACAATTTTACGGACTTTGGCAATTTGCAAACATGTTAAAAATACACTTTTTATAGTACACTGGATTAAATAAATGTGTGATATCTCTACATTTTTCAAGTGAATTCAGAAGACAGTGAAAACATAACTCAATGTTATTCCCATCTAGGTAAGAAAACAAAATATAATCCATGTGAATCAATGAATATAAATCCATGTTACTATTAATTTTTTAAATTGCACTCGTTCTTCTACCTATACAAGAAATAAAATATCCCCGCAATACATTAAAAAACTCCAAAATAATAAAACGAAGTTAATTCGTGTTTATAAGACCCGAGATTTTACCTAACAATCACCAAATGAATAGTCCAGAAGTTTACACCTCTTATGCTGGTCAGCAGATCTATTCAAATTAGATAACTAGTCTTTAAAAATTTTTAAATTTGTTATATGGTAAGCAGACTTAAGTCAAAAAGTCGACATAAATTTGTCGTGCAACATATTTTAGAGCTTTCAAAATGATGTCCATTCCGGTTCTGATTAAAATCGTGACATACTCAGTTGAAAGCTTGAGCTGCATCAACAAAACTGTCACTTTTAGCACTTTTCTAGCTTCAAAAATTTGATGTAATTCAAAGCTTTAAAAAAAATTGCCAACTCCAACATCAGCCAGTAGGCCAGAGGCGTAGCGATGATATTTTGCGCCCGGGGACGAACTATAAAATTGGCGCCCCAGCGATCTTGTGACCGATTTATTACCCTTGTTTACTTATTATAATGCAACGTTGTAAGCCTCATTTTGGCGCCCCTGTACCTTGGCGCCCTGGGACATATGTACCCCCCTGCCCCCCCCCCCCCCCATAGCTACGCCTCTGCAGTAGGCATATTTGCCGAACTGAATCATCTAATATGAACCATGCTTGGATTCTGTCTATGATTCTCCAAACAGCACGTATTTTTTTACGTGCATTTTAAAAACTGCCTTGCAGCATCATTCGGAATGTGAAAATAAAACTTAGTGAAAGGAAAGAGTGTTAATGACATCATGTTAAAAGGAACAACAAAAACTAAGACTTTTTCCAGACATTTTATCAATTTTTTTAAAAAATTCCAGACCTTTTCAAGGCCTGGAAAAGCAATTTTCAAATTAAGACTTTTTCCATAATTCCTAACCCACATGGGAATCCTGCTACCATCAAAATCTGTGACATTATGTGCATGTCTTATAAGTGTGTGCTACTCAACTGATGTTAAAGCACAAAATTTAACCTTTTCATCCATGTGTGTAAATCAAGCACTTATGGCTGTGTAGTGTAAAAAGTATTAAATGCTGATGGTATAACATTCATAGGAATAAAAAGAAATGTAAACTCTCAATATGTTTGTGTTCCAAAACCCATGGTAACCCCAATCCACCTAATCCTACCTCCCACCTTCCCTACTCTTTCTGGACTTGACCCATGTCAAGGTTGCTTAATAATCCGTGGATGTTAATCCATAATGATGGATGGAATAAGAAATGGAAGTTCATAAGTGGGTATAGACCATTTTTTACAAGTGCAGCTTTCAGCTTTCTAATAACGAAGATTAATTTCATTTCATTTAACCAAATGATACAAAAAAAAGCTTGTTAATAAGTAGATTTTTATTGTGTGGCACTTTTAAATTTGAAACTCAAATACTTGAAGAAAAAAAAGCAATGACAAATACAGAAAGAATAACATAAATGTATTCTTTTATCACAAATGAACAACACCACATGTACAAATGTATGAGTACCTTCTTGCTGACCAAGCCAAATAGTTTGATAAGATACACAATGACATTGCACTTAAAAAGTAACATTGTAAGGTCCTCCCTAGTACATACAGTATCAAGTGACTATAGCTATCACATTAAACATGTAACCATGTTATAATACCTCATATATCATTACTATCTTAATGAAAAACATAAAACCAATAGTTGAAATGTCAAATTACATACAAGAGATGAAGGTGTGAAATTTTTAACATGCAGAAATATTCAAAACAAAATATTAATTTTGCAAAGTTCTAAAATTTAAAAAAAAGTTATTTTAAAAAATGCTGGATATTCTGAATTCTGTTTTACCCCCATCAGTATAAATTTTCTTTGAGTGTTGTTGTTCTTGCTTTCAATAATTCATTTAAGGATCCAACAAAATATGATCAACTTATAAATTAATTAAAAATTTCTTTTCCTGTATACATTATTTAGAGGATATTGGAGGCATGTCCACTATATAATAAGCAGAAAAATGTTAGCTTTTAATTAACCATGAAAACTGAGACCATAAATGAACCCCAAATATCAAAAAGCTTGAAAAATGAATGTATAATTGTCTGAAAGCATTAATTAGTCATCAGTTTTTAAATGATTTTTTTAACTTGATGAATAGTTCTGATTTTTCAAAGTGTGACACATCTTTACGAATAAACTAGAGATATAAAAAGATATCTAATTTACTTCATTAAAATGTCATAATATTTTAACTTGCGATATATGTAATGGGCAACACAAAACTTTATTTCATCTAATTCACATTTAAACAAGTTTCTTTTTTTTTTTTACAAGGGATAGAAATGGTAATGATGTCAAGTGAATTGTAACATTATGTATATATCTGTTGGTTTTTATACGAGATTGACCTTAAAGAGGGCAAGTAAGTTTACCAACTGAGTAATGAGTCATGTGAGAGAAGAATGGTGGTATGCTAATTCAAAGGACTTTGACCTGTTTTTAAATAAAAACAAAATGATATGCTGGAAATAACTACTTAAATAAATAGACATACATTGAGTAGAATTCTTTCCATAGTAGAATTTATAGAGCAGCAGCATTTTAAAAACAAATTTAAACAAAATCCATTTGTTCTCATAAACAAAACGCATTTCGTAAAGGCATATCTATATACATGAATCTACCCCAAACCCGGATGATATATATACAAATAATAAACCCATCTGCCTTGAATATAAGTCTTGTATGTAAGTTTATTTTACGGACTATATTTGCTGAGGATAGCACAATTTTCTCAATACTTTAATTGTTTACAAATTTCCAACAAAGACATCCCCATGGTTCAATTTAATAAATATGGTACGTCAGCAAATGAAAGAAAAACAAAAAAGTTGGATCCTTAAGATGTGATACAATACTATACCATGAAAATAAGTATTATTTTCAAGACACAGAAGACATAGAAGTATTTAAAGAGTAATCACTTCTTAAGGGCTTTTATTCTAGTATCTAAGCTCTCACAGTTCATCTTCAAGCTATCTGTATTCTGTGTGAAGGTTTCTTGCAACTGGAAATAATAAAATACAAGATATTACTGAGAAGAACAATTTGATATTTCTGTCACTAATTGGTGCTTTATTATATCATTATCTGTGTCGTTACTGCATCTGTACAAACTGCATATGATTTTAATGGACTTCCAGATAATTTAATTTTATTATAAAGAACTGTCAGTTAAATGCATTTGATTATAATGGACTTCCAGATAATTTCATTTTATTATAAAGAACTGTCAGTTAAATGCATTTGATTATAATGGACTTCCAGATAATTTCATTTTATTATAAAGAACTGTCAGTTAAATGGATTTTATTATATTGGACTTTCAAATAATTGCATTTTTTATATTGGACTTTCAGATAATTGCATTTTATTGTTATAGACTTTCAGATAATTGCATTTTTTATATTGGACTTTCAGATAATTGAATTTTTTATATTGGACTTTCAGATAATTGAATTTTTTATATTGGACTTTCAGATAATTGCATTTTATTGTTATAGACTTTCAGATAATTGCATTTTTTATATTGGACTTTCAGATAATTGAATTTTTTATATTGGACTTTCAGATAATTGAATATTTTATATTGGACTTTCAGATAATTGCATTTTATTGTTATAGACTTTCAGATAATTGCATTTTTATATTGGACTTTCAGATCATTGCATTTTTTATATTGGACTTTCAGATAATTGCATTTTTTATATTGGACTTTCAGATAATTGAATTTTTTATATTGGACTTTCAGATAATTACATTTTTATATTGGACTTTCAGATGATTACATTTTTTATATTGGACTTTCAGATAATTGCATTTTTTATATTGGACTTTCTGATAATTGCATTTTTTATATTAGATTTTCAGATAACTGCACTTTTTTTAATGGACTTTCAGATAATAATTATATATGTATGGCAATTGACTGCAAAAGAGATCTTAAAATATGAGAATGATTCAAATGCCTTGTCCTACTAATAACACAATATATTTGTTTACTGCGCAGAATTTGATTAAAAATCTTTACATAATTTTAAATTAATATGTACTATGCTCATGTAAAATATTTTTTGAATGCTATTGCATGACTGTTGCCCTTTCTTGTACATTATGGTGTAATAAACAATTTATTTCCTTATGAAGACCTTTTCACCTGCGACAACTCATGTTTCACTCAGTCCGTCATACAGAATGCCAGCACAGCACCATTTTCAACTAGGACCAACTAGACCATGGGATGAATGTGTGTAAAATTTCATGGTAATCTATCAGGTAATTTGGGAGGGGTAGTAATGTCACACTGGTGCTAACACACTGATCATGGACCAAGCTATAAGCTTGTCTGGTCTATGGCCAGTAGAGTTAAAAAAAGGAAATTATATCACTTATGTTTAACATGGGTCTACCTGTTTTAGCATATCCCCATGGGACTGCAGGCTACTGTTAATCTCCTGTTGAGTTGTGTCAAGATAGGTAAGGGCCTGACTGAACTGGAGGGCTGAAAATATGCAAACATAAATTAGCTTATATATTTTATTACCTTTTGATATAGCAATCAGAAAGATACAAGTTTTATAAACTTTAGCTGTCTGTTCCCTATAGAATAACACTCATCAGTGTACATATTATATTCTGTTTTATAAGAAAATGAGTACAAATGCAAGTTCCGACTACTTTGGCTGTCTCCTACCTACTGAAACAACCATTACAGTAAAGGCACAGAACTCCCCAACAACACAACCAGTGCCATCATTAATATGTCCTGATTCACACAACCAGTTCCCCATTAATATGTCCACATTCAAAACAATCAGCTTCCCATTATTATGTCCTGATTCACACAAATAGTTCCCCATTATTATGTCTGTGGATATAAATGGACTTGCTATGACCCAATGAACAATGCTCTGTCCATGCAAAAACTAGGAAAAAGGACTTGTTATGACCCAATGACCCATGATCTGTCCATGGATATATATTGACTAGTTATAACCCAATGAACCATGAACTGTCTGTGGATATAAAAGGACTTATTATGACCCAAAGGACAATAATATGTCTGTGGATATAAATAGACTTGTTATGAACCAATGAACAATGATATATTTGTGAAAATAACAACTCTTTTCCCAATCTGAGAATTCAAATACAAAAAAACAAACAACCATAATGATAAAAACTGATGCTCACAAAGTAAACAAATTTATGCTAATTCTGTTCTAAAATAATTAATTGGCAGCAACATCACATCATGTATTATTTATATCAGCAAAAAAAAAACAGAATCCACAAGTACTCTATTTTAAAAACACAATAAATGATCTATATCCAACTGACAGTTACCCTGAATGGAAACATTCATAATACACAAATGCTGTTCCATAATTAATTACTCAAAATGTATAAATGTTACTACAAAGAAGGAAACATTACTCAAATGTGACTGCAGACACGGAAACACTAATTCTAACCAATATAATGATGCTGAAACCAAAGTTTATTAGGACAGGCAATCAGGGGCCATAATTCCAGTAATTGATAGCTGGGATCATTTAGAAATCAAAGAAATTAGGAGATCACAACAATACAGTAGTGCATGTTAACTAGTTAAATTCAACTAATGTTTAGTTAATTTATGTTTGGGAATCTGAGGAAAATGTGCAAACTGCATTCAAGGCTGAACTCTTGTAAACAGAAGCCAAATTCATTTAAGAAGTCATCAATATCACAGTGCATTCCTTTTAATCAGGTTGTGGAATGGAGGTAATGTAACTTCTCTGAGGCTTCATAAATGGAAAATTGCACACCAACTTGGGTGGAAATCCAATTATTCTTGTTAAAGTGATCTTGCATATACCATATTTAGGAAGAAAGGCAATCATGACCCATAACTCCTCAAAATAATGATTTTGATGTATCAAATTCAAACACATCTGAGGTTTCACCAATACAGCACTCCTTCACTATAGTCCTTCATTCTATCATGAAAGTATAATCATAGATCCCATTTTATTATGCAAAAGTAGAATTATATTTATACTGTATTTCATTATACAAGAAACCTGTCTTGAAAGACCACTGCTATGTGAGATCACCTGTCTTGAGAGACCATATTCTCAATGCACAAATGTATTGATTATATAGCATTGGGACCTGTTTGTTATGAGAGACCACCTGCCTTGAGAAACCATACTTGTTTGGCAGAAAGGGTGGTCTTTCAAGACAGGTTCTACTGTAGTAGAATTATATGATTATGCTTGGGCTCTGCAAACTGTCCAGCAGCACATGAAAAATACTGATTTCATTTTTTTAAAACTGTATAACTGTTTAGTGAAATGACATTGAAATATGAATCTGATATGTTGGTGTTACATAAAGAACAATTCTAATGTTGCTATATCAACCTAAGTAGTCATGCCATCAAATCAATGTAAATTTGAACAATGAATAAGTAAAAAAAAAATTAAATTCTATGGCATTAAAAAATGAAGCTCCAATGAGGGCACTTACCTTGTTCATGAAGTTCTCTTAAGGCCGCCAACCTGTCCACCACATGTGGAACTGAGTCTGCAATGGCTTCCCACTTCTTCACCATCTCATACAGTTCAGAAATCTGGAGATTAAATGCTCTGTATACAACAATGTTCTTCCAATAATCTATCAAATTACATTCAATGATTCTCTCATGAAATGCCCATGCTTGATGACAAAAATATTTCTATTTTTATAGAAATTTAATCAAATGTTAATACAAGTGGTTTGTAACATTGATAAACCAATCTTCACTGTTATTGAAATAACAAAAGTTGTCTCCCTTGTCTAAAATTGGCAGAATCCAATAAATCGACTGAGTGTTAACAAGCTCTGATGCATGAATATTTAATTGATATGCATCAATCTCACTCATTATTGAAATCATCTGAGATCTTGATGATATATGCTCATGCTGCAATTCTGAATATAGATCAGAAATATGACATCAATATTGTTATCAATGAATTGTTGGTGGACATGCAAAAGACAACAGACAAAGGGCCATACCATAGATAGACACATGGCCATACCATTGTAACAAAGTCAGGAATCAGTATTTACTGTACATCCTCAATATTAGGCTCTTCATCATAATACAATCAGCTGATCATTAAATGTAGGCCAACTTTTGCTAGCTGTATTACTCTATATAAATTAACCCATCAGGTTTCATGACTGTACATGCAACAGAGTTCAATACAAAATCCAACATTGAACAAGACCTACCAATCCTCACAAGACCTCAGTTAGTCTGTCAATTTTATTTCAGTAAGTTAAACCCATTTTCAGTAATCCATAACAAAATATCACATAAGGCTAATGTCAAGTTGGAAAACATGCATGTCAACAGTACAGAAGTAATGCAGTGCTAGTAAACATTGAGTTTGATCAGATGTAAAGTATACTTAGACCTTAATTCAACGTTTTACAAACTGCAGTTCCAAATTATATGGAGCTCAATATCTACTTGCTATCATTCTTCTTCACATAACCCTTGAATTTGTGATTTCTTAAATTTGACATGGCAACAACAGTTATCTCTCCTGCTTAGCTGCCAACCCTCCAGGCTCACAATTAGTGAAAATAGTGATTAAAATTAGTGAATTTTGACATGAATTCATAAAGTAATCCTAGAGTCTGAGAATATTTGTCGGAACAAATGTTTAGCATGGTCTCCAGCTGGTAAAGGTAGATTATGTTCAACAAGAAAACTCACAAAGAATGCTGCAGCATTGGTACATTGCAGTTTTTATGTTGATGACTTAAAATATTCCAGAGATGAAAACTGCTGCGAGTTTTTAATTTTCTCAACCTCTTATGTGCTTTTTGCTACCAATGTGCTTCCTCGCATAGTTTCTGCCACCATTCCAAAGCTAAAAATTGTGGCAAACTGCATGCAAAGAGCATGATGTAAATCGGTGTTTGATGGCTGAATGCACAGCAACTGTTTGGTAATTTCCAAAATAAACTTCACTTTTTGTGCAATATATTTCTTTTTCCTATTCAGCATTTTCTATGACCCTTGTGTTGGCGTGCTCTTTTTTTCAAGTTTTCTGTGTGTAAAGTTCCCTTTCCTGTTGCTTTTTTAAGTACCATTCCCACTGCATTTCTGACAGCCCCCAATGCTGCAGCTTTTGCAACAGCTGGGGCGGCAGCAGCTATTAACGCTGGTGTCGCTGCAAGAAGTGGAAATATACTAACTAATTTAGTTAAATCGGAAATTGCACCCACAGATAGAGTAATTTGTATTCTAGTCTTGTCTTGTTTTGCATCATTGACTTTTTTACGCTGGCGTTCTCTCAGTGACAGCTTTTTTTAACCACCAGTAATTTGACTGTTTTTAAACGTTATTGTGGATCCAGATTTTTTTCACTAATGCTGTCTGTAGTTTATTTTATCTGGCCCAGAGTCAGAGTAACATTTACATGATGATATGACATTTTATAATATCTACAGTGATCTAATTATGCTATATATTTGGAAAATAAAATACATAATTTCTACTGGTGCACCAATGACTCTCATTCATCCACCAGCACCTTCAAGTAACAATGATTTATACAGCAATGCTCTGTAATTATTACCACCACTATTTTTGCAAGTTCTCAATTGTATGTCAACATTCTAATCCACAGCAGCAGAGAGGGCCACCAATAAGTGTCATTTTGGGCAAACTTGAAGGCAGTTTTTAAAAAATTCTATCAGCAACAGCTTGATCATGCATGAAAAATAATGCAGTTTCTTAGCTACTCCTGTATAGTTAGCATGGTCCCTGAACAATTCCATTTAATCTGATGTGAATCCAGATCCAACCTGTTATTTATATTTGATTTAATTTATATTTGATTTAATTGTAAGTTTTTTTTAAAAATTATATTTTATTACATGCTATTGTAATGTAACTCCAAAACTAATATTAATGTCAAGTCTGGTCCATTTTGGCCCAATGCAGGTGGTGCTACATGTCAAACATGCTATGGATGAAGTGATTGACATTCATACCTTAGACTGTTTATCTGCATCTTCCTGTCCAGCCTTTTTCTCAGCAATCTGGTTCATTTTATGCAGTACAGTGTTGAGCCTGGCCTCCACCTGTTCTAAGTTTGCTGGCTCCAACAGTGACAACTTGGAGTTCAAAACTGACACAGATCCCTAAAATGAGAAATTTAATACTCTTGATAAAACTGTGAAGTCTATACTTATAGTCTTTCAAAACCAAATGTATCTCTGTACATTGCGGGGTATGCAAAGCTTATTAATCCTTATACATAATGATGTTATATAGTACTGAGAATAATGATGGCTTGGATTGCTCAGGCAATACAACAAAAAACTAGATCAAAGAGATGGACATCATTTGGAGGGTTCAGACAATAATAAACGGAGGGGGGCATTACCTATGAGATACTGATAGTCTTGTTCCTTTTTTAAGATCACAGTACCAATATCCCTCCAAACTGATGTGCTGTTCATATAATCTGTAAAAAATATTCTAGAGCAATAAGAAGCAGATATGCCAAAGCTATCCTGCAGTCTCCCATTCCTGAATGGAATGTTCCATATACTGATATATCAATCAGCATCTTATTTATACTTGGCTAAATATGTGGATCAACACTTCAACTACAAAAAACCTAGACAAAATCAAACCAACCATTGGATAGTGGTCTCCCTCATACAAAACATGTTGCAGAGATGAGGTTGTGCCAAATTGAGTTTCAGACATATATACATGATTACTGCATTCTCCTTGAGCATTCACCCAAGTGCATACCCTTAGGGTGGAACAAATTCTTGTTGTGTGTCGACTTCTACACTGTGAGCCACAAATATTTTGTTGTGAATTCAATGAAGAAGCTTATGATGATGCACAATCTTCGACGTTTTGAGTAAATGCTGATTATATATTTTAAAAAATTACTGTTTTGTGATCTATATATTTTACCATTACCTTTCATGAATATACATTTTCAGAATATTCACATGTTTACCTCTTAACTTTTATTGTTAAGTAATTATGGTTCTTTTTGGAAGACTTCATCTTTCTATATGTTTTTTGCAGTTCTTAATATATATATATATTTACATTTTTTTTATGTTTGCTTTAAATCAGCACCATGCAGCCCTTCAACCCTACTACTACTATTACATTAAATAAATGTAATCTTAATAGCATGTTTTAAGTCTGTCTTTATCAATTAACACTAAAATTATGTTTGCAAAATAACTGCTGAACATCTTCTGTTAAAATAATCCTTACATGTACATTGTATTAAGTGCTACACATAGGCTAGCACACTATATCAAGGGGGGCCCTCCGAGTGGCCCAAGTGGTCTAAAGCAATTTCCGTTAGGGATCACTGCCGTCTCACCTCTGTCTGTGTGGGTTAGAGTCTAAGATTCGACTAATGTAGCGATGTGAGAAAGCTTGCCAGTAGCTTCTCGTGGGTCGGTGTTTTTTTCCGGGGGGTTTCCCGGGTTTTTCCTCCACCAGTAATACTGGCTGCCATTTATAGCCTATTAAAATGGTGTTAAACCCTACAACAACAACAACAACAACAACACTATATCAAGGGAGGTAACCACTCTTGCTAAACATTATCTCTCATGAATAAATTTTTGGTTATGCTCCTTATCTAAAATAGACTTTTCTTATGGTCAAAAGGGCAGAAAAGAAAAATACAGTAAATGCCCTATTATTAGACACACACTATTCTGAAAGCATGCCATATGCCTAGACATAGAATGAATAAAATCCATTTTAAAAAAAACCAACATTGCATATTATCCTTACACCCCTTGATGTGAAACTCAGTCAGACTTGAAATTTCCAACCTCAAACAAGAATGCAAATGTAGTGCTCCAATGACTGTTGAACCAAAACATAAAAAAAAAAATCATGTTTCCTGGATTAAAATTTTAACTAATCGAAATTTTAACTTTACAATGCAGAAACTTAATGCATTTGGAAAAAAACAATACAAGTACTAAACAATAACAACTGGAAAAAAATACTGATATCCTTTAATCATTTCCCCAACTTTTTAAAATAAAATAACAGTTCTTGCTGAAAGCATGATGAATAATGGTATTTATTTTTCTCTTTTCATTTGCATGATGTATCCACAACCATTGTTTGAATACATACAAAGATGACAACTGAGCTGTTATACCATATGTACAAATGAACATCAATTAAACATCAAAAGGGCATCAATCATACAACAATTGAACATCAATCAATTAGCAAAATATGAATTTTTTTTTACCTAAATGCAAAACTTAATTAAGGTGTGATTGATAAACAGACAGGTTAGGGTAACATTAGCACCAAACACTCCCAAACTTGTTCATGGATGGGCACAAGTTCTTGTTGTTGTAGGGTTTAATGGCACTTTTCAGCACAATATAGGCTATACATTACATGGTGGCCAGTATAAATGATGAAGAAAGAAGACATAAAAACCCCGGAAAGAACAACCAACCCACGAGAAGCTACTGGCAAGCTTTCTCAAATACCCATATTAGTCGAACCAGAGATTTGATCCATGCAGACAGAGATGAGATGGCAGTGATCAGTAAAGGTGAGTGCTTTGGACAGTCAGCCACTTGGGGCACCCAGATGGGCATAAGAAAAATAACTTACCACTAAACTTTTGTGATCTGTATCAGTAGTTATTTGTCCCTGAAAAAGAAACTCAAATAATTAAGTTCTATTTTATTTTTAATATTTATTTATGAGAAATGCAATTTCACCAACAGATCTCCGAAATATTTTTACAAAATTCTTTGTTTATCATTATACCAATACACTTTTCCTAAGTTACTCAATGACATCAAATTCTGATATCTGCTAGTTTTCTGTGGATTTCAACACTTGATTTTTCCCATTGTAAATCCAAATGCTTTTTATATAGCATTTAAACAAAACTGGCAAGTCCCAAGCCTGTGACTCCTCCTATCCTGTGACTCCTCGTACGGAAAGGAGGAGAGATCCTGACAAATACAACAATAAATTCAAGATCCTGACAAATATGACATTAAATTCAAGATCCTGAAAAATACGACAATAAATTCAAGATCCTGACAAATACAACAATAAATTCAAGATCCTGACAAATACAACAATAAATTCAAGATCCTGACAAATACAACAATAAATTCAAGATCTTGACAAATACAACAATAAATTCAAGATTATACAAATACAACAATAAATTCAAGATCCTGACAAAAACAACAATAATTCAAGATCCTGACAAATATGACATTACTTTCAAGTTTATGCATAGGTACAAGTTACAGGCTATTCGAGTAAAACATACTTGGGACACAGGAAGGTGCTTTCAATGAGAAGAAGTCAACCAAAGATGAAATTTAAAATTTGGATCACTTTTGTATGAACTCTATGAGGACCCAGAGTAGCTGGGCATATTTTTTTTATACAACATGCCTTCGCTGGTACCATGTATGCTTAAATGGAAGGACTCACCAGTTTTTCTCTTCCACAGTTTCCTATGGCAGCCTCAATTCTGTCTAACCGTTCCTCCAAATTTGCAAGCTGTAAATAGAAATAAAGAATTTCACATTAAAAAGGTAACTCAAAACTGGAAAGGTTCTTGTAAAATTGTTTTCATTCCCCCTGCCAATTAATCAGGAGCACAGGGTGGTCAAGTGGTCTGAGGTCTTTTTGCTTTTACAGATCACTGACATCTCAACTCTGTCCGCATGGGTTCAGTTCTCAGCTTTGCCAATGGGAGTATTTAAGAATGCCTGTCAGTAGTTTTCCATTGGTTATTGGTTTTTCCCGGAGTTTTATGGATTTTTCCTCCTCCAAATATATTAACTGTCATCTACAACCTATCATGTGCTGAAAAATTACATTAAACCTAAGAACCTATCAACCAATACAATGAATCACTGCCAAAATGAATTCCCCCAATGAATCACTACAAGATATATTCCACCTAATGAATCACTGCCAAGATGTATTCACCCCAATTAATCACTGCCAAAATGTTTTCCCCCATAATGCCTCGCTGCCACAATGTATTCCTCCAATGAATCACTGCCAAGATGTACAGATATATTCCCCTGTAATGAATCACAGTCACATTGTAATATCTGCCAAGATGTATTCCCACAATAAATCACTGCCAAGATGTATTTCCCCACAATGAATCACTGCCAAGATGTATTGCCCCACAATGAATCACTGCCAAGATGTATTGCCCTACAATGAATCACTGCCAAGATGTAATGCCCCACAATAAATCACTGTTAGATCTACTGCCCTACAATGAATCACTGCCAAGATGTATTCCCACAATAAATCACTGCCAAGATGTATTGCCCTACAATGAATCACTGCCAAGATGTATTGCCCCACAATAAATCACTGCCGAGATGTATTGCCCTACAATGAATCACTGCCAAGATGTATTCCCACAATCACTGCTGAGATGTATTGCCCTACAATGAATCACTGCCAAGATGTATTGCCCCACAATGAATCACTGCCAAGATGTATTCTTCAAATTAACCCCTGCCAAAATGAATTCAACCCACTGAATCACTGAAGGCGTATTTTTCAAAATTGATCTCTGCCAAGATGTATTCAATCCAATGAATCACTGTCAAGATGTATTTGCTAAAAGGAATTACTGCCAAGATGTATTGCCCCCCATGAATCACTGTCAAGATGTATTAACTCTAATTAGTCACTGACACTCAGTAAGTGTGAATTCTTAAGAATGAAAACTTTTTAACAACTGGAATCTTAACCCAAGTTATTTTAATCAACTGGGAACTTGCCAACATTGTTCAGTATTTATCACATGGTTACAACTTTTAAGTAAAAAAAGGAGCAAAAATCAACACAGATAAAATCAAGACTTGAGATCTTAATGACATAATCATACATTCCAAATCTCATCAGAACTGGATTAAAATCTGGCCTTCAGAGAAGTCAAGATTACATCATTAGTATTCACAGGTATCACTCATTATTAGAACCATACAAGATACTGATGATGTAAGCAAATATTTCAATCTGATTCACAAATGGATCAGAAATATAATATCTAGAATGGTATTTAGCTCAGCTACATTCCAAGTTTGATCAAAACTAAATCAGAAACCTGGCCTACAGATCAGAAAACTAGCCTTCAGATCAGAAATATGACCTCCAGATCAGAAATATGACCTTCAGATCAGAAATCTGGCCTCCAGATCAAAAATATGACCTCCAGATCAGAAATATTACCTTCAGATCAGAAATATGACCTTGAGAGTGATAACAAGGTTTGAAAAACAGAACAAGATTGGCTCATTAGTATTTATGGGTCTGGCTCATTATCAAACTTTTGCAATTTTGATGGTATAAACCCATGTTTAAAGATCGACTGAAATCAGACCAGAAATATGGATTCCATATTGGTAACAATCAGCTGCATAAGGAAGGGTCCAGGATGCATGATATACACAGGGCTATACCATAAATTACACCAAGGTGAGCCAAAAACTTTCACCCAAAATATTGTCCCAAAATAATTTGATGAATTTTCATCCACTGACACTAAAATTCAGAATTTGTTACATAACACCTGCTTCAAATCCGGAATGGTTGGCTTCTCCAATATGCACAGAATGCTATTACTCCTGTCTCATTAAGCAAATGTCAATTTACAACAAAAGTCAGTAATTGACCTACACACTCATATGTAATAATATTTAAAAAATTGTTTTTAAATATCAATTACAGGTTCTTTTGATGTTTTTTTTATTTTTTTATGAAGAACTTTTGTTAACTAGTCAGATGTTGAAATAAATTCTTAATCCAACATTGAAGAGCTTTTCCTTCACTAAACTTACCTTGGCATTTTTACTGAACTGGGCTTGCTCAGGTTTGTAGTAAAGTTCATAAGTCACATGGTCACTGGGACTTTCCTCTGCAGCTGATGCCTTGCTTTTTGGACTAGGTTTGAAACTTTCCAACTGTGTCATAAGACGTCTGTAATACAAAAGGAATGAAAATATGTAAACTACATACCACTGCATATCCATGTGCTTGCAAGTTGAACCACTAGGGGTATGGCCTGACCAAGGGGCCAATGTTATAATAATGTAAATATGTATATATCATCTTCAATTACTGTATATATGGTATTAAAGTTGGGATTGTGATAGCTTCCAAGTTACGAGTCAATATACATGCCAACCCCTGATGAAAAAAAAGTGGAATCCAGACAGAAAAAGCATAATCCACATATAACATGCTAAAACATCAACGAACAATAATTTATTTGCCCCCTCTCATCTTTTAACATCCTTTACTGCTTTAAGTTTTCATATGCAGCACTTTCAGCTTTACATTCACATGGACTAGATTCCATCTGAAGACTTTAAGTGAAAAATATTAAAATTCTTTCCACATGGCCTGTAATAGACATCACGTGATGCTTCACTCATGCCTTCATATTTGGAAGATTCTGTTATTTTTGTTTCATTTATTTTTGTGTTTTTCTAATCCATCTGTGAAATTATTTGAAAGGACATATTCAAGCCCTCATATACACATTGACTAAAATAAAATATTCTTGTTAGAGCCAAAATACCTTTAGATTGGTTCTGCACTAAATATGAATTATAACAAAGAATCTGCACATAAAGATTAAAATTAGAAAACCAGTCTGTTCTCTCTTCACTAAGCCATACAGCTGCTATAAATAAAATATATAAATAAAATACGAGGTCGAAAGTTCAAAAGTAGAACCAGTATGTTTCTTGGTAATAGGACTGTTGCTATAAACAGAACATGACACTATTAGGAAAGTGGATTTGCATGCACAAAGAGTACTCTTATCATATAGTTGCGTAGAAGCTGTCTTTTCTAAAATACAGTCTGTGGGATTAATGGAATATTAATAAAAACAAGAAAACAAATAAATGATGTTTTAGGAAGGTGGATTTACCAAAAAAGCATAATCAATTTAAATTTGGTTGGCATGTACAAGTCAAGTCCAAGTTCCACGAGTATAAACAAAGGTAAATGTTGGTTGTACACATGCTTTTATCTCTTTATACCAATTAAATGTATACATAGTAATAAGATTGGAATCTTTCAAGTTTCCAAGTTATAACTCAGGAACAAGTCCGCTATTTCAGGGGCATGATCTGGTTATATAACCAGTTAATTTTTCCTTCTTCATCTGGCATGAGATAAAACTGTTCAATCCATATTTCCATATCAAACAACCATATATGGAAATGGCATAATATACTAAATTGCATCATTGTGGACACTATATTTGTTTTTAAATAGTGGTGTTTTAAAAAGAAAATGAAGATATAAGACTCAATTTCACCTTGTTTTTATTCAACCTATACTGTTATACCCTGCTATGATTTGCACTTGTTTCTTCTTTGATGTCTATGCATTCAAATTTTTAAATGCTGTCTACTGAACATTTATAAATACTGATTAGTCTTTGAATTTCATTCCTACAATGAAGCTACAAATATTTCAAAAGCAATCAAAATGAGATATGCAAAAATATCACATTTAGTATTTTTTTCAGTCAGGAGAAAGAACTTGTATAATGCATCTAATAAATACCTATCAGCTTCCCTTCTTGACATATAATTATACCATATCAAACTAGTTCTTTCTGCTGACTATGATCAAAACAAATAGTGGGTCCAACAATTTTGAGCCACAGCTAGGCTAAATAATTAGGTTGATAAAAATTAAACTAATCCATCGTGTCTTCAACATAAAGCTGTATGCTAAATTTAGTTCAAAAGTAAAAGTAATTACAGGTGTTATTCTTCAGAAATGAAAATAAGTGGGTCTAACATTCTTTGGCATGCTAAAAGATGCCACAGTACACCAACAAATGAACTAAGCCAAGGTTTCATCAATATCAAGCTTCATAAAAAAAGTTTTTCGAAATCTTATACCATGGTTCCTACACATTTTTAAAGTTGAATTTTCTGGTCTATTCCAGAGCTCTCCAGGATGAAATTAATTGTTTCAAAATTCACATATGACCATTAAAGAATGTTTTAGGTTATAAAACATGCATTTTTTATTTAAAAAAATTAAAGATGTTTCTATTTCAATACTGCCAATACATCTATGTCAGGAAAGATGATCAAGCATTTCACCACAAAATGTACAACACTGAACAAGTTCAACTACTTTATATTCCTGTACACTGACATATAAAGTTATTTCAATGTACAGAATACAAATTCTAACTTTGCTGACCTGCATTATGTTGGTACGAGGAAACAACATAATAAACATAACTCAGTTTTGTTTCATTTCAAACATTAAATTCTAAACAAATCAGGATAATCAGCTGTAAATCAAAATAATCTATAGGCATGTTATACAAAATAATCATTTCGTATCACAGTATGAAAGCAAACAAAAAAATGGAAAGTACTAGAATCTTATCCTGTAAAGAAAACGTTTAAGCCCTGAATTAATCTGTGCCAATAAAACCCAGAACAAGATCTGATTAAAATCTATGATTTACAAGGACTGAATTTTCTGTAAAATCAACATATATCTGTCTGTAATGTGATAAACCAGTCCCAAAACCCGCATTGATACTCACAGAAGCTTGTATCATGATATAAAATACAAGGGACAACAATCTCTCATTTCTGCTGCAAAATAAATCAGATTTGACACCAATGCTTCAAGCTACTTCGCAGTGTAATAGTTTAGTACCCAAGTTCAGCTCTTAGATTCAACATTTTGGACTACAAATTTGAGTTTAAATGAATGAAGTCAGTTTTTAAATCCATGTTTACTCCAAATATTCCCACCACATTTTTACCAATTGATCATTTAGGTTGGAGTGTGCCTATACAAAAGTTGGAATTTGCTGCCAAAGTGCGGTAGCGGCATACAGAAGTCGCTTGCCAGCAGGCCTTGCAAACTTAAATCATGCTACATTGAGTCATACCTGCATTGAATCTATAGAAAATTATTTTCTCAGAATCGGAAAGTATTATAATCGTTATGTCTTTATTCCACTGAAAGATTAGATGAAACTACAGCATAGATGAAACCAGACCTCGCACTCACTATTTGCATTACTATTCACATGACTACACAAATCTCCGACTACAACTGTGGAAGTCCTATAGTTATGTGATATTAATAGCAAACTAGCTAATGTTGTTGTACAAAAATTCAAATATATTAAATGAAAGTCAGATGCTTTTCGTTAAACCACAAAGAACATAATTCTCAAAATATTTATTTTGAGACCATCAACAAGAAATACCTGTCGCTGAACCAGCAATCTGGACAGTTAGATTCTTCAAGCACACAACTCAACAAGTTAGCCACAGAATAAATAAAGAGAATTGTTTGTTCTTTTGTCAAATTGTTTTTGTTCTTTCTTCTTTTTACAAACAGTGTATGACTTTTATTTATTATTTTATTTTCTTATACAAAATTTTAAATTGGTTATTACTGCTATCACTAGACTAAATGATATATGATGTCATGAAATACACATGGGGTGTGAGATTTATGTATTCATGTGACTAGCAATACAAATCATGAGTTCCAGATCAAATTTCATCAATGCCAGAGTTTAATTTCAGCAGATTAAAGACATAACAATGTAAAACTTGCAATTTCTGAGAAAATAAATAATTATATCGATTTCATGCAGAAATTACTCATTGTATCAGCATTTAAGTTTGCTACGACTATTGTAAGTGGCTAAACTATGCTGCCACCATGTTGGCTTTTAGTGATAATTGACTGGTTTTCAAACTTCTATATAAGAAAGGATGCCAATATTGAGCTGCCTGTGAAAAACCAGTCTAATAGCCAAATCTAATCAACGAAGTGTTTGGAATGGCTCAATAAATATGTTTATGGCAAGCACCACATGATCCATATTGCAACGGTTACCTCCAAATATTCTGCTTAGAACTTGATAATTTAATTCACAATCAGTTCAGTTACAACTCAATTCTGGTATCAAGTGTTGGTGGAAAATTCCTGGGTTTTTCATGACTTTATCAATATTTTCAAAATTCAAGAACCTTTCACGATCAGGAAAACAATTATCAATTCTCCCAACTGTAGCATGGGAATCCTTTATACTCAAGGATCTTACTGTGCAGAAAATGTAGATAGGTCTGATAATCAGGGGTCATACCTCTGCTACAAGGTGACAAGGTCAAGAATTAAACTTAGCCAAGATTTCACTAACATTAAGATGCATACAAAGTGTGGATGAAACAAAATAACAATTAATGGAGTTAATATGAAGAAGTTGAAAATAATTGAATGTGAATAGATCTGAAAAGCAAAGATATGAATATGAGAAGATCTGAAAGCAAAGAATTGAATGTGGGTAGGTCTGAAAAGCAAAGAATTGAATGTGAGGAGATCTGAAAAGCAAATAATTGAACGTGAGTAGATCTGAAAAGCAAAGAACTGAATGTGGGTAGGTCTAAAAATCAGGGATCATAAATCTGCTAAATGAGGACACTGACAAATTCAGCCAAAGTCACAATATCAAAACAGCCCCAACAATCATGGGTTATAACTCTGCTAAACAATGATAGTGAACTCAGCCATGGTCTAATCAATATCTAGTGACAGAACAAGGATGGTTAAAATCCAATGAATGAATGAATGGACAGAAAGGACAAATTTTAAATCAACCATTTTCTATGAAAAGGATGAGACAAAAAATAATATATAGCCAAATATAACTAATAATTCATAGCAATAGAGTTGTACAAAAATTAGTCACTACAAACTAATGAATAGTTCATGGGAATAACTACAGACCAAATAGATTAAAGCCAACTAATCTTTTCCTTACGAGCTATATAACCTAAACCAAAAATTTACTTGTGGAGCGCTCCCTGGGGGTCTGACAGATCTACTGATGCCTCTGGGCCTAGCAGCTTCTCAAGGTGAAGGTCAGTCAATTGGTGCTGGAGGTATTCCAACTGTTTTCCTGTAACCACTGGAGACAGTTTCTCAGAAGTCACTTCATCCTTAACATTTTCCTAGATAAAAAGTCAATCGTTTTAGGCTTATTTCAAATAGTTCAAAAAAATATAGTTCAACCTTCTGTAATCAGTAACCTGCCATTAACTGTTACCCTAAAATATAACAAGTCCTCTGCTACTCCTTATATTGATCTTAAGTCATCAGTTATTCAGCTACTCAAGTCCTCAGTTAATATTTTCCACTTACCATAATGTGGATTCTTTTATATTTGCAGGTTGTCAATTTTTCATGGTATTTTAGAAAAAGCTGAGTCCTTTGAAGGGACTGATGCTCTACAGGCAAAAATAACTTTCAGGAATTCAAAATAAGATGTCTTCTTTTTAACCGCACAAGTGTTGAAACAGAGGTTTGTCTAGGATTTTACAATTAGGAGTCCAGACATTCTATTTTGGTAAGAATAAGAGTCCCAACAGCCAAAGTTGCACACATATGCATATTGGGCACACCTGAAGTGGCTAAATGTGATGTTGAGAAGAAGCGGTGGTTGTCACTGAGCTTACTTCTCCAAATTATTTACACCACTGACATTAGAATCACACTGGATTTTGTCAATTCAAGGACAGGGTTATTCTGAACACTAACATAGCTGCCAACCCCAACGTACAAAAATACAGACTACTTGTGACAAAAATACTGATTTTCAGGAACAAATATTGACTGTTGAAATTTTAATGCATAGGTAACTATTTACAACATATACAACCATCAGTAAAGTAGGACACTGCCTTACATAATTATCTAATGTCAAAGGTGCATGTGTTGCACACCTGTACCTTCTGGATGGACACCATGTTCCATTCAGGTGCCCATTCAGAAGGTGCAAGATTGCAACACACTCAGACACAGGCTGTTTATTGGAGCCTTTTCCACACATTTTGTTTTAATCATCGATTCCAATGTACCAACTTTCACTGATGATCTCAATTCTGTGGTTTTCTTATTGAACTGTTTACGTTCAAGCATACAAATTATCCTTTGCGATTTTACTGTCTGGAAAACGAGTGCAAAATAAATCGCCAGCAACACTAGTAACTGAAAGAGGAAGTTTTATTTCTAAAAGAAATTTAATAAATCAAATTTTGATCGAATTATTTAAGGTTTTCTCTCTGGTTATTGTTACTGGAGGGTTTAACACCATTTTTCAGCACACAATAGGCAATACATGGTGGCCAGTATTATTAGTGGAGGAAGAACCTGGGAAAACAACTCAGAATGAAACATCAACCCATGAGAAGCTACTGACAAGCTTTCTCACATAACTACATTAGCCTAATCTTAGACTAAAACCCACACAGACAGGTGAGATGGCAGTGATCCGTAACGGAGAGCACTTTAGACAACTCGGCCTCTCAGGGACCCCATTTTCTCTCTGGTATTTATATATGTCATAAGTCCAGGCTGAATTGTGTGTGATGAAGCAGAAAGCTGATCTTAATTTTCTTTTTTGTGCTTTTGTATTTCGTGGGCGCCTCTATGCCCAATAGCAAAATCACATTACACAATTTGCAAAACATCAAGTTTTCTCCTTTACTATATGGTTTCACAAATCTACACAAGACTACACAAATGTCCTTAAAGTTGTTTTCTTCTCTTTTTCCTGAATAAAATTCTGAATATTCCACTTTCCTATTTAACATAATTAGAAGTTGAATATTACGAAGACAAGATGCAGTGACAGCAGTAACTATTTGCGAAATCCAATACGGCCGATAACAACAGGCATAGCTTTGATTTCGAATGAATCAATCGTATCGGAGAACTGTTTTCCTATATACATGTGATACATTCTATCAAAATAGAACCAGATGCCTGTTCTGAACTGAAAATTTGACGGAAATGTTATATTATTTTTTTAAATAAAAAAAACCCCCGTTTTTGCCCCCCCCCCCAAAAAAAACGTACACCCATATTCAGGTCCAAAATACAGGACAAATATGAGAAAAAAACTGGGACAGTTGGCAGCTGTGCACTAAGTCATGCATTCTTACATTTAGCTACTGTTTCATCTAACCAATGAGTTCTAGCAACTTTCTGAATCTCATTACAGTCTTTGTCAATTTGTCCTTTAACCCCAAAATTCTTATCCAAAGGTGCGAATGGCATTTTGTCTAAGTCTTGACATGTCATATGCACTACATATTCAGCTATACTATGAAATCAACAAGATAAAACCTAAAGTTGCTCTCTTGATTTACTCTTATAATGACCACATGTACATCTCTGGGCCATTTTCTGCTTCTGAATTCAATCATTGTAAATATCAGCACATTTTCCCACCATGCATCAGCTAGTCTAAGATTCTGAACCTGCCACCCAGGTATTGTGTCATGTTCTTTTAAGTACTCTTATAACAACACCATTTACATCTGTGTGCCTTTCAGCCACTGAATTCTATCAATCTAAATATCAGCACAGCTAAAATGATCAAGTAATCAACATTTTCTCACTCAGCAGGTGGTTGATGAAGGACTGGCAAGCCATTGAATATACCACACAAGCTACAGCATGCATACAGAGGATTCCTGCGTACATGATTTTCTGTGTCCCAAATAAAACAATTGCATCCAAATACTCATGATTACACGTTTCTGAGACCTCTGTAAAACCATTTCTGTTATTCTTCAGTGAGGACAAGATTCTCAAATTAACTCTGGTGGAACTTATATTGCGTGTCAGCTTCGCATCATTTTTATTAGGACAATGTAGACACCATTGGAAGTCTTTCAGAAAAACTCCATGTCATAAAAATCATCCATTACAGAAAAGTATTGACAAGATATTTAAGACAGTCAGCATGGTAGCTATATTGGATGTATGATTGGTACCATTTTCATTTAGGACTTGCAGAAAATACCATCACAATGATCATCAATTCAAAGTTAGTAGTGACACCAAGATTTTTTATTTAGGAACAGCTGTACATCATAGTCTTTTAGTGAAAACCCAATGCTGATATGACAAGTCATTCAGGAGGAATAGCAAAAAAAAGATTTAAGATGACTGCTGTAGTGGCCATATTGTTCTTAAGACTGGCACCACTGTCATTTAAGACCAATTAGACAGCATAAGAAGTCTTGTATTAGTCTTGAGAAGTCTCTAAGTGAAAACCCCATATTTTGACAGCATTTGTTATGGATAAGTAGCAAGATTTTCAAGATGCCACTGTGGCAGACATATCTGACATCATTTTGAAACAATTTCATTTAGGACCAACTAGATATCATGAAATATTTTTGGGTGAAAACCATGTTGACAAGACCATCCATTCCGGAGTTGCAATAAGATTATCAAGATGACTTTCTCTGTGGCCATACTGGTCATCAAAATAATAAAGTAAACTTTATACGAGGGCTGTTATGGTACCCTTATTGAACCTAAATTCGGTACCCTTATTGGACCTAAATTCGGTACCCTTATTGGTCCTAAATTCGGTACCATATTCATTTGGGGCCAATTAGACATCATAAGTCATCTTCTGGAGAAAACCCCAACCATAATTGACATTAGATCACAATGATTTTCACTTAGAACCAAATAGACATTACAAAAACGTTTTTAGTGAAAATCTCATAATGGTATGACCATCCATTCAAGAGAAGTGATAATAAAATTTCAACATAGTTGCTGTGGTGTCCAGATTGTATCTTCATCGAGACCATCTCACAAACTTTGTGGTCTCTAGATTGTAAAGCTAACAATCAGATTTATATTTTCTTGTTTTCTTGTTTTTGCCTATTCTCTTCTGATAGATACATGGTACAAAAAAGTAATATTTTTAATAGCATTACTAATATGAATATTTTTACAACATAATTAACTCAAGGCATAATCATTTCCTACAAAACTTTTTTTATCCTTGTCAACAAATAATTCAATGTGCATGTTTTGGTGAGAGGACTGAAATTGACAACTTTCCTTACTGCAGAATGAAAAGAATGGAAGAAAGAAGAAACATTTTCAGACTCCAAAATCATTTATCATAATTTGATACGTTAGAAATGTTTAGAGAAAAACTACCTTTATTTTGTTCAATTCTTCAGCAAGTTCTCTTATCTCATGTTGCAGTCGCACATATTTCTGTTGTGGTGTTTCTATTTTTCCCATGCCCTCTCCAAGCTAGAAAGGAAATGAAAATTCATACAATCAACCAATAAGAAAATAAATAATAAACAAAATTATACAGAATCGCGCGAAGATGAATAATGATCTGTTGCGCAAAATTTCTTAGTGAGAGAATGGCAAACAAGTTTATAACATCCACTTCAAGTTCCTTGGACATTTCAACTCTCACTCATGCACTGAACATCTGCATTCAAATATGTTAGTTTTGAGGTTTATTGTCATCCTAATATGGCTTACCTGTGTCATATTACCCCGGTCTGTATAATAAGGACTTCAAAAAGTAAAGAAATAAAATTTAAAAATCACGAAAAAGAATGTGTCAAATCTTCTTTCGATGTCACTTGTAATCAAAAGTTTCATTTTTTTAAACTCACAATTTATACTCAACATTTACAATTTTAGGAGTGCATATATACAATAAAAATTAACTACTTTTGATTTGTCGAATGCTGACTAATAATTAGTGTTTGTTAATTGTATTAAATAAGGACATCATTTGTCTCCTGGGATGATGGGAGTGGGTGGGTGACAAGGTAAACTTCAGCTGGAGTTTCATGTGATAAAATATTCATTTTAATTTCAAGTCCGAAATTTAAAAAATAATGCATCAGACTGACAAGGAGAATTGCCTTCCCCCAAGGGAACAGTTCTTTTCTAGTTCTGTCTGGTGTGGTGTATAGTTTTCAAGACAAAAATTTGAGCAGTGTACCCCACAAAACCCAACCAGAAAATATTCCCAAGGAAAACAGCAACAGATGACAATGTTCTAGGCAAAAATATCTTGGTGGTAGTGGGGAAGAGCACACTTAAAGGCACTTTTCTGTGTGAAAGGGGACATAAAAGAAAAATTCTTATTCCAATGTAAATTATCATATATGAATAAATAAATACCGATTCCCATTATATATCTGATCAAACCCACCCCACCCAAATATTTGGTAGAAAACGTTCAGGCAACTGACAATTTTTAAATTTCTGCTAAAATTATTCACTCATCATTTAAAATATTCTTGTGAAATATGTTTTGTAAGTAGTGGTATTTAGAATTAACTTTCTTTCAATTTTTTTTTATATAAACAGTATAGCAGACTAACAATAGTACTACTTGTGCATAATGCACCTGAGGCTATAGACCTAACCCTAAATCGGAAAGTGTACCAAAGGTTTAAATCCCTCAAAAACCAGTATAAACTGGAAAGGTTTAAAGCTGCATTGGATGTTCCTAAAATTGGCTAATGACTAGGAAAGTTAGGCTTTAACACTTAATCCTAAATACTGTGGAAAGACAGCCATCTTGGGATAGTGAACTCTGTGACAGATGATTCTGAGCATCACCACATTTTGCTCCAAAGTTATGCTCAGACAAGTACATACACCTGCCTCTTGGTATTTAATCCAAACAGAATGTTATTGGTAATCAATTATGCAAGTTATTTAAGTTTAAAATAAACAACACAATTTCAAATAATGAGCCATGTCAAAAATGACTGAGCATAAAAAAGTTGATGATTTTGCAGTATAAGGCAGAAGAGTACACTGACAGGGGTAGAGAGGAACATAGTATGTATAGTATGTATGATGTAGCTCTAAAACAGCAGCATATGGCAATTGCACTCACTAAAAAAAAGGTATAAACATTAGAATGCGGTAATAGTGCACTCTTAACCCATTTTATTCTGCTTACCAATTTCAACTGCAGTGCCTGATTCCTGAGAAGCAATTCTAAATACACTGTGGTAAAACGGAGCAGCATCAATTAAGATGACCTTCTCCATGTTTACTAAAAATGTTGCAACATTGTTATTTCTCTTTTAAAGTATATAAAACTATATATCTCTGAAAAGATAATAAAATTTGTAACACAGTGATATATGTTTTGTTATTGTTTATTAATGTACATGCTCACAACTATAATTTGAAAAATAACTTGAAAGAAGAAATAAAAAACAAATAAGAAAACTTACATTGATGTTCAGAGAACCTTTTGTTTATGAAAGATGAATAAAATGCTCCTAATAGTATATGAATAATTGTTTGTTTGATTAGGATTTTTAACGTACCTTTAACAATTTCATATCGCTACGATGTCTGCAATGAGGCAGTTTATAGTGATGTCTAGCACTGGGGCATCATGCCGCAAACATGTAGCATGATGTCCCACCCTATCACATTATCCCGACACCAGGCCGACCAGTCCTAACACTAACCTCCTAATGCTGAGTGCCAAGCAAGGCAGCTGCTAGTACCATTTTTGTAAGCCTTTCGTATGACTTGGCCGGGGATTGAACCCATGACATTCTGCTTCCGCAGAGGATGCTCTAACCACTATGCCACCGGAGCGATACGTATATGAATAAAAAAAAGATAATTCTATTTCTAGTATCTTGGTCCAAATTTGAAGTTTCTAGCGCTGTTAGTTCAAAAGTTATAATAATTTAATAAAATTGGACAATAAAACACCTGGAACAATTTGTTTACTTCACACTCTAGAACATGTACTTCAGCGGGCAGTTTTATCACGAAAACTTGTCACAAATTAATCCTTGAAATCTTTCATTAAGGTAATTAATTGGAACAACTTTTGTCCAAATTTTGACAAATCACATCATCACTATGTCAGCAATGACAATATTCTATCAATTTAAATTATGGCTGTAATCAAGGTGAAAAATCATCCCAGACCCAATTTTTTATAAAAAGCCTTCAAAGAATTTTTTTTTTATTTATTACTGCCAGTGGGTGGTGGCCCAACATGGCAAAATCAAATTTTGATATTAAACCTAGGTCAGACTGTGTATCTGTAGGTAGTGAAAAACCTGGCTGGACACAGGCAGAGAGCTAGATACGCATCCACGCACACTCTCGCACATCTATTATGCATGCAAACACACTGTGTTTGTGTATTCTTCAAACAAAGAAACCTACCAATTCATATTCTGATTTAATGTCATATCCAGTTCTTCTCTCTTCACTTAATTTATCTGAAAAATCTGTAAAGAAATCAAGTCAGGGTTAGAAAATATAAACTTTGGCACAACAGGTTTATAGTAAACAGAACTGGTTCAACTAATTGGTTGTTGTTATTGATGTTGTAGGTTTAACGCCATTTTTCTGCACAAAAAACATGGTAGCTAGTATTAATGGTGGAGGAAAGACCTGGGAAAACCCGGAAAAAAAAACCACAGATCCACAAGAAGCCATGGGCAAGCTTTCTCAAATACCCATTGTGCAAACCTGAGACTCAATCTCATTCAGACAGAAGTGAGATGGCTGTGATCAATAATGGTGAGCGCTTTAGACCAATCTGCCAATCGTGGCCCTGTTAAACTGGAATAATAATTTTCATTACAAAAACAACAAAACACACTAGCATAAAATACTTGAGTGGATACAATAACAAGGATCCACAAAAATGGGCATTGAGATCTAATCCCATAATTTGTACTGTTATGTATATCTGATTTATTTTATATTTGATTCAATTTGTTTGTTTGTTAGTTTTACATTTTTTAAATTCCATTACATGCTATTGTAACATATTATTTACTTGATTTGGCATTATTCAGTAAATTCAGTTTGACCAGACTCTTTTTCTGAAACACCTAATAATAAAAACATGTTAGCCTAAGTCTGTATTCCTGTTTGCTTGTACCGCCCCCCCCCCCCGCGATTTCAATAACGAAAAGCATAAACAAGATAAAAAGTTAATAAATCTTACTCAGTTCATTCATTGATTATAATTTCTAACCCAACTGCGACCAGGGTGTCCATAACACCTTTATCGTCTTCGCGTCTTATACCTCTGACATAAATGAGTGATCCTGACAACATGTAATTATACCTCTGACATAAATGAGTGATCAGGACAACATGTAATTCTACCTCTGACATAAATGATCAATTATGACAATTCTTACCTGTTCCCTTGCTATCTACAACTTTTCCCCTGAACCTGCCATATGCAGCACCTGTGTCAAGAACTAATTTTTCTACACTTTCACTTTCTGCATCAGTCTGAAAGAAAATATAAAGGCAAAGTCAAATAAGGAAGTTATATATATATATATATATATATATATATATATATATATATATATACACACACACACACGCTACATAAACAGACATTAAAGATTCTTTTGTGATGGGAAATTGCCCAAACCATTTAGAAAAAAACATGACTAAGATGACATTTTTATAATTGTTCAAGCTGAAAATTTTTAATATATTTCTTTTTGAGACACGATAAAATATTGGTTCTTGTGGACCTGTTTTCTTTTGCTTTCAGTACATTTAGCCTCAGTACAATCTATCAAATCTAATCCAAACTATTCACATCATGAACTGTAAGCTTAACCCAACTGTCGCATAATTATTCCCAATAATACATTGAAGTTAACCCAACTGTCCATAAATCAGTAAATATTCCCATTATAATCGTAAAATTAAACTGTCCCTTAAATCAGGAATTATTCTCATTAGGACATTAAAATTAACCCAACTGTCCCATAAATCAGGAATTATTCCCATTAGGAATAAAATTAACCCAACTGTCCCTTAAATCAAGAACTATTCCCATTATGACATTAAAATTAACCCAATTGTCCCATAAATCAGGAATTACTCCCATTATAATCGTAAAATTAAACTGTCCCTTAAATCAGGAATTATTCCCATTATGACATTAAAATTAACCCAATTGTCCCATAAATCAGGAATTATTCCCATTAGGAATAAAATTAACCCAATTGTCCCATAAATCAGGAATTATTCCCATTATGACATTAAAATTAACCCAATTGTCCCATAAATCAGGAATTATTCCCATTAGGACTAAAATTAACCCAACTGTCCCTTAAATCAGGAATTATTCCCATTATGACATTAAAATTAACCCAATTGTCCCATAAATCAGGAATTATTCCCATTAGGACTAAAATTAACCCAACTGTCCCTTAAATCAAGAACTATTCCCATTATGACATTAAAATTAACCCTACTGTCCCATAAATCAGGAATTATTCCCATTAGGACTAAAATTAACCCAACTGTCCCTTAAATCAAGAACTATTCCCATTATGACATTAAAATTAACCCAACTGTACCATAAATCAGGAATTATTCCCATTAGGACTAAAATTAACCCAACTGTCCCTTAAATCAAGAACTATCCCATTATGACATTAAAATTAACCCAATTGTCCCATAAATCAGGAATTATTCCCATTAGGACTAAAATTAACCCAACTGTCCCTTAAATCAAGAACTATTCCCATTATGACATTAAAATTAACCCAACTGTCCCATAAATCAGGAATTATTCCCATTAGGACTAAAATTAACCCAACTGTCCCTTAAATCAAGAACTATTCCCATTATGACATTAAAATTAACCCTACTGTCCCATAAATCAGGAATTATTCCCATTAGGACTAAAATTAACCCAACTGTCCCTTAAATCAAGAACTATTCCCATTATGACATTAAAATTAACCCTACTGTCCCATAAATCAGGAATTATTCCCATTAGGACTAAAATTAACCCAACTGTCCCTTAAATCAAGAACTATTCCCATTATGACATTAAAATTAACCCTACTGTCCCATAAATCAGGAATTATTCCCATTAGGACTAAAATTAACCCAACTGTCCCTTAAATCAAGAACTATTCCCATTATGACATTAAAATTATCCCTACTGTCCCATAAATCAGGAATTATTCCCATTAGGAATAAAATTAACCCAACTGTCCCTTAAATCAAGAACATTTCAATATTTCCAATGCCCGTCCTAAAAACAATATTATAATATTAATGTAAGTCTTTTTCTTTTAGGTATACATATTTCCCTCAGCACAAAACATTGGGGATTGGATTGACTAATCACAGCTGCAGGTGACTCCATTGTCGTAGAGTCTGTCATCTGTTGAGTTATAAAGTGAGTCACAGTCTTGACTGGTTTGAGTTTGTGAGTTTAACACTATTTCAGCACCTGCTTGGCTATACATAGTGGCCTGTTTACTTGTACCATTGGAAACTTTATACATCCAAAATGAAAAAAAAATATAACTATTTTTACATAGAACATGTAAAAGTGCATAAAACTTGCCTAGAATTAAGCACATTAAGTCAAACAGACCGACTTCTAAATAGGATGGCTCAAAATGGTGACTGAAGATCATACATCCAAATATGTTGTGTAGCAGATATATTCAAAAGACATAATATCTTGTACTGACAATAGGCTAAAGCCTACCATGAAAATTGATGGTAAAGCCTTGCTACTGTCACAAAACAGTGGGTTTTCAGAAGAAATAAAATCAATCTGGTGGAAATGAATACGAATGGGTGGAGGTCAGGGTTCACACTAGACTTTAACATCTTGTACCCAATTTTGTTGCCAATCCTATAAAGGTGACACAAATTCATTTGATTTTTCAAAAGGTGTATGCAACCAATGGAGACAAACAGAACAATACATCTCAGTAAAAAAAAGTTTTAAAAAATTTGACGAATTTGAAATACTGCAATAAATGCATTAAGATCAAATCAGTCATCGATACAGTCATACAAATATATAACAACGTGATTGTCTACCTCAAGTGGGTATTTTTGTGCTAATTTTCAAACATGGTTTGATTTTCATGAAAAAGTTTTAAACCAACATGTACAAAATCTGACAAACTGTTGTAATGGCCCGAGAATCAAGAATGATAATCCACATGTAAATAATCCTATCAAAATTTTATTTATCTACCTCAAGTTGTTTTTTGCATAATCATGTGTCAAAAGGGTGTGGTGGCCTGAAAATCCAGTTTAGGTCTTTTGCATATGCACTGAAATATGACAACCAAAATGAATTTGTCTATGTTAAGCAGTGTTGTGCAATCTCACAAACAAACTTCTCGGAATAGATGGACAAGCAAATGGATGAACAGGACAATATATAAATGCCGCCGCTACAACCAGGAACAGCATAAAATTTCAGCTCAAGGAAGAATTGCTACATACTAATTCTTGCTGAAGTGCCTGCTCATCTTCAGGCAAGTCATTGGTTTCATATACATCTGGCGAATTTAAATCCTGTAAACAGAAAGCAATATTTCATTAACATGAACGATATTGACAAAGAAAACAATGTCAAACAAATATTATGTGAAACACTACGTCTCATGTATAAACAGAACCATTTTATTTTATATAACTATCAAAACAATTTGATTCAAAATTTTCACATTTTTATACTGGAACTGGGAAAGAAAAAGATATTACAATCCTACCTGTTTATGTTGACATCCTCGGGCCCGAGGAAATATTGTTGACATAGGCAGATGTCAAGATAAGTGGAGGGGGGGGGGGATAAAAGTTAAAATTCGTCAGCAAAGGGTGATCCGTCATTTAGTGAATAGCATTTACACTCGAGAAAACAATGTAAATTTTGAGTACATGAAGACAGAATCAGTTTGAAATACATTCGCATATTGACATATTACATTTTGTTTATCTTTGTGTAGTAAAATCCAAATTAAAATATTGCATCGATCACATCCCGATACAAAAAACATTACAATATTCAACGTCAGGATTAGCACATGGTTGGATAGTTGTTATTTACATGCTTCATGTACATGTACTTAAATTGACCTAGATTTTGGTCAGGCATTCCCATCTTATTGAGGCTACCAAGGGGATGGGGCTATTCACAGGGAAGTGAAAAACTCAACAGTACATGTATTCTCATAAATACTTTTGTATCCGATGTTATGACGAACATTAAAGCAACTGAACTAAGTTCTCCACAATAAGTTTTTTCGCAAATGCTTCTTTGAATCATTTTGATGCTTCCTCCACGTCTTCAAATGTAGCAGTCTTTTGCTTCTTCCTTTGGGGAGCACAGTTACCTTCAGCATAGTCTTTCTTTATAGACTCAGCAGCTTTCATCCTTCCTGAACGGGTGTTATCTTTTAAGTGAAAAAATTTCACAGACTTCTTTGCGAGATTTTCATCCTTCAACTTCCTTAACAGCCAGATATTTAGTTTCCAGATACTGTAAATTTAATTTGCGTTTTACACTGCTATTGGTAGCCATCGTAAATGTAAATAAAGTTAAAAATGAAACTTTCACAGCAAAATAAAACTTGTTTTAATCACCGATCACTTTCAAAGGTCTCATAAACGCGTAATCCGTATTTTCACGCAATTCTTATATATGGGATTCAGAAAATCATGTATACAGGAGTCCTCTGTACGCATCAAATTCCTGGATGGCAAATTTAAGTGCTTGCTAGTTCTGCTTCAACCACCTGTTGATTGGGAAATTGTGTTGATCAATTGAGCCATTTAGCTGTGCTGATATTTACAATCAGAAAATTCAGTGGCTGAAAGACCCACAGATGTACATGTTGTCATTGTAAGAGTACATCTGAAGAATATGACCCACAAGATAGGCAGCAAGATCAGACTTAACTAGCTGCAGAGTGGTGAGAAAATGTGCTGCTACATTTTTTTTTATCTGATCTTGACATTAAAGCCTGGCGGCAAGAGCAACTAATTGTTGAACAAAGTATGGGTCGGAACTGGCAGCTTGTCGACATAAATGATTAGAAAAAAATGGACTTGTTAAAGCTGGGACCATGGGCTTCTGTCAACATGTACGTTGATCTCTTATCTCGACGTCAACATAAGCATAACAATTTGATAGTAATAGTAGACCAAGGGACTGGGACTTTGCATTTTTGTCGACATAGGCGGTTTGTCGATATAAGCTATGTCAATATAAATGGGTAGGACTATATTCCGATTCCTTGGAACTGAATACTTTTTGTTTTGAGATGCTTGACATTAGAGCTTAACACTACAACAATTTAAAGGATTTGAGATTCAGAAGTTTCCTATATGAAAGTATCATTAACATAAGACACTATTAAAAAAAAATGCACTCCAACAAAATTTACCATACTTTGACATATTCATGATATGAGGACACCAATATTTTGTATTTACCTGTATTTTTTTAACTTAATAAACTATTACGTCAAGTTGAATTTTATTTTTTGTATTTCCTGCAAAGTTTTAACATTTTTACATGCACCTAATCTGCTCTTCGTAATGCATCAGTACTGTGAAATAGTTGTTAAATTAAATAAATAGCACATGTTATTACAGCAACTAATAATGTTGTTGTTGTAGTAGGGTTTAATGCCACTTTCAGCACACGATAGGCTATACATGGCATCAAGTATTAATGGTGGAGGAATAACCCGGGGAAAACTCAGAAAAGAACCACTGACCAGCTACTAGCACGCCTTCTTACATACCCACCTTAGTCGAATCTGAGACACAATCCCACACACACAGAGGTGAGATGGCAGTGACTAGAGCCATTAGCATCTAATGTTTGTGAAAGTGCCAATCTGGGCTGACAACATTCTTGAAACTTCGGTCAGTTTTCCAATGTCAGTCAACAGCAGAACAAACTATGTAGCACCGTTCCTTCTTGTAGTAAAACGACTAAACCCTTTCACATCAAACATCAGGTTCGAAGTCTTACTTAAGAAACCTTTCTGCGAGAAAGTAAGGTGGACATGGTCAGTGTTGCTGTGATTTTAACAGCTTCCATAACCAGTAAAAAATTTAGTGCAGGGTGAAAATTTACACTTATTTACTTATTACGACACGGGAATACACAGTAATATAAAGTATTTCATTTATAAATAAATCTAAAAATACAGCTTCAGGTCATTAAAACCGATAATCGATATGAGCGTCCGAAAGCAGCTTCTTTAGGGTTCCAGGTCAAACAAGCAAAAAAGTGATATTATTGGAAAGCATAGGGCTAATAATAGACAATAATGCAACATAATGGATTCTAATTTGCTATCTTGTAAAAAGAAATGCATATTATTCATACAATCCCCGGCAGGCTGGCGTATTTTGGATCTGCCATAATTTATGAATGACTGTCACAAACGTATTGCAAAACAAAGAACCGTGAGGAGGAAACTGAGCAAGTATCCAGTCTAACTATAATATTCTGTTACGTATATCAATCCGGTCCAATTTTTAACGAGCCACGACTTCACCTACGAACACTCAAACATTAATAATAATAATAATAATAATAATAATAATAATAATAATAATAATAATAATAATAATAATAATATATTATTATTGTTATTATTAACAACAACAATAACAATAAAAATAAAAATACTACTACTACTAATAATAATATTATTAGTATTATTGCAATTATTATTATTATTAATAATAATAATAATAATAATAATAATAATATTATTATTATTATTATTATTATTATTATTATTATTATTATTATTATTATTATTATTATTAACAATAATATTAACAACAACAATAATTTATAAAAATGATATCATCAAAGTAAATTCAGTTTAGGTCAACACTTCATCGCAACTAAAAGACACAAATTAAACTGGTTTTTTTTATAGACTATAACAATCTAGGTCCATGTCCTGTTTAAATGCCATTACATATACATAATACAGGTACATTTTAAACATCATACCCTGGAAGAATTTGCAGATGCCTGGATAATATTGATAGCAAATCTGTTACCACAATATTTTCCTGAACAAACAAGAACATCTGATTCTAAAATATTAAAATTATAGATACAATTTCTTAGCCTTCATGAATTGCAAGAAGTTTTGAAAAACGTCTTCATTTCTAGGCATTCTAATGCCCATTCTTCTATTGTTACAACTCTATGGTCTTAGACAAAAGAACAAAAAAAGCAAAAACCAACATATTTATTAAAATTGAACAAATAGTTTATTTTCTAAAATAGAAAACAAATTAAACTTAAAAGGAATTAACATTATTATGAATTAAATCCCAAACAGTCATAAAAGTTCTTTAACAAATCGAAAAGTTTAGAGTGTTCCAAATCAGTTCCCGTGGTGTTTCCAATAAGATCTAATCTTGAATGTGCTGATGTGCCAATGGTTTTGCGTGTTCCAACAGTCTTGATTTTCACACTGATATAATCTAAAATGAATTCATCATAATTCTAAAGTAGTAATTTTGTCATAAAATAAATGAGCAATTTTTAATTCCAATGATTACCTTAAATAAAGAAATTACATGTACTCTCAAATTATAACTGAACCAAAGTTAAAGGCTGATTTGACTACAGATTTTAAGACAGGATTTTACATACCTCCCAACTTGACATAGGTAGCAATTACCAGTTTCTGTAAATACCATGTCATCTTAAATGGAGTTTTCCATTAATTTCATAAACAAGGTGAGGTATGTTTACTTAAATTTTAGCAAGTTCCTGGTAAAGATCAGGTAAACCATGTTTACTTCCAAAGGGAATACCAATGTCTTCAACTCAAATCCAAGTAAACATGCTTACTTACAAACAATAATTGTTTTAAATATAAAATATACAATCATAGACAAAAATCAGCTATGTAATATATTGTTAACAAAAAAAAGACATTAGTTAGGAAGTATAAAAACTCCTACCCTCAGTTACACAATACAAATTAAAAACACATAACACTGAAGCAAGAACAAATTTTTGTTATTTTTAAATTGTACAAATTTGAATAAATGTATCTGTGCTCTGTACAAGTTTGATTGGGGATTCAAGAAGAATGCAATTAATGCAATTAAACAAATAATACAGCTTATATCTTTTTTATTTAATGCTTAAAGTTTATCTACCATGTTGGCACCTGGTACTTCATATGAGTAAAACTGGATCTGTACATTGTAGTTAATTGCAACTGATAATTGATTGTTAATTGATATTAGTGCATCACGGTATTGGTAAATGGGTTGAAATATCCAATAATAGAACAACCAAATTAACTTTTGTTAGTATCTGAAACTTTGTTAGCATATAGTATATCCAAACATTTCAAAGCTATTTTAAACTGCACTTGTAAATGTATGGAGAGCACATGCATATGATCCTGCACCATCTCTGCAAAGTTAGCTCCCCTGTTTTCTGGAGATTTGCTCATTCTTACCTGCTATCTCACTAGTTGCTATCCAGTTCTGGATATTATCCTTATACCAATGATATCTGAGGACATGTTTGTATGTTAAGAGTAATAAAATAGTTTCAATTACTAGGCCCCCAATACTTTGTTAATTATCATGACTTTAATCTTTAATTGAGAAAAATATGAATAGTACCATTATTACAATTTGTGAGAAGATTTGTTATGAGATGAGAAAATATTTCATCATCTTAGTAACGCATAGTTTAGTCCAAAATGGTCTGACAAAATTAAATTCCGACAGAAATTCAAAAGAAATCACAGCAAATGCTTTTAAATGGTGGGGGTATTATAGCTTGGGATCATTATTTCAGGAAAATTGAAACTTTTTTATGTGTACATCTGTACAATTTAACTTGGGAGTCTATGCTATTTTCTGTACCTGTAGTCAATTCCTACTTAGACCAATTATTTTGAAATGGGTTTTATAAAGCAAAAATATTCACATGATCAAACCACAATAAATTATAGGAAATAATTTAGTGATTTTATTTATCTAAGTACAATGTGTACAAATTTATTTCTAAGTAAATTACCTGATGATGAAATAAGCTATCTTTTTTGAATTTGTTATTTTATTTTGACACATGTCCTTTGATTCCTTTATGTCTTTGTTTTAAATGAATACAGTTTTGACGTCAACTGATGGAACACCGTTCCACTTATCTTAAAAAGATCAGAAACTTTAGAATTCAGTTGTGGCAAATGAAATATATCTTTTTGGCAGTCACTGCTGTCACATCACTTAATGATACTTGGTAGTCACCAGTGTCACAAAGCCTAATTACACTTAGTAGTCACCAGTGTTATAACACTTAATGATACTAGGTAGTCACCAGTGTCATAACACTTAATAATACTCGGTAGTCACCAGTGTTATAACACTAAATGATACTAGTCACCAGTGTCATTACACTTAATGATACTAGTCACCAGTGTTATAACACTTAATGATACTAGTCACCAGTGTTATAACACTTAATGATACTAGTCACCAGTGTTATAACACTAAATGATACTAGTCACCAGTGTTATAACACTTAATGATACTAGTCACCAGTGTTATAACACTAAATGATACTAGTCACCAGTGTTATAACACTAAATTATACTAGTCACCAGTGTTATAACACTAAATTATACTAGTCACCAGTGTTATAACACTAAATGATACTAGTCACCAGTGTTATAACACTTAATGATACTAGTCACCAGTGTTATAACACTAAATGATACTAGTCACCAGTGTTATAACACTAAATGATACTAGTCACCAGTGTTATAACACTAAATGATACTAGTCACCAGTGTTATAACACTAAATGATATCCTTAATAATGCTAAAATAGTTTTCTATTACAGGTATAATCATAGAGATATAACACAGATATACAATGAATCAGTGTCAGTCCTTAACACTTAATAATGCTAAAATAGTTTTCTATTACAGGTATAATCATAGAGATATAACACAGATATACAATGAATCAGTGTCAGTCCTTAACACTTAATAATGCTAAAATAGTTTTCTATTACAGGTACAATCATAGAGATATAACACAGATATACAATGAATCAGTGTCAGTCATTAACACTTAATAATGCTAAAATAGTTTTCTATTACAGGTACAATCATAGAGATATAACACAGATATACAATGAATCAGTGTCAGTCATTAACACTTAATAATGCTAAAATAGTTTTCTATTACAGGTATAATCATAGAGATATAACACAGATATACAATGAATCAGTGTCAGTACACTTAATAATGCTAAAATAGTTTTCTATTACAGGTACAATCATAGAGATATAACACAGATATACAATGAATCAGTGTCAGTCATTAACACTTTCATTTTATGAACATAATTTGTTCTGAACGTGTTGTAATAGCATTTGTGTTGAAGGTTTTAGTTGTCCACCTGCAACTAACCAGTGATGAAGCCATCAATATTAATCATTCTCTTTGCAAATAAATCTTTCGAACAATTTGAAGTTAATTTAAACTAAACGTTTTAACTGCAGTCACTTTCACAGATTCTCAATTCATTTACCACTTAAGTTTTCGGCCATTAAAACAGTGCACTTGCTTCTAAGGTGAATTATAAATACCTTAATAATAATAATAATAATAATAATAATAATAATAATAATAATAATAATAATAATAATAATTATAATGCTTTATTTATAGAGGGTGACTCATTAGTCAAGGACTATTCTCCTTTGAGGCCCTCTTAATGAGAGTATAACAAATGCACATTGTGTGAAGAAGCAATAATTAGTGCTTATATTAGCATGTTTCATATTAAAATACTAAATTCCATTATCTGTTAGAAACACGTGCATGTTCCTGATATCTCTTCTTAAATACTCTAATATTTTCAGCTGATTTTACATGTAGTGGAAGCTTATTCCACAGAACTGTACCAGAGTATTGAAAACTCTTTTTGAATTGCTCTGTTCTTGGTTTTGGTACTAGAAGGTTTCCATGTGAGATTGATCTCAACTGGTATTGTGTTGGAAAAGGCCTGAATAAGTCCTGAAGATACTCTGGTGCAGTTCCATGTAGACATTTATATAAAAGAACTGCCTTGTGAAAATCTATTCTGTCATATATTGTGAACCATTTGAGTTCTGTAAATAATGCTTTTGAGGGATGGTCAAAAGATGTATCTAAAATTACACGTGCTGCTCGTTTCTGGAGTTTATAAATCCTGTCAAGCTCAGATTTAGCACAGTTTCCCTATACATTAGAACAGTAATCCATTGTTGGAAGAATATACGTCTTGTAGTATAGATTGCGAGTTTCCATAGGTAAATATTTCTTGATTCTGCTGAGAAGGGCAATTTTGGATGACAGTGTTTTACAAAGCTTATCAATATGGTCATTCCATAATAAAATATTATCTATGGATACACCTACAAGCCTTTCATGATTGACATTTTCTAATGGATGATTATTTATTGCAAGAGATAGTTTTGGGTTCCCAGACTTGTGTAGCTTTTGTGTCATCCCCAGAATCATACATTTTGTTTTACCTTCATTAATTACCATCCTATTTTGTTGTGCCCAGTTCTGGACTCTAATAAGATCTGAGTTTAATCTTGTTTGGATAACTTCAGTATCAGAACTAGATGTATACAAGGTTGCATCATCTGCAAACAATTCTGTATTGGTGGATTCATTATTTAATGGTAGATCATTGATATAGATAAGGAAGAGGAGAGGGCCTAAAACTGAGCCTTGAGGGACTCCTGAATGAATAGTGCAAGTTTGAGAGCTAATATTGCCAATGCTTACTTGTTGAGACCTTTGGTTTAGGTATGATCTAAATCAGTTTAAAGAAGGATTGTCAAACCTGTAACAGTTCAACTTTTGCAGCAGAATTTCATGATAAACAAGATCAAAAGCTTTCTTGAAGTCAAGGAAAACAATCCCAGTCATATGCCCATTATCCGTTTCCTTCAGCCAAAGATCAATTAATTTGGTAAGTTCTGTTTGGCATGAGTGGTACTTTCTAAATCCTGATTGTGCTTTATGAAATAGAGAGTTTGTTTCAAAACATTTATAGACCTGATTGGCTACATGCTTTTCAAACAGTTTTGACACTACAGGTAGAATTGATATTGGTCTGTAATTTCCTGGATCCTCCTTTTCTCCTTTCTTAAAGATAGGTGTAACCTTTGCATATTTAAATTTTTCTGGAAAATTACCACTCATTATACTTAAATTTATGATATGTGTTAATGCCTTTGTTATTACTGGTGCAGCAATTTTAAGGATTCGTGGACTAATACCATCCAATCCAGAGGATTTATTAATATTCAACTTAATTAGCATATCAAAAACGTCCACTTCACTGACATTAGCTATTGAAAAATAATTATCTTCATGAAATTTTAGCTCTTATAAATAACTGTAGAGCATTAAGTTCAACTGGGATGTTAGTCTGTTTCTTAATACTGTTACTGGAGATGGTTATGAAGAAATTGTTGAACATATCCACAATGTCTTGTACAGATGTTGCTATATCATCATTTTGCTTAAGTCTATGTATGTAGGTAAGCAATTTAAGAGAGATTATATTTATCTGCTTATAATTTATTTGTGATTGATCCTATAAATTGCATACAGGATCAATAGAACATTAAAAAAAATTAAATATCACGGCTTTATTAACGTGGCATGTGGCCTCACCTTTGATGTTTTGATGACAGAAATTGACGAAACAGTATTCTAAAATCCATACTCACTCAAGTGATTTTTAAATGGATACATGTAAATAATAATTCATATCAAGATGCCTGAATGACAAGTTAAGCATTGTATAATTTAATGTAGAGTAATCAATTAATTTAATCAATGAATATAAATCTCAGACAAAATTCACACTAAGAAAAATTTGGGGAAAGATTTGGCATAGGAACATCTACTGTTTCATATATTCTAAAACAAATGTAACTATTACAAGAATTAATTAAAAAAACAACAGTAATGAAGACAAGCGTCATTTCAACAATGCCTGCAAATATACAAACAAAATGGTCTTGTACCACAAACTAGGACCCCTCCTCCCAAAGAAAACAGTCTAAGCTCTGGACCTATAGCAAATAGTCTCTCTAAATTCTTTTTCTTGTTGCTGATGGGTGGTGGGGTCTACATGGGGTTTACAGGGATTTTCAGACATTTCAGTTTTTCCTTGAAATAATTTGTTGCATTTAATTTAAAATGTGTATGCAGGTAAGTGCAAATTAGTGAATGCACAAGACGAGACACATCAATTTAGGTTTTAAACCCAACTGTGTGTACAGTTTTAAGGTTCAGTAGTAAATGATGCGGTTCTATTTGTTTAGGCAATGATTTTGATAAAATGGCCTTTTAGCCTTATCATGTAACAAACTCCTCTGTAACTCTGTGAAATCTTTTTCAGTGAAGTCATGTAAATGCAAAGAAATCTCCAAATCTGCTATTGAAAATGCCACATATATCATAGTCATGAGATATATTTTTTGCTGAAAAATTGTGGTCAGTTATTGCAACATAATATCCAAAAGAGCAATTATACTTCCAGAATGATAACTGATTGACCTGTTTTATTAGGGGGGAAAAAATGGAAAATTAAAAAAAATACAGAATTCTGAACCTCGCCATCACAGATCCAGTGCCTTGATAACTTTATGATATACATGTATTTGGTAGATGACTAAGATTTTAAAAAGGCCTTTTAATTTTTTTTTTTTTAAAAATGCCTTTTTAAACCTAGTACTGATCTCTTTCATTTTTATTGTAATATTTGGGTCTTTCTCAGCCAATCTTACAACCAATAATTTTATGAGAATACAAACTGCGATACAATCGAACGCTTTAATTATGACGTATTATATATAATTATTTTCTTGAGTACTTTTAACAGGTGATTGTTTAGAAATAACAATGATGTTAGTTTTTCTCCTAGAATATCAACACAAGTGGCTTTTCATATTAAATCCTGTACTGTATATTAAAAATCAAAAGACTTTTTCAAGCTCATGTTCTATTTATATATTTATTATCTAGTTGCATAATGATTTTCCTTGACCTTGACCTTTTGTACTCACCATCAACTTTTATATTACTACCTTTGTCCAGGTAGTAATATGATATAGCATGTAGTGTTATGCCTCCTTTTATTCCTCTCTCAGTCATAAGGAACATGCCATAGCCTGTTAAAAGTCCAGACTCAACACCTGGTATCTTTACATAAGAATCATGTGCTAATTTGAGAGCAAAATATTAGTGAGCAGGGTCTAGTTTGTACATTACATACAGATTCTAAAATTTCCCAATATATCATGTTTCATTGTGGCAACTCTTAAACCATGTAACAATAATGAGCAAAATGGACAAGTTTTGTGTAACTGAAAAGTATAACCTATTTCCCTAAATTACGAAGCGAAAGAATTAAAATTAACTTATAGCATGGCCAACGAATTCCTAAAATCATCAAGGTTCTATCAATTCCAAAAGTTCAGAGTACCGGTAGTCTGAATCATTTCTGAAGGTATTTTGAATGATGTCACTACTGTACTGTTGTGTCAACAGTGCAGGAAAAAAAATCAATGATATAGTCCCAAAATGTCTTTGCATAAATCTACAATAACTCCAATACAGGTATTTTCCAAAATGTCTTTGAATGAATTCACAGTATTTCATTACAGCTATGAATCCTAGTGTCTTTAAATGATAGACCTGAATGGATGCTTGGATCAAATGACGACACAACACAATGTGATGAAAGATGGAATTTTATGGAATGGATTAAAACAAAAATATATAACTACTACAAATAGTGATTCTTTCACACTCTAAAACATATCTTTCATTTAAATACTCTATCCAAACATTCAAAAATAGGAAAATAAAAACTTGGTTCATATATAAATGTATAATCTCACATAATTTCACACAATGAAAGTGCGATTCAGATAATCTCATGTAGTTTCTTACAATAAAGGTGAGATTCAGATAACCTCATTTAATGAGTGTAAGATTCACATTATCTCATGTAATTTCATGAAATTGAGCTTCAGATAAACTCATAGAATGAAAATAAGATTCTGTAATCAAAATAAGATTCAAATCATCTCATGCAATCAAAACGACCCAAATTATACTCAATTGATACAATCATAAATTAGAACAAAAATGACTAGGTCATTTGTACAGCCGTATGTTTCATAAATATTTGTTAAAATTTGCAAATGTGTCCACTGACAAGCCACAGTTATCCTGAATTCTTGGATTGCCCCACACTTATATCGGCCACTCACATCCTTTATGGATCCATCATGCCCACAAGTTTACAAATTAGCGGTTTCATCTTTGTATCATCTTGACAGATACATCATCTTCCATATTCATATAGACGCACAGACAGCTAGAGAGCCTGTTAAACCCACATACACACACGTACAGACATCACAGTTCTCCTGAAATGGGTTAGCATACTTGTATTGGCCACGTGCACCGATTCATGGATCCACCATGAGCACATACGTATAGACAGCTACAGACAGCCCTATGGCTGAAGAACAAATATGGAGAATGTTTGCTCCTTGAAAAGATCCAAAGAACAGTGTGTCAGTTAAACAAAAGACTTGTCTTAAATCCACAGGAGAGTGAGTATTAGTCAAGAGTGTAATACCCGTGTATACCGTGCATTTAGTGGTTCTCGATCAAGCGATCTACTATGAGAAACATGCTAGTTCAGTTGCTTAACTAGAAAAATAATTATTATCCCTAGGTAACATTGTACACATATATAAGAAATGGTCCGATTGTTCTAAGGCATAACACTGATATTTCTTGCCTTATTTTGTGACAGAATGTTAGAGCACTATAATTCCAATTAATGATTAAAATTAAAAGAATAAATCTTCTCAATGCAACTCTTCCAAGAAAAATAGTGCTATTAAAACTTAATAATAACGCATACTAATTCACTTATATATAAAGATAATGCACAACATTGCAAAAATCATTCGAGCTTTAAATGAATCATTCTTGGTATTTCGAACTATTCTAACAGTATACTGGGGGCATGTCATTTAATTAGTTAATCAGGGAATATGTCAGTTGCCTTTTTAGAAAGAACATGACCTCTATTCGCTACAACTCATATGTCATTGTTGGATGCCGAGATGTTTACTGGAATTACAGTACAGCTAAACTGTGAAAATTATGAATGAAATAATTAACATATTATACCGAACTAATCTTTTAAGTGTGAAGATCATAGGATATATGTACATGTATTAAAATGTCATTAACTAAATGACAAAAAGTATTATGAATTTAAAATAATACACTTAGTATTATAGATATACATAACACCTTCATAATAATCATGAAAATCTCTAAGCCTTTGAAGATTAAAATCCAAGATATCTATTAGCAATCATCGTTCGTAATATTAAAATTGTTTCATGTCTTACCAAACATGTAATAACTACTCCATTACAACCTGTTTCTCTTTAACATATTAGTTTATATATCTTTTGAATCGATTTGAGGTAAATGAAAACTCATGGAAGTTGTTAGGCTGCTCGGGTTGTCCATAGTGTCAGAGTATCAGTTGGTGCCTCTGGCACAATGATACTTTCAGTAACACAAGGAACTTTCAAAACATGTTGGTAATAGTTTTTAATTTTATTTCTACAAAATGCGCCATCTTAGGAGATATATATATATATATATACATATTTTTTTTCTTAGGATATATATATATATATATATATATATATATATATATATATATATATATATATATATATATATATTGACTTATCTACATCATAGTATTATTGTGTTGAATTAATTTTTCTATGGTGTATGAAAACAAAATCATTTTTACCAAGGAGTTTCTGTTCATTGTGTCTGTTTATTTGTGATGATACATGTACTAATCATTGAAAATGCTAAAGCTTTTTCATTCCGAGTCTATTCTAGTAAATCTATGAGATTCTCCAATCAATACATATCTACCTTTGTGCAATGTTGAATATCCTGTCAAGCATCCATCTTCTTTACATTTTGTTTATTGTCACTTAAAAATTTACACAAACCAATACTATTACGACCCTATAACCTGTACTTGTTGACATTTAACTTAAATTACTTTCTAAAGCTTTTCATTATGATTTTGTTTAAAATAACGTTTATTCGTCTTCCTCAATTCATTTTTAGTTTGATAACATTTATTTTACTAGAGTCCTGTATATTTAATTTGTATTCCATGTTGGCTTTTCTCTATAATTATGTCATGTATAACGGACTATATTGTGACTGACTTTGGTCAGTAATTCAGTTTAGGGCCTACCCGACTACTCATGTATTTGTTTTCACTTTTGTAAACAACACATTACATAGATAATATTTCTCTATGATTTCAGATTATATTTTAAAACATGTATTATTATTAATTGGAAGTATATACCGCTCCGGTGATTGTAATTGTAAACAAAATCTTCATTATAATTGTAACATCTGTCTTTAAAGGAACCAAGCTGTGCTTTTTTGAAAGGATTTATTTCAATTTATCATTACAAAGTACCCAGATTTATTAGGACTAAATCACTATCTTGGAAATTATTGTGAATTCATTTAAAGACATTTTGGATTATATCGTTGTGATAAATCAAGACTGTTAGCACATCAACACCATTTCAGACTACTGACACAGTACAGTACATTCAATATCGTAATTTATTTTTTATTTTGGAACACAAATCAATTGGAATACATGTACTATATACTTTTGGACTTGTAAAAGAAGTTTTCTGACTATCTGGGATTCAGTTCACAATATTGTACATTCCTTTTAAATTTTCACTTTGTATTCTAGGGAAATAAATTATTTGTTGAATTTTTTAAAATATGTAGGTTTTTGCTCTTTCCTGTTACCTAGTTTCAGACCATATGGACTTACCGCATACAAGCAGTGAACCTCTCATCAGGTCTTACACACAAAATGAAAAATTTTCAGCTATTTTTTTATTTGGCATGCTTCATATTTTATTTGTATATTTTAAGCCTTTTCCAAATCAGTTTTTAATTAGTTTTAATTGCAAAGTAAATTTTTATTTATTTGCTTTTTATTATGTAGACAATGTATTATTATTATTATTATATTGAAACATATTTGCAAGAAATTAATCACTGACATGTACATTTGTAATCCTGCTTGATACCAATAAGCCAAGAGGCTTCAGCAAAAAAAAAAAAAGTCCCTACACATATACTGTCAATTTAGTGGATACTTTTTTGTAATGATTGTCACGGACTTGTATACGACTATGTTCAATATGTATATGTGGTCAAAAAATCTAGTCTTGAATTCGTTACTGCGTATAGCCTTACCGAGGGTAGTTTATTATTTTTTGGGCTTTTTAGTTATTTCGGCATAATGAGCGAACACTCAGCTCATGCTGTATGTGCGAAATTGCCTGCAGTTTAAAGTACCTAGCTGCGCATATCTGCCACAGCTAGGGGTATATAAGGACGAAATTATAAGACAGAAATCACATTACGATCCAGTCTTGTCAGAAAAGCTTCCATCCTAAACTGAGCAATCTATCAGCTAAAAGAGGTAACAATAGATTTAACTTTGTTCTCATTGCTATTTGTATTATGATATAATTCATTGTTTTACATATTAGATGTTTAGTATTTATTATAAAATCTATAGAATAAATACATAGGTTAGGCAGCGCCATTTTATCAGAAGTACTATATTTTGTTTCATTAGTTCTTTTGTATCTGAACATAATTGAGTTCAATTATACGCTGCATGCTTAACGTTAAATGTACATGGATAATTATTTCATGTGCGCGCATGCGCTACATATACGTGTGAGAATACTTGACCGTGTCATATGTATTACACGGTTCGGTTGTTTTAATTTTAGCTGAAGAAGTGTTGTGCTGAAGTGTTGTGCTGAAGTGTAGTGACATGTTGTGCTGAAGTGGTGCAGTGTTGTGGTAACTGCGTGTGTGGTGCCATGTTGTGGTGACTACGTGTGTGGGCTTGTCTATGCTAACCATGTAATGCCTGTGTGTGGTGCCTGTGTATGGTGCTTACGTATGCTGCATTTATGTATGCTGCGTTAGATGTATAGATATATGGTATTTATATATGATTGCGTGAGGTGAAGGTCACAACTGTTAGGTTTGACTCTGTGTAACCGGATGTACTTCCTGACGTCAGACGGACACCAGGCTAGTAGCAAAATACCTCAGCAAGTAGTTTACATTTATTCATTCCAGTCTCGTCATATGGACGATGTATTATTTATTTAATATCTTCTTTGCAGTCTCGTTATATGAACGACACCTGCATAATTTCATTCTACACAAATCTCGTTCCATGAACGAGAACTTCAGAATTTAGGGTTCACAATTGCATATGTCTCGTCATATGGACGACGTATTATTTATTTAATATCTTCTTTGCAGTCTCGTTATATGAACGACACCTGCATAATTTCATTCTACACAAATCTCGTCCCATGAACGAGAACTTCAGAATTTAGGGTTCACGATTGCATATGTCTCGTCATATGGACGACGTATTAATTAGTTAATATCTTCATTCTAGTCTCGTCATATTGACGACGCATTATCTTTTCATATTTGCATCTATCTCGTTATACGAGCCTTTTATATATATTCATATTTGTAAATTTATTCATATACTTTTTTTTGTCATTACGTTACTGAAATTCATAGTTCCATGTTAGGAACATTTATTTAAATAGATTTTTCTTATATTTTGTAAAATATTGGTGTCAGAGTTGATTTTTAAAATTGCGTTTATAAAATAAACATCTTATTAACGCAGTTGCGTTCCGTGTCTTCACTAATCCAGTCCCGACTCGGTCTATCTTGTGACAATGATATTATGCAACTATATCACACAGATGTGAGTGTGATTAGGATTTTCAACGTAGCTTTAAACAAATTTCAGTCACATCACTACGATGTCTGCAGTGAGGCAGTTTATAGTGATGTCCAGCACTGGGGCATCATGCCGCAGACATGTAGCATGATGTCCCACCCAGTCACATTATCCTGACACCAGTCCAAACACTAATCTCTTAATGCTGACCACCTAGCGAGGCAGGTGTTGGTACCATTTTTATAAATCTTTGGTATGACTTGGCTGGGTTTGAACCCATTATGTCCCACATCCAAGGTGAATGCTCTAATTGCTAGGCCACCGGATTGGGACACAGATGTTATTAGATAATCTTTAACAACTTTATAAATTTTCAGTTATTTCACTGTGTTTTCCTTATTGCTGTCTTTTTACTGAAGATACAGATTATCCCATAGTCAATAGATTGGAATTACACTCGAGAAAACTTTGTGATATTAGTTTTCAAAATACCTTAAAATTTCACATACCTACTGTTACTTATATGATAGTGTTTTACCAAATATTATATACAAATGTTATTCATCACATACTTACCAATTTGTGAATGTGTCTTGTTTGTGTGCTAGGGCATCTTTTGAATTAATATGTGTGTGTGATTTGGATCTTTAATGTAACTTTTTTTTAAAAATTCAGTCATATCGTTACGATGTCTGCAATGTGACAGTTTATAGGGATTTCTAGCATTGGGGCATCATGCCGCAGACATGTAGCATCATGTCCCATCCAGTTACATTTTCCTGACACCAGACTGACCAGTCCTAACACTAAAATCCTAATGCTGAGCGCCAAGTGAGGCAGCTGTTAGTACCATTTTTGTATGTCTTTGGTATGACTCGGCCAGGGAACAAACCCACGACATCCTGCATCGGAAGCAGATGCTTTAACCACTAAGCCACCGGAGCTGTGAATTAATACAATGACTTACTTTAAGACACAAAGATGGAACCTTTTTATTGTCCCAATTCAGTTTTTCTCAATCACTGAGAAATAAGAGAAAATGAGAGTGAGAGATATTTTTGTGAAGAAATTACTCAAACAACAATTATTTTTAAAAAATGGGTACATCTTTAATAAAGAAAAAAAACAAAAACAAGAACATAACGATTCCCTACAAGGGAAATAATAAACACCTTTTAATGCTACACTATTATCAGCCAGATTTGTAGAACATGACTGAATGAATGAGATATGTCATTGGAGAAATGAACATCATATATGCATGTCAATCAACAGTGAAAATCGACAATACATTGTATAATTAAACAAGTTTCTTCTCTGAATACAAATTATTCTCATGTTTGGAACACAACCATTTGATCTTGAAATTAATGAGCAGGTATCAAGATCCAGTCAAGGCATCCTCATCCTCATCATCTCATTTGTTGATGAATTTTGATTTGTCCAAGCCAAAGAAAGAGCATGCATTGTCAGACAACAGCTTTTCCTGAAAGTAATAATAATAACATAAAAATGAAATTAATTTTTGGAATGCAAATTTAAGCATACTCACATTGTTTAAAAACCATGTGTCATCATTGAAGCATTAAAAATAGTTCATTTAACCTGATTTTAATCTCAGCGACACTTTCCAGACAAATAAATTTGAAAGATACTGACCGTACAGAATTTTTTTTTAAATAATAAAAGAAATATCAGTCTTGTTAAAGATGTAAGTAATGGAACATGAAAATTAATCCTTTTAATCTGATTTCAATGGTAGAGCACCTGATTTGAATCTCTGAAACTTCAGGATAGATCCCTGTGTGCCAGAAGATGTGAAAGGTTGTGATCAGCCTTCATTTGTTTACATTAAGAGAAACAGGGAAATAAATAAACAACTGAAGCAATGAAGGCAATAAATAGTTTGTATTAAAGAGATAGTGTAATATTGATCAATGTCAAACTTTACTTACTTTAATATCAGATTGGAATTTCGAAGACTCAATGAGTATTCCTGGATGGTCCTCTCCAAGAGGAAATGGGTAGTCTGACCCCAACATCACGTTGTCCTGTTTTTAAATAAAAAAAAGTCATGTCTTAACTTGTGTGCTAAACTCAAAAGGCTTACATTGGAAAACAAATTTGATAGTAAAATGTTCAATACATATTTCAAGTAAGGCTATTTTTTTGCGTCGTGATGAAAGGTAATGTCAAAATAATTCAGTGTTTTATTGTCCCATTTGTACATGGACAATGAATTTACATGCTAATTTGGGGCCCTGAGTGGCCAAGTGGTCTAAAGCGCTCTCCATTATGGATCATTGCCATCTCACCTGTTTTTGCGTGGGTTAAAGTCTCAGATTCAGCTGACATGTGGGTATGTGAGAAAGCGGGCCAGTAGCTTCTCGTGAGTCGGTGGTTCTTTCCAGGGTTTTCCCCAGGTTCTTCCTCCAAAATTAATACTGGCCGCTATGTATAGCAAATCGTGTGCTGAACAATGGCATCAAACCCTACAACAACAGGCTAATTTGAATGGCAATCAACTACCCACCTTAAAGTAATTGCTTAGCATTTCTGACAACCTGGGTTTGATTCTCGACAATGTAATGCTCAAGATTTAGTAAACTGACTTGGTGATATTCCGTGATTTATCAGTTATCACTCTTTCAAGGACTAAACTACACAAACTTTAATTCATGTTACTGGCATTTCAAAGACTAAATAAATTTAATGTTTTTAGGCAGTGCTTGATGCAGCTTGTTAGAAATATTTGTCCATTCAAAGTTAAACAGCGTTCAGAATTTAGACTACAAGAACAAGTTGTTTCCTTCCAAGAATAAACTGAATGCTCAATGTTTCAAACTGCATGGTGTCTAAATAGCATTAACTGTAAATGGATTTAATTTCTGCTTGATGTGAAACAAATGGCATTCATCATAATGAATTTAATTTCAACATGGTGTCCGACTAATGATGTTAATCCTAAATGGATTTAATTTCCACTTGGTGTCGAACTAATAGCATTAATCCTAAATGGATTTAATTTCAACTTTGTGTCTGACTAATGATGTTAATCCTAAATGGATTTAATTTCCACTTGGTGTCGAACTAATAGCATTAATCCTAAATGGATTTAATTTCAACTTTGTGTCCGACTAATGATGTTAATCCTAAATGGATTTAATTTCCACTTGGTGTCAAACTAATAGCATTAATCCTAAATGGACTTAATTTCCACTTCTACATTTTGCAAGATCAGTCTTGATTTTATTAATACAATTTTTAAAAAAAGTTGTTTCTCTTCCAATATTTGAGAGAGAGAGAGAGAGAGAGAGAGAGAGAGAGAGAGAGAGAGAGAGAGAGAGAGAGAGAGTCTGTCAGTCATACATACTGCTCCTATAATTTTGATTAGATATTCTAAAGCCATGGAATCGTGAACAAGAGAGTCTGTGTAAATTTTTCCAATAAAGCTTCTGGGCGATTTATCACAGTTTGTGGCACACAGGTCTGGTCTTGTGTTGTACCCATGCTCGATTCTCCCAACAGTAAAAGGGAAAGCTCCACCTACATTTTAATGTACAATACAGAATTACATTTATGAGGGTGATATTATACACTGTCTCACACATTCTTTGATTCAGAATTACCACTGCATTCATTTATTTCAAATTCCTTTATAATAATAATTTATAACTTATATTAAACACTTCATACACAAATTGGGTTAATTTGAAATACAAATACATGTACACACCAGTATTCATTCCAAATCATCAATCAATACTGCTGATTACATTCAGTGTAAACATTTAAAGAAAATCATAGAAAAAAAATTACTTGACGTTAACTGAATAAGAAAAATGAAACTGCTCTGACGTGAATTGCTATATTATGAAACATTCTGGACTTGTCAGTGTTAAAATGTGAAACAGGCATAAAGCACGAACCTCCATGAGCAAAGCAGACCTTTAATTTAGGAAACTGCTCAAGGACACCTCCCATTAGCATGCAGCATATTGCCGTGGCAGTCTCTGATGGCATACCTGAAACAAGAAAAGGTTTTCTCAATCGTTGTTCTTACTTTGTCAAAAATAAAATGCTATAATTATTGTCATTGTTATTGACAGAAACATGTTCATGTAAATGGAACAGTTAATTATTTCAAAACAATTACTGATTTTGACTCCACTGCAGTCTGCACTGAGGAGAGCAAATTGGCACTTGGATATTTGAAAATACCCAAGTTTAGTCAACAGTGATATAAATGCATGGGTCTTGATACCTGAATCACTCTTATGTTTTTTATATGTAATTTGGTCAACAGTGATATAAATGCATGGGTCTTGATACCTGAATCACTCTTATGTTTTGTATATGTAATTTGGTCAACAGTGATATAAATGCGTGGGTCTTGATACCTGAATCACTCTTATGTTTTGTAATAGTGATTTGGTCAACAGTGAAAGAAATGTGTGAGTCTTGATACCTGAATCAAGATTTGTGTTTTGCATAAGTGTTTAATGAATCATTGCATATCTTTCCAATAAACAAAGTATCAACTATAAAGTACCAATACTTGGTGGTGGAATTCAGCAGAAATCAATCATATTATACTTAGTGAACTTGTATTTCAATCAATTATCCTGCATAAGAATTAGCACGACTCTATTTACACATAATCCATCTATCTAATGATATCTCTAGCACGCTGGCAATCAAACACACAAAATGAAGGGCAAGGAGTGTTACACAGATAATGAAAGAAACTACGCATAGTGCTGCGATTCTTTAAATTGACAAACGAATTGCTGTCACAGTCTCTTCTCCATTCATAACCAATGATTTAGAGTTGTATACTATATATATTCCCTTTGTCCACTTTAACACATTAACCCCTAGCGACGACTTTACGGGGCATGAGGTAGTAACCTACTTCCAAGGACTGTAGCGTCAAGGTCATACGTGATACACTAAAGTGGGTGGTATCATAGAAAGGCAGACAGATGTAGCTCTACAATGATAGCAAATAATCCGGACATTTTAGTTGCACTACAAATACAGAGGGAAAAACCCAAGTTTTTGCACCCGTTTTTTTTTCACCCAAAAATTGCCCATGGTCGGATTCCGAATTTGTGTCCATATTTTAGACTTTATGGCCTCAAATCTATGGCAGACTGGTCTGAAACACACACAAACAGGTGAACCTGTGCAAAAAGTAGGATAAGGTCGACTTTTTAAATAAAGAGTCTTCTCCATACAAAAATTAAGCAAAAAAAAAAGAAGAAAAAAAAAAAAAAAAAGAACCTCCAATTTTTGCCCTTATGCTCATGTGCCAGCAAACTAACCAATGAAAAACATTTTCTTTAGCATGACTAACCAATGAAAAACATTTTCTTTAGCACGACTAGCCATTTGTCTAACAGAATATTGCTTGGAAATCGATGGATTACGATGTATTCAGAAATAGTCCCCAAAATGTGTTTCCTACTCGCATTTCATGCAAAAACAGCAAAAACCTCCAGGGGTTAATGTTTTAAAATGTGTGTAAAACATTCACATATTTCAGAAATAAAAAAATTGTTTTTGTTAGGCTATTGGCCTAAGCAAAATTATAGACTGAAGACATTATATTTTTGGGGTGGACACATATTGGCACTTTCTAAGTCTACAGTATGGTGGCAAGTCATTTAATCACATATACATGTATATGACAAAATATACATAAACACAAAATTCTGAAAGCATTTCTTTTTCCTTAGCTTGAAGGTAAAGTATAAAAATTGTAGTTTTTCTGATTACCTCTTCAGATTTATTACAAAGAAAATTGCCTCCCAAAATCATAATAAAGGTATTTGTAAATGTACTATGGATGAAACTTAAATCTTGATTCTGAGTATCCAGTGAATTTTTGAAAAAATGGAATTCATCTTCAATTTCACTGCCGTCACATGAATGACTTAATTTATGTGCACTGTCCACATTTACTGTCTGCCTCTAACAATATGATAATAGGAAGTTATCCTAATTTCGAGAGAGTAAACAGCCATCCTATTTCATTATGTTTAATGACAAAAGAATTCTAAAAGTCTTGTTGAATGGGGCTGATCTACTTACTTTATTATTGTGACTTTCTTACAAATTAAAATCCATTCACCATTATCTAAATTGCACTATAAATGAATCAACATTGCATATGATATCCACACAGAACCAAAACCATATTTACAAAATAAACTGTCTAAAATTAATTGCCTTATTTATTTTCTTGCCATCATCCAGTACCCTTAATTTCATTGAGCATTTTCTGGCATCTGCATCAATTTACACCAATTACCTATATATATATATATATATATATATATATATATATATATATATATATATATATATATATATATATATATATATATATATATATATATATATATTATATTATATTATATTATAGTCAATATACATATTATAACATCCACATTCACTAAGAATTCCCATGTTTGAAAACTCTTCCAAAATACCTATTTTTTATACAAAACTGTTGACCGAAATTTCTCAGCAGATTTTGTATTCTTGCATCCCCAGATCTTGGATTATAGAGGGGAATGGGTCCTTACAATGAATGTCAAATAAATTAATCACAATGTTAGGTATGGAGAACCTATTTTTCTAATAAATTTCTTGAATGAATTAAAGATTTATTAACCTGAATAACAAGTTATTCAACTACCTTAGACCAACTCAATTTAATTGAAACCAATACTCCCAAATACTTTAAATAAGTTTAAAAAAAAATATATTTTCATTAAATACATCCACTTTTCAGACTTCTTAAGTCTACCACTGATTTGTATCTTATCCAATTTTACAGTATAACCCCATCACACAAAAAGTGTGTCCATCATCCTTTATATTTCTAAAACAGTATCAGCAAAAATACAAAAGTCATTAGGGGCTCCGAGTGGCCGAGTGGTCTAAAGCGCTGTCCGTTACGGACCACTGCCATCTCACCTCTGTCTGCGTGTGTTCGAGTCTAAGATTCGGCAAATGTAGTTATGTGAGAAAGCTTGCCAGTAGCTTCTCGTGGGTCGGTGGTTCTTTCCGGGGGTTGTCCGGGTTCTTCCTCCACCATTGATACTGGCCGCCATGTATAGCCTATATTGTGCTGAAAAATGGCGTTAAACCATAAAAAACAAAACAAACAAAAGTCATTAGCATAAAGTAATGGAATCATATTTTGTAATTCATTGTCAACAATGATTTCAGCTCCACCATTTTCATTCATTAATTATAATAAAACATTTAAAACAAGGAGAAAAGGAGGGGACTTAATACACAACCATGTCTAACCCAAGCTTACATTCAAGATATTCACTGGGTTAATCTTGGTAAGATTGGACAACATATTTAATACCTGAATATCCAGCATCCTACCATGCACACCATTTTGTAATAATGCATACCACAGTCGGTCTATCCACTTAATATCCAGCATATTACCATTTTGTAATAATGCATACCACAGTCTGTTTATCACTTAATATCCAGCATATTACCATTTTTATTATAATGCATACCACAGTCTGTCTATCCACTTAATATTCAACATAATACCATGTTGTAATAATGCATACCAGTCTCTATCTATCGACTGAATATCCAGCATCCTACCAAGCACACCATTTTGTAATAATGCATACCACAGTCTTTATCTATCCACTTACCATAATATCCAGCATATTACCATTTTGTAATAATGCATACCAGTTTGTTTATCCACTTAATATCCAGCATATTACCATTTTGTAATAATGCATACCACAGCCTCTGTCTATCCACTTAATATCCAGCATATTACCATTTTGTAACAATGCATACCAGTCTGTCTATTCACTTAATATCCAGCATATTACAATTTTGTAACAATGTATACCAGTCTGTCTATCCACTTAATATCCAGCATATTACCATTTTGTAATAATGCATACCACAGTCTGTTTATCCACTTAATATCCAGCATATTACCATTTTGTAATAATGCATACCACAGTCTTTATCTATCCACTTACCTTAATATCCAGCATATTACCATTTTGTAACAATGCATACCAGTCTGTCTATCCACTTAATATCCAGCATATTACCATTTTGTAATAATGCATACCACAGTCTGTCTATCCACTTAATATCCAGCATATTACCATTTTTATTATAATGCATACCACAGTCTGTCTATCTACTTAATATCCAGCATATTACCATTTTGTAATAATGTATACCACAGTCTGTCTATCCACTTAATATCCAGCATATTACCATTTTGTAACAATGCATACCAGTCTGTCTATCCACTTAAAATCCAGCATATTACCATTTTGTAATAATGCATACCACAGTCTGTTTATCCACTTAATATCCAGCATATTACAATTTTGTAATAATGCATACCACAGTCTGTCTATCCACTTAATATCCAGCATATTACCATTTTGTAACAATGCATACCACAGTCTGTCTATCCACTTAATATCCAGCATATTACCATTTTGTAACAATGCATACCACAGTCTGTCTATCCACTTAATATCCAGCATATTACCATTTTGTAATAATGCATACCACAGTCTGTCTATCCACTTAATATCCAGCATATTACCATTTTGTAACAATGCATACCAGTCTGTCTATCCACTTAATATCCAGCATATTACCATTTTGTAATAATGCATACCACAGTCTGTCTATCCACTTAATATCCAGCATATTACCATTTTTATTATAATGCATACCACAGTCTGTCTATCTACTTAATATCCAGCATATTACCATTTTGTAATAATGTATACCACAGTCTGTCTATCCACTTAATATCCAGCATATTACCATTTTGTAACAATGCATACCAGTCTGTCTATCCACTTAATATACAGCATATTACCATTTTGTAATAATGCATACCATAGTCTGTTTATCCACTTAATATCCAGCATATTACAATTTTGTAATAATGCATACCACAGTCTGTCTATCCACTTAATATCCAGCATATTACCATTTTGTAATAATGCATACCACAGTCTGTCTATCCACTTAATATCCAGCATATTACCATTTTGTAACAATGCATACCACAGTCTGTCTATCCACTTAATATCCAGCATATTACCATTTTGTAATAATGTGTCAAGTGCCAAATTTTTCGTTAGTGACATCCAGTAATTAATTCGTAGGCTAGCCGACAATCAACTGTCTTGGAGTAGAGTTTGGAACGGAAAGAATGTTAGTTTACCTCGGTCAGACTGTTACAATAATTAGTGTGAAAACGGACTGAGTGTTTGACACGTTAAAATTATGTGATTCCTCACGCAGAGCTTTCAAAAATGATTGAGACAAATGATAAGGTGATTTTTCGATCCTAAGTGGCATTTTTGGCATCTTGATAGACGGTTTTCATAAGGTCAGTAAGAATAGCATTTATTCCGATTGGGCGAATGTATAGGGAAGGGGGTGTGTCGGACCCCAGAATCGGGGAAATATATACTTCGTATGAAACGAGGTTAGTCAGTCTAGGAAGACCTCTGCAAGAGAGGAAGTAGAAACTACATAGTCAAGACTCCGAGCGTGCTTTGAAAGACAGATGTTCGTAAAAATTGGGTTCCAGTTAAACTGAATGTGGAACGATTGTAAGACGCCAAAAACACAAGGTATTTAACTCAAATTCACCTTTATCATGATGTAATGTATATGCTGTTTATCTTTGTCATAGATGCATAATGTATCGATACTACGATACAAATAGTTCAGTATTACATTGATTTAATAACGTACGTTGATATGTTTCTTTGTTACAGATGCATGATGGGTTCATATTTTTATATGGATAGTCGGTTTTACAGTGATTTAATAATGTATTTTAAATTCTGAATTAGCATTTTTTACCTTATATACTTAGGTTGGTAAATGGGTGATGTAGAAAACCCGCCGTGTACATTTATGATTGGAAAGTGTTACATTAATTTGAATTTATCATATTAGTAAATATAGATTGTTATGATATATTGCCTCACTTTACGTAATGATTTACGGGAATGTATGACTTTCCCGAATTCTGATGTTGATAATTAGCAGTATAGCTCTATTGATCTGAAGACCTGTATAGTATTTGTTAGCCGTATAAATGATAACACTGATAGTAAGATCTGATTTTTTTAACCTGGAAACGGACTTACTATTTCAACTCTGAAAGTAACGAGATACTTAGGGCGTTTTACCCTTTTCTTTTACAAGGAAAATAGTTTATTTTGGCAAGAGTGAGAATCAGCGAGAAGTCAAAGGAAAAGAGAAAAAAAAAAAAAAGAAGTAAGAAGTCAGAGTGTGGAATTCCCGTTCAATCAAAGGGCAAGCTGAAGTCGGACGCACGCAGGGAAAAGAAAGAAAAACCAGTCGACGAAAAAGGTCATTTTGAATCACCCAACAGTCCAATGTTAAATGAACATTCGATTCCTTGATGAAATTTACTCTCAGTATTAACGGCTAACTTCATTTATTTTCATTAGTGTTTGGATTCTTATGAATGTATCCATTATTTTAAAGCTTCAGTTTATGTATTTTCTGAACTAAGTATATTCAGAAAGAGAGAAATTGTAATTCACAGTGTCATTCTTTTCTTAATTGTATTTTTAATTAAATTCATATTTTATCTTTACGGGGGCTCGTGTATTGTCTTGTTCAAAGTACCATCTCAGATTACTATATCCACTGACCGGGCAGATTACACCGTAGAGATCATCTTCTAGATAACGATAATTAGTGGGAGGCGGTCTTCAAGTGTTGTTTTCCAAGTTGCGCAATACTTCTGACCAGGCCTTGTGCAATATTGTACTAATAACACTTTGATAACCCGCCAGCACCACATTACATAATGCATACCACAGTCTGTCTATCCACTTAATATCCAGCATATTACCATTTTGTAATAATGCATACCACAGTCTGTCTATCCACTTAATATCCAGCATATTACCATTTTGTAATAATGCATACCACAGTCTCTATCTATCCACTTAATCAAATGCCTTTTTAAAAATCTACATAAAAGCAATATATTATTCCTTTTTAAAAAGATATTTATGTATGCAATATAAAAATTATCTATTGTTGAATATCCAGAATGGAATGACCTGTTCTTCAGGAATCTTATCAAATATGTAATTGCCTAATTAGTAAGGATTTCATTGGAAACTCTAATAAATAATTTAACTACATATATCAAGTTATTCCTCTGTAATGGTTTGCATCACTGGAGTTGTCTTTCTTAAAAAGCAATATAATTAAACATTTTCTCTATCAGGAAAGGTAATGTTGTCCATAAAGAAGCTTTAAAGAGAAGTATTAAATAATGATCTCCATTTTACACATGAAAATTCTCCATGAAGCCCAACTTCCCCAGGTGATTTGCAATTTTGAAGCAAGCTTAACTACTCCATTCTCCAAACATTTTGAGCTCAGAATATGATTTGTACCATCACCATTGCATGTATCACTGATCTTATTGTCATGATTTTTCATATTTATGATAATACTACGAAATTTGGGTCTAATTTGCATTTACATTGATTCATTCATATATTTATTACCTATCACTGTTTTCATGTAAATCTAAAATCCAACAAATCACATGAATACCTTCATGCATAAGTCCATTTCATACAAATGTTTTGAACTGACACAAAATGACTTACCCACTAACCAAGGAAGCCAATACTTGGACATGCGTCCACCTTGCTCCATATCCCATGGATGTACAAATATGGCCATGTCCAGTTTTTCAGCTTCCTGGCAATGAGATTTCAAAATGAAAATTCTGGATAGAAGCATAATGAAACTGTATCTTCCATAGACAGGACATTGTGTATTCTACAGACATGAAATTACTATTTTTGTTAATGGTAATTATATGATAAAAGGTAACAACTTCATGGCTTTTGTCATCAAATGTTATCAATAAATATTACACAACACCAAAAATGTTGCCTCTGTGATTTAGCAATGTTAAATCGGCACTAATATAAGGTAAATTAGATTTGATTTCAGTGACAAAGCATGTAGCAATGCAGTATTGCACAGATTGATAGTTAACATGAATTACTCAAGTTGCTTTTAAATAGGAACTACATCATGCCTACCTCAAAAATCGGCCTGAGTTCAGGAGCATCCAGATTCCATTCATTGATGTGTGATCCAATTTGAACTCCCACAAATCCTTCAATAATAATAATAATAATAATAATAATAATAATAATAATAATAATAATAATAATAATAACAATGATGATGTAGGCACAGTAATATTATCTACAAATAATACTGAGCGGAATGATAAAGAACACGACTGCTACTTAAATGTGCATCCTCGATTAAATTATTTCTTTAATGACAAGACTACACAATATAAGTGACCTTGATACTCATTTTCTAATAAACATCTCAAAACACTGCTAAAATCACCAATAAACTTCTAATGGCATATGTAACAAGCAAAGTAAACAAGAAGCAGCTGAATGTCATACTTATATGAGAAAATGAATCTGAATGTCATACTTATATGAGAAAATGAAGCAGCAGGACATCATACCAATATGACATGATGCAGCAGCAGAAAATCATGCTGATATGAAATCAAGAAGCAGCAGGATGTCATATTGATGCGAGATGATAAAGCAGCAGTATGCCAAATTTTTATGAGATGATGAGTTGGAAGTAATGATATGAGATAAGGCAGCAGACATCATACTGATATGAGATGTCAAAGCAGCAGTATGCCATACTGATGTGAGATGAAGTATCATTACCACCTTAAGTCATACAGATATACTGAATATAAAGAGAATCCATATGCACAGGATTTAATACTGTCAACATGATGCCATTGCAGTAAAAACCATCTAAACTCTCATACACAAAAACCTCTCATACACAAAAACCTGATTGAGTTAATCAATGTTTCAGGATCATCAGGTAAGAAACACAAATTGCAAATCGAAGAAAGTGGCCCATAGGTGTTAATTACATCGGTTTAGAACAATCACTGTAGTAAAATGGAATACATTAATTAATACTGGAATACAGTAATTAACTTTAAGATTTCTTAACTAGTCTAATCTTTGCTCTTTCATACTCCTTCTATTCTGTACAAAAATCGAAATGAATCACAAGTGTAACATAAATCGTGGCCCTTAGATATATGTGTAATGCTGAATTTTTTTAATAATCTAGTATACAATACAGCGAGTTTCCAAAAAGTAACTTGTGCAAAACAATTAAATAAAATAAACACGTATTTTTGTCGAAAAAATTACATGGCTTATCTTTAGACCACAAAATGATGAAATCCAAATAAATTTTTACATCATGGTACTCAAATGACTTATCAGGGGGAAAAAAATGATGGAATCCAAATACATTTTTACATCATGGTACTCCAATGCCTTATCAGAGATCAAAATATGATGGAATCCAATTGCCATTTTACATCATGGTACTCAAATGGCTTACTGGATGACAAATCTTTCAGGATTGTACTTTGCTTTGACAGGTTATCAGCATTTGTACAGTGATAATCACTGGAAAGAGGTCTTGGCAGGTATAGTACACAAATTGGGTCAATTTAGAAATGAGACTGGACCATATTAGTCAGATTATACTGTATAGATTAATTTTAATTTAGCAGTCTGCCACAAAAAAGCTTGTTCAATCCAGCTTAAATTATATCTCCGAGTTTGAAAGTGTCTATGCACACAGCAAACTATAATAAACAGCAATAATATATAATCACAAGTAGAAAAAGAAAAACACGAGAATGAAAGAAGAAATATAAACATAATTCAATCTACTGTCATTAATCCTGTTTCACTAAACTCTTTCAGCATCTGTCACTTTCCCAAATACAAGATTAGCAAGATAAACATATGGAGAAAATTAAAACAGAGAATGTCGAATTACCGAGTTCCTTTTTGCATCTTTGGAGTTCCTTTACAGCCAGATCTGGGGCCTGCATTGGAAGGGTTCCAAGACCAACAAATCGAGTAGAATATTTCTGCACAGTCCTTGCTAAATCATCATTTAGAATCTGGGACAGATCCAATGTGTCCTCTGGTTTAGCCTGCATGTATCAAAAAGATAACAATGAAGATTTCAGCAAAGCTTGTCTTGCATACAGAAGTATTATTCTCTCTAGTGTCTATGTTAATAACACAGCCACATTACACCTCTGCAGCCTATAGTTCGATTCCCAGTTGCAGCATATCAAGGTAAATATTTATCAATCTAAGGTTAGTGGTTTCTGTTATATAGGTTCCTCCAGCATATAGACCACAGACGTTTCATTTAGCTAAACCCTTGTGTGACTTTATGAAATCTACACAATACATGAATCTGGCAGAAAGCTTCACTAACCTTCCCACAGAAGGTACTGTAGTCAAACTGTAAAAGCATACTTTCAAGACACTTTTACTTATCTGAAAATTATTCTAGACATGCTCATTCAAACAAAAATTCTACTACAGGTATAAAAGGATATACATGTAAATATATTTAAATACATGTTGATGCAGGATTCGTCTTATTTCTAGCGATGAAACTGCCAATATTTACATGAAACATGGTGTTATCTCATCATTACCATGAATTATTACATCCACTCATATCATCAGTCAATCAAATATCTCCTCCAGATTTCGGAAAGCATCGTTCTTGCAGTACAAAGAAAAATTTAACTTTTTTTTACCACACAATACCCAATGACCATTTGATCAGCCTTGTTTTGAAATGTCTTTTTCTGTTATTTAGTGATGAATGTTCTATAAAAATACTGTTACATTTATTATGACAGTGTAGATCTGTGACCTTAACCTTAAATTTTCAATATCCATTAGTCTTTGCAAATTCTTTCAAATGCAAGATAAAATAGAAAATGTGTCATTGAATTGCTAGTAAATTCAATGAGAATACCATCGTGTCATTGAATTGCTGGTAAAATTCAATGAGAATACCATCGTGTCATTGAATTGCTAGTAAAATTCAATGAGAATACCATCGTGTCATTGAATTGCTAGTAAAATTCAGTAAGAATACCATCGTTTTCTCATAGCTCATGCCATACCAGATGCCACTATGGAAATGATACATCATATCGTACATGAGAATGGAAATGATGCATCATATTGTACATGAGAATGGAAATGATGCATCATATCATACATGAGAATGGAAATGATGCATCATATCATACATGAGAATGGAAATGATGCATCATATCATACATGAAAATGGAAATGATGCATCATATCATACATGAGAATGGAAATGATGCAACATATCATACATGAGAATAGAAATGATGCATCATATTGTACATGAGAATCAAAATGATGCATCATATTGTACATAAGAATGGAAATGATGCATCATATCAAACATGAGAATGGAAATGATGCATCATATCATACATGAGAATGGAAATGATGCATCATATCATACATGAGAATGAAAATGATGTATCATATCGTACATGAGAATGGAAATGATGCATCATATCATACATGAGAATGGAAATGATGCATCATATCAAACATGAGAATGGAAATGATGCATCATATCGTACATGAGAATGGAAATGATGCATCATATCATACATGAGAATGGAAATGATGCATCATATCATACATGAGAATGAAAATGATGCATCATATCATACATGAGAATGGAAATGATGCATCATATCATACATGAGAATGGAAATGATGCATCATATCATACATGAGAATGGAAATCATGCATCATATCATACATGAGAATGAAAATGATGCAACATATCATACATGAGAATGGAAATGATGCATCATATTGTACATGAGAATAGAAATGATGCATCATATCATACATGAGAATGGAAATGATGCATCATATCATACATGAGAATGGAAATGATGCATCATATCATACATGAGAATATAAATGATGCATCATATCATACATGAGAATGGAAATGATGCATCATATCATACATGAGAATGGAAATGATGCATCATATCATACATGAGAATGGAAATGATGCATCATATCATACATGAGAATGGAAATGATGCATCATATACATGAGAATGGAAATGATGCATCATATCATACATGAGAATGGAAATGATGCATCATATCATACATGAGAATGGAAATGATGCATCATATTGTACATGAGAATGGAAATGATGCATCATATCCTACATGAGAATGGAAATGATGCATCATATCATACATGAGAATAGAAATGATGCATCATATCATACATGAGAATGGAAATGATGCATCATATCGTACATGAGAATGGAAATGATGCATCATATCATACATGAGAATGGAAATGATGTATCATATCCTACATGAGAATGGAAATGATGCATCATATCCTACATGAGAATGGAAATGATGCATCATATCCTACATGAGAATGGAAATGATGCATCATATTGTACATGAGAATGGAAATGATGCATCATATCATACATGAAAATGGAAATGATGCATCATATCCTACATGAGAATAGAAATGATGCATCATATCCTACATGAGAATGGAAATGATGCATCATATCATACATGAGAATGGAAATGATGTATCATATCCTACATGAGAATGGAAATGATGCATCATATCCTACATGAGAATGGAAATGATGCATCATATCCTACATGAGAATGGAAATGATGCATCATATCCTACATGAGAATGGAAATGATGCATATCATACATGAGAATAGAAATGATGCATCATATCCTACATGAGAATGGAAATGATGCATCATATCATACATGAGAATGGAAATGATGTATCATATCCTACATGAGAATGGAAATGATGCATCATATCCTACATGAGAATGGAAATGATGCATCATATTGTACATGAGAATAGAAATGATGCATCATATCCTACATGAGAATGGAAATGATGCATCATATCATACATGAGAATGGAAATGATGTATCATATCATACATGAGAATGGAAATAATGCATCATATCATACATGAGAATGGAAATGATGCATCATATCCTACATGAGAATGGAAATGATGCATCATATTGTACATGAGAATAGAAATGATGCATCATATCCTACATGAGAATAGAAATGATGCATCATATCATACATGAGAATGGAAATGATGCATCATATCATACATGAGAATGGAAATGATGCATCATATCATACATGAGAATGGAAATGATGCATCATATCCTACATGAGAATGGAAATGATGCATCATATTGTACATGAGAATAGAAATGATGCATCACATCCTACATGAGAATAGAAATGATGCATCATATCATACATGAGAAAGGAAATGATGCATCATATCATACATGAGAATGGAAATGATGCATCATATCCTACATGAGAATGGAAATGATGCATCATATTGTACATGAGAATAGAAATGATGCATCATATTGTACATGAGAATAGAAATGATGCATCATATCCTACATGAGAATAGAAATGATGCATCATATCATACATGAGAATGGAAATGATGCATCATATCATACATGAGAATGGAAATGATGCATCATATCATACATGAGAATGGAAATGATGCATCATATCCTACATGAGAATGGAAATGATGCATCATATTGTACATGAGAATAGAAATGATGCATCATATCCTACATGAGAATAGAAATGATGCATCATATCATACATGAGAATGGAAATGATGCATCATATCATACATGAGAATGGAAATGATGCATCATATCCTACATGAGAATGGAAATGATGCATCATATTGTACATGAGAATAGAAATGATGCATCATATCCTACATGAGAATAGAAATGATGCATCATATCCTACATGAGAATAGAAATGATGCATCATATCATACATGAGAATGGAAATGATGCATCATATCATACATGAGAATGGAAATGATGCATCATATCATACATGAGAATGGAAATGATGCATCATATCCTACATGAGAATGGAAATGATGCATCATATTGTACATGAGAATAGAAATGATGCATCATATCCTACATGAGAATAGAAATGATGCATCATATCATACATGAGAATGGAAATGATGCATCATATCATACATGAGAATGGAAATGATGCATCATATCCTACATGAGAATGGAAATGATGCATCATATTGTACATGAGAATAGAAATGATGCATCATATCCTACATGAGAATAGAAATGATGCATCATATCATACATGAGAATGGAAATGATGCATCATATCATACATGAGAATGGAAATGATGCATATCATACATGAGAATGAAAATGATGCATCATATCGTACATGAGAATGGAAATGATGCATCATATCGTACATGAGAATGGAAATCATGCATCATATCATACATGAGAATGAAAATGATGCATCATATCATACATGAGAATGGAAATGATGTATCATATCCTACATGAGAATGGAAATGATGCATCATATCCTACATGAGAATGGAAATGATGCATCATATCATACATGAGAATGAAAATCATGCATCATATCATACATGAGAATAGAAATGATACATCATATCCTACATGAGAATGGAAATGATGCATCATATTGTACATGAGAATGGAAATGATGCATCATATCCTACATGAGAATAGAAATGATGCATCATATCCTACATGAGAATGGAAATGATGCATCATATTGTACATGAGAATGGAAATGATGCATCATATCCTACATGAGAATAGAAATGATGCATCATATCCTACATGAGAATGGAAATGATGCATCATATCATACATGAGAATGGAAATGATGTATCATATCCTACATGAGAATGGAAATGATGCATCATATCCTACATGAGAATGGAAATGATGCATCATATCCTACATGAGAATGGAAATGATGCATCATATTGTACATGAGAATAGAAATGATGCATCATATCCTACATGAGAATGGAAATGATGCATCATATCATACATGAGAATGGAAATGATGCATCATATCCTACATGAGAATAGAAATGATGCATCATATCCTACATGAGAATGGAAATGATACATCATATCGTACATGAGAACGGAAATGATGCATCATATCGTACATGAGAATAGAAATGATGCATATCATACATGAGAATGGAAATGATGCATCATATTGTACATGAGAATGGAAATGATGCATCATATCCTACATGAGAATGGAAATGATGCATCATATCGTACATGAGAATAGAAATGATGCATCATATCATACATGAGAATGGAAATGATGCATCATATTGTACATGAGAATGGAAATGATGCATATCATACATGAGAATGAAAATGATGCATCATATCGTACATGAGAATGGAAATGATGCATCATATTGTACATGAGAATGGAAATGATGCATATCATACATGAGAATGAAAATGATGCATCATATCGTACATGAGAATGGAAATGATGCATCATATTGTACATGAGAATGGAAATGATGCATCATATCGTACATGAGAATAGAAATGATGCATCATATCATACATGAGAATGGAAATGATGCATCATATCATACATGAGAATGGAAATGATGCATCATATTGCACATGAGAATGGAAATGATGCATCATATCATACATGAGAATGGAAATGATGCATCATATTGTACATGAGAATGGAAATGATGCATCATATCGTACATGAGAATGGAAATGATGCATCATATTGTACATGAGAATAGAAATGATGCATCATATCATACATGAGAATGGAAATGATGCATCATATCATACATGAGAATGGAAATGATGCATCATATCCTACATGAGAATGGAAATGATGCATCATATCCTACATGAGAATGGAAATGATGCATCATATCCTACATGAGAATGAAAATGATGCATCATATCATACATGAGAATGGAAATGATGCATCATATCGTACATGAGAATGGAAATGATGCATCATATTGTACATGAGAATAGAAATGATGCATCATATCATACATGAGAATGGAAATGATGCATCATATCATACATGAGAATGGAAATGATGCATATCATACATGAGAATGAAAATGATGCATCATATCATACATGAGAATGGAAATGATGCATCATATCGTACATGAGAATGGAAATGATGGATCATATCATACATGAGAATGGAAATGATGCATCATATCATACATGAGAATGGAAATGATGTATCATATCGTACATGAGAATGGAAATGATGCATCATATCGTACATGAGAATGGAAATGATGCATCATATTGTACATGAGAATAGAAATGATGCATCATATCATACATGAGAATGGAAATGATACATCATATCATACATGAGAATGGAAATGATGCATCATATCCTACATGAGAATGGAAATGATGCATCATATCCTACATGAGAATGGAAATGATGCATCATATCATACATGAGAATGGAAATGATGCATCATATTGTACATGAGAATGGAAATGATGCATATCATACATGAGAATGGAAATGATGCATCATATCATACATGAGAATGGAAATGATGCATCATATCATACATGAGAATGGAAATGATGCATCATATCCTACATGAGAATGGAAATGATGCATCATATCATACATGAGAATGGAAATGATGCATCATATCCTACATGAGAATGGAAATGATGCATCATATCCTACATGAGAATGGAAATGATGCATCATATCCTACATGAGAATGGAAATGATGCATCATATCCTACATGAGAATGGAAATGAAAGTTAACATATGCATTGTATATTTACTTCTGACTTGGTCAAATCATATACCCTTAATTAGTAACTAGTCGAATCATATACCTCTAATTAGTAACTAGTCGAATCATATACCTCTAATTAGTAACTAGTCGAATCATATACCTCTAATTAGTAACTAGTCGAATCATATACCTCTAATTAGTAACTAGTCGAATCATATACCTCTAATTAGTAACTAGTCGAATCATATACCTCTAATTAGTAACTAGTCGAAACATATACCTCTAATTAGTAACTAGGGAATCCTATGCAGATGTAGACTACTGTTCACTCATTCTTATGTCTGACAAGGCAGCAAAATCTGAAAATACGCTATCACTGACGACATTTTGTTAACAACTGATAATACATGAAAAATGAAGACTTAATGAACGCTGACAGCAACCAAACGGACAACAGAGTGGATTCTTTGCTCTATTTCCAGTTCCTGCTAACAAATTGAAGGAAATTATGAAAAAATATATGTAGATCATAGAACTACAAAAACATGTAGCATCACAAATGTTCAAGTGTCTTATAAGATCATAATTGTTTTTTGATTAGTCTGGATTTTCAAATCGTATCAAATTTTTATTTTGTTTATGCTCAGACTGCAAAGTTTTTAGAATGCATGGCCAGGTTCTGTAATAATTGCAATTCTACTGCATGAAAAATGTAATCTCAAGATCAAAAAAACTAAATATATAAAGTTAAGCTGATATGCCAAAATTTATATAAAATAGTTTGGAATTATCATGATACCCTTTTGTCTGTTCTTAAACCATTGAGTGGAAACTAATTATACTCGATACTTGTCCAGTGTGTCCATTTTTAATAGGAGTAGCTATTGTGCTTGGATCAGCATTTAAGGCATGGCAACCTAGACCATTCCTGTGTTCCAAATGAGAAAATATTTAGACATAGTACATCAATCCCACAATCAATGAAAACAGACACATCACATTAGTGACAGAATTTGCCTTATGAACCCTCAATCACTGTCCATCAGGAAAAGTAGAAGAGTCAGTACATGGGTGTATGATGTTTTGAATTCGCAGTGAAAATGGAGAGGATGTGTGATGTTGAGCATTGCAATTGTTCTTGTAGTTAATGAAGATTTATGAAATCATGAAGCGTTCATGGTTTTCATGACAACACTGATTATTGTTTTGGACCAAACACACATTAACTACCCCATGGTGACCCTCATTTCCTACCTATCCCTCTCTGACCCTCATTTCCTACCTATCCATCTCTGACCCTCATTGCCTACCTATCGAATACAGCACATTTCAAAAAGAGATTTACCAAAATCAATGACTTATCAAATATGTGACATGTGAAAAAGTGACATGTGAAAATAAAAAAAATAACTGCAAAGTCTTACAGTATACCAACGGGCCATTGTTTCATTGCAAACATTTAAAGGAAATATATTGTTGGCTTCAAAACAGAATGCAATTTGATTTGCTAAAATACTTGCTTTGGAAACACTGCTTACATGAAAAGTAAGTGATATATATGTGTGTGCCATGCCCCCATGACCTTGCAGGCTTTATGGCGAGATGGATATGTGGTTCAAGGCAGTCCCCAAGTACTTCGCAGGCTTTACTAAAGTTAAAGGCAGTGCTCCTAACACTGCAGGCATTATGGTACAATGGATAGACAGTACTAGGCAGTACCCCCAACACTGCAGGCATTATGGTACAATGGATAGACAGTACAAGGCAGTACCCCCAACACTGCAGGCATTATGGTACAATGGATAGACAGTACAAGGCAGTACCCCCAACACTGCAGGCATTATGGTACAATGGATAGACAGTACAAGGCAGTACCCCCAACACTGCAGGCATTATGGTACAATGGATAGACAGTTCAAGGCAGTACCCCCAACACTGCAGGCATTATGGTACGACGGATAGACAGTTCAAGGCAGTACCCCCAACACTGCAGGCATTATGGTACGACGGATAGACAGTTCAAGGCAGTACCCCCAACACTGCAGGCATTATGGTACGACGGATAGACAGTTCAAGGCAGTACCCCCAACACTGCAGGCATTATGGTACAATGGATAGACAGTTCAAGGCAGTACCCCCAACACTGCAGGCATTATGGTACGACGGATAGACAGTTCAAGGCAGTACCCCCAACACTGCAGGCATTATGGTACAATGGATAGACAGTTCAAGGCAGTACCCCCAACACTGCAGGCATTATGGTACGACGGATAGACAGTTCAAGGCAGTACCCCCAACACTGCAGGCATTATGGTACAATGGATAGACAGTTCAAGGCAGTACCCCCAACACTGCAGGCATTATGGTACAATGGATAGACAGTTCAAGGCAGTACCCCCAACACTGCAGGCATTATGGTACGATGGATAGACAGTTCAAGGCAGTACCCCCAACACTGCAGGCATTATGGTACAATGGATAGACAGTTCAAGGCAGTACCCCCAACACTGCAGGCATTATGGTACGACGGATAGACAGTTCAAGGCAGTACCCCCAACACTGCAGGCATTATGGTACGACGGATAGACAGTTCAAGGCAGTACCCCCAACACTGCAGGCATTATGGTACGACGGATAGACAGTTCAAGGCAGTACCCCCAACACTGCAGGCATTATGGTACAATGGATAGACAGTTCAAGGCAGTACCCCCAACACTGCAGGCATTATGGTACGACGGATAGACAGTTCAAGGCAGTACCCCCAACACTGCAGGCATTATGGTACGACGGATAGACAGTTCAAGGCAGTACCCCCAACACTGCAGGCATTATGGTACAATGGATAGACAGTTCAAGGCAGTACCCCCAACACTGCAGGCATTATGGTACGACGGATAGACAGTTCAAGGCAGTACCCCCAACACTGCAGGCATTATGGTACAATGGATAGACAGTTCAAGGCAGTACCCCCAACACTGCAGGCATTATGGTACGACGGATAGACAGTTCAAGGCAGTACCCCCAACACTGCAGGCATTATGGTACGACGGATTGACAGTTCAAGGCAATACCCCCAACACTGCAGGCATTATGGTACAATGGATAGACAGTTCAAGGCAGTACCCCCAACACTGCAGGCATTATGGTACGACGGATAGACAGTTCAAGGCAGTACCCCCAACACTGCAGGCATTATGGTACAATGGATAGACAGTACAAGGCAGTACCCCCAACACTGCAGGCATTATGGTACGACGGATAGACAGTTCAAGGCAGTACCCCCAACACTGCAGGCATTATGGTACAATGGATAGACAGTTCAAGGCAGTACCCCCAACACTGCAGGCATTATGGTACGACGGATAGACAGTACAAGGCAGTATCCCCAACACTGCAGGCATTATGGTACGACGGATAGAGAGTTCAAGGCAGTACCCCCAACACTGCAGGCATTATGGTACAATGGATAGACAGTTCAAGGCAGTACCCCCAACACTGCAGGCATTATGGTACAATGGATAGACAGTACAAGGCAGTACCCCCAACACTGCAGGCTTTACGGTACAATGGATAGACAGTTCAAGGTAGAACCCCCAACACTGCAGGCATTATGGTACAATGGATAGACAGTTCAAGGTAGAACCCCCAACACTGCAGGCATTATGGTACGAGGGATAGACAGTTCAAGGTAGAACCCCCAACACTGCAGGCATTATGGTACAATGGATAGACAGTTCAAGGTAGAACCCCCAACACTGCAGGCATTATGGTACAATGGATAGACAGTTCAAGGTAGAACCCCCAACACTGCAGGCATTATGGTACGACGGATAGACAGTTCAAGGTAGAACCCCCAACACTGCAGGCATTATGGTACAATGGATAGACAGTTCAAGGCAGTACCCCCAACACTGCAGGCATTATGGTACGACGGATAGACAGTTCAAGGTAGAACCCCCAACACTGCAGGCATTATGGTACAATGGATAGACAGTTCAAGGTAGAACCCCCAACACTGCAGGCATTATGGTACGACGGATAGACAGTTCAAGGTAGAACCCCCAACACTGCAGGCATTATGGTACAATGGATAGACAGTTCAAGGTAGAACCCCCAACACTGCAGGCATTATGGTACGACGGATAGACAGTTCAAGGTAGAACCCCCAACACTGCAGGCATTCTGGTACAATGGATAGACAGTTCAAGGTAGAACCCCCAACACTGCAGGCATTATGGTACGACGGATAGACAGTTCAAGGTAGAACCCCCAACACTGCAGGCATTATGGTACAATGGATAGACAGTTCAAGGTAGAACCCCCAACACTGCAGGCATTATGGTACGACGGATAGACAGTTCAAGGTAGAACCCCCAACACTGCAGGCATTATGGTACAATGGATAGACAGTTCAAGGTAGAACCCCCAACACTGCAGGCATTATGGTACAATGGATAGACAGTTCAAGGTAGAACCCCCAACACTGCAGGCATTATGGTACGACGGATAGACAGTTCAAGGTAGAACCCCCAACACTGCAGGCATTATGGTACAATGGATAGACAGTTCAAGGTAGAACCCCCAACACTGCAGGCATTATGGTACAATGGATAGACAGTTCAAGGTAGAACCCCCAACACTGCAGGCATTATGGTACGACGGATAGACAGTTCAAGGTAGAACCCCCAACACTGCAGGCATTATGGTACAATGGATAGACAGTTCAAGGCAGTACCCCCAACACTGCAGGCATTATGGTACGACGGATAGACAGTTCAAGGTAGAACCCCCAACACTGCAGGCATTATGGTACAATGGATAGACAGTTCAAGGTAGAACCCCCAACACTGCAGGCATTATGGTACGACGGATAGACAGTTCAAGGTAGAACCCCCAACACTGCAGGCATTATGGTACAATGGATAGACAGTTCAAGGTAGAACCCCCAACACTGCAGGCATTATGGTACGACGGATAGACAGTTCAAGGTAGAACCCCCAACACTGCAGGCATTATGGTACAATGGATAGACAGTTCAAGGTAGAACCCCCAACACTGCAGGCATTATGGTACGACGGATAGACAGTTCAAGGTAGAACCCCCAACACTGCAGGCATTATGGTACAATGGATAGACAGTTCAAGGTAGAACCCCCAACACTGCAGGCATTATGGTACGACGGATAGACAGTTCAAGGTAGAACCCCCAACACTGCAGGCATTATGGTACAATGGATAGACAGTTCAAGGTAGAACCCCCAACACTGCAGGCATTATGGTACAATGGATAGACAGTTCAAGGCAGTACCCAAAAATTGCAGGCTATATGATACAACTTATAGACTGTTCAAGGCAGTACCCCCAACACTGCAGGCTTTATGGTACGACGGATAGACAGTTCAAGGCAGTACCCCCAACACTGCAGGCATTATGGTACAATGGATAGACAGTTCAAGGTAGAACCCCCAACACTGCAGGCATTATGGTACAATGGATAGACAGTACAAGGCAGTACCCAAAAATTGCAGGCTATATGATACAACTTATAGACTGTTCAAGGCAGTACCCCCAACACTGCAGGCTTTACGGTACAATGGATAGACAGTTCAAGGTAGTACCCCCAACACTGCAGGCATTATGGTACGACGGATAGACAGTTCAAGGCAGTACCCCCAACACTGCAGGCTTTACGGTACAATGGATAGACAGTTCAAGGCAGTACCCCCAACACTGTAGGCATTATGGTACAATGGATAGACAGTTCAAGGCAGTACCCCCAACACTGCAGGCATTATGGTACAATGGATAGACAGTTCACGGCAGTACCCCCAACACTGCAGGCATTATGGTACGACAGATAGTTCAAGGCAGTACCCCCAACACTGCAGGTATTATGGTACAATGGATAGACAGTTCAAGGCAGTAACCCCAACACTGCAGGCATTATGGAACGACGGATAGACAGTTCAAGGTAGTACCCCCAACACTGCAGGCATTATGGTACGACGGATAGACAGTTCAAGGCAGTACCCCCAACACTGCAGGCATTATGGTACAATGGATAGACAGTTCAAGGCAGTACCCCCAACACTGCAGGCATTATGGTACAATGGATAGACAGTTCAAGGCAGTACCCCCAACACTGCAGGCATTATGGTACGACGGATAGACAGTACAAGGCAGTACCCCCAACACTGCAGGCATTATGGTACAATGGATAGACAGTACAAGGCAGTACCCCCAACACTGCAGGCATTATGGTACAATGGATAGACAGTTCAAGGCAGTACCCCCAACACTGCAGGCATTATGGTACGACGGATAGACAGTTCAAGGCAGTACCCCCAACACTGCAGGCATTATGGTACGACGGATAGACAGTTCAAGGCAGTACCCCCAACACTGCAGGCATTATGGTACGACGGATAGACAGTTCAAGGCAGTACCCCCAACACTGCAGGCATTATGGTACAATGGATAGACAGTTCAAGGCAGTACCCCCAACACTGCAGGCATTATGGTACGACGGATAGACAGTTCAAGGCAGTACCCCCAACACTGCAGGCATTATGGTACAATGGATAGACAGTTCAAGGCAGTACCCCCAACACTGCAGGCATTATGGTACGACGGATAGACAGTTCAAGGCAGTACCCCCAACACTGCAGGCATTATGGTACAATGGATAGACAGTTCAAGGCAGTACCCCCAACACTGCAGGCATTATGGTACAATGGATAGACAGTTCAAGGCAGTACCCCCAACACTGCAGGCATTATGGTACGACGGATAGACAGTACAAGGCAGTACCCCCAACACTGCAGGCATTATGGTACAATGGATAGACAGTACAAGGCAGTACCCCCAACACTGCAGGCATTATGGTACAATGGATAGACAGTTCAAGGCAGTACCCCCAACACTGCAGGCATTATGGTATGACGGATAGACAGTTCAAGGCAGTACCCCCAACACTGCAGGCATTATGGTACGACGGATAGACAGTTCAAGGCAGTACCCCCAACACTGCAGGCATTATGGTACGACGGATAGACAGTTCAAGGCAGTACCCCCAACACTGCAGGCATTATGGTACAATGGATAGACAGTTCAAGGCAGTACCCCCAACACTGCAGGCATTATGGTACGACGGATAGACAGTTCAAGGCAGTACCCCCAACACTGCAGGCATTATGGTACAATGGATAGACAGTTCAAGGCAGTACCCCCAACACTGCAGGCATTATGGTACGACGGATAGACAGTTCAAGGCAGTACCCCCAACACTGCAGGCATTATGGTACAATGGATAGACAGTTCAAGGCAGTACCCCCAACACTGCAGGCATTATGGTACAATGGATAGACAGTTCAAGGCAGTACCCCCAACACTGCAGGCATTATGGTACAATGGATAGACAGTTCAAGGCAGTACCCCCAACACTGCAGGCATTATGGTACAATGGATAGACAGTTCAAGGCAGTACCCCCAACACTGCAGGCATTATGGTACGATGGATAGACAGTTCAAGGCAGTACCCCCAACACTGCAGGCATGATGGTACAATGGATAGACAGTTCAAGGCAGTACCCCCAACACTGCAGGCATTATGGTACGACGGATAGACAGTTCAAGGCAGTACCCCCAACACTGCAGGCATTATGGTACGACGGATAGACAGTTCAAGGCAGTACCCCCAACACTGCAGGCATTATGGTACGACGGATAGACAGTTCAAGGCAGTACCCCCAACACTGCAGGCATTATGGTACGACGGATAGACAGTTCAAGGCAGTACCCCCAACACTGCAGGCATTATGGTACAATGGATAGACAGTTCAAGGCAGTACCCCCAACACTGCAGGCATTATGGTACGACGGATAGACAGTTCAAGGCAGTACCCCCAACACTGCAGGCATTATGGTACGACGTATAGACAGTTCAAGGCAGTACCCCCAACACTGCAGGCATTATGGTACAATGGATAGACAGTTCAAGGCAGTACCCCCAACACTGCAGGCATTATGGTACGACGGATAGACAGTTCAAGGCAGTACCCCCAACACTGCAGGCATTATGGTACAATGGATAGACAGTTCAAGGCAGTACCCCCAACACTGCAGGCATTATGGTACGACGGATAGACAGTTCAAGGCAGTACCCCCAACACTGCAGGCATTATGGTACAATGGATAGACAGTTCAAGGCAGTACCCCCAACACTGCAGGCATTATGGTACGACGGATAGACAGTTCAAGGCAGTACCCCCAACACTGCAGGCATTATGGTACAATGGATAGACAGTACAAGGCAGTACCCCCAACACTGCAGGCATTATGGTACGACGGATAGACAGTTCAAGGCAGTACCCCCAACACTGCAGGCATTATGGTACAATGGATAGACAGTTCAAGGCAGTAACCCCAACACTGCAGGCATTATGGTACGACGGATAGACAGTACAAGGCAGTATCCCCAACACTGCAGGCATTATGGTACGACGGATAGACAGTTCAAGGCAGTACCCCCAACACTGCAGGCATTATGGTACAATGGATAGACAGTTCAAGGCAGTACCCCCAACACTGCAGGCATTATGGTACAATGGATAGACAGTACAAGGCAGTACCCCCAACACTGCAGGCTTTACGGTACAATGGATAGACAGTTCAAGGTAGAACCCCCAACACTGCAGGCATTATGGTACAATGGATAGACAGTTCAAGGTAGAACCCCCAACACTGCAGGCATTATGGTACGAGGGATAGACAGTTCAAGGTAGAACCCCCAACACTGCAGGCATTATGGTACAATGGATAGACAGTTCAAGGTAGAACCCCCAACACTGCAGGCATTATGGTACAATGGATAGACAGTTCAAGGTAGAACCCCCAACACTGCAGGCATTATGGTACGACGGATAGACAGTTCAAGGTAGAACCCCCAACACTGCAGGCATTATGGTACAATGGATAGACAGTTCAAGGTAGAACCCCCAACACTGCAGGCATTATGGTACGACGGATAGACAGTTCAAGGTAGAACCCCCAACACTGCAGGCATTATGGTACAATGGATAGACAGTTCAAGGTAGAACCCCCAACACTGCAGGCATTATGGTACGACGGATAGACAGTTCAAGGTAGAACCCCCAACACTGCAGGCATTATGGTACAATGGATAGACAGTTCAAGGTAGAACCCCCAACACTGCAGGCATTATGGTACGACGGATAGACAGTTCAAGGTAGAACCCCCAACACTGCAGGCATTATGGTACAATGGATAGACAGTTCAAGGTAGAACCCCCAACACTGCAGGCATTATGGTACAATGGATAGACAGTTCAAGGTAGAACCCCCAACACTGCAGGCATTATGGTACGACGGATAGACAGTTCAAGGTAGAACCCCCAACACTGCAGGCATTATGGTACGACGGATAGACAGTTCAAGGTAGAACCCCCAACACTGCAGGCATTATGGTACAATGGATAGACAGTTCAAGGTAGAACCCCCAACACTGCAGGCATTATGGTACAATGGATAGACAGTTCAAGGTAGAACCCCCAACACTGCAGGCATTATGGTACGACGGATAGACAGTTCAAGGTAGAACCCCCAACACTGCAGGCATTATGGTACAATGGATAGACAGTTCAAGGCAGTACCCCCAACACTGCAGGCATTATGGTACGACGGATAGACAGTTCAAGGTAGAACCCCCAACACTGCAGGCATTATGGTACAATGGATAGACAGTTCAAGGTAGAACCCCCAACACTGCAGGCATTATGGTACAATGGATAGACAGTTCAAGGTAGAACCCCCAACACTGCAGGCATTATGGTACGACGGATAGACAGTTCAAGGTAGAACCCCCAACACTGCAGGCATTATGGTACAATGGATAGACAGTTCAAGGTAGAACCCCCAACACTGCAGGCATTATGGTACGACGGATAGACAGTTCATGGTAGAACCCCCAACACTGCAGGCATTATGGTACAATGGATAGACAGTTCAAGGTAGAACCCCCAACACTGCAGGCATTATGGTACGACGGATAGACAGTTCAAGGTAGAACCCCCAACACTGCAGGCATTATGGTACAATGGATAGACAGTTCAAGGTAGAACCCCCAACACTGCAGGCATTATGGTACAATGGATAGACAGTTCAAGGCAGTACCCAAAAATTGCAGGCTATATGATACAACTTATAGACTGTTGAAGGCAGTACCCCCAACACTGCAGGCTTTATGGTACGACGGATAGACAGTTCAAGGCAGTACCCCCAACACTGCAGGCATTATGGTACAATGGATAGACAGTTCAAGGTAGAACCCCCAACACTGCAGGCATTATGGTACAATGGATAGACAGTACAAGGCAGTACCCAAAAATTGCAGGCTATATGATACAACTTATAGACTGTTCAAGGCAGTACCCCCAGCACTGCAGGCTTTACGGTACAATGGATAGACAGTTCAAGGTAGTACCCCCAACACTGCAGGCATTATGGTACGACGGATAGACAGTTCAAGGCAGTACCCCCAACACTGCAGGCATTATGGTACAATGGATAGACAGTTCAAGGCAGTACCCCCAACACTGCAGGCATTATGGTACAATGGATAGACAGTTCAAGGCAGTACCCCCAACACTGCAGGCATTATGGTACGACAGATAGTTCAAGGCAGTACCCCCAACACTGCAGGTATTATGGTACAATGGATAGACAGTTCAAGGCAGTACCCCCAACACTGCAGGCATTATGGTACGACGGATAGACAGTTCAAGGTAGTACCCCCAACACTGCAGGCATTATGGTACGACGGATAGACAGTTCAAGGCAGTACCCCCAACACTGCAGGCATTATGGTACAATGGATAGACAGTTCAAGGCAGTACCCCCAACACTGCAGGCATTATGGTACGACGGATAGACAGTTCAAGGTAGTACCCCCAACACTGCAGGCATTATGGTACGACGGATACACAGTTCAAGGTAGAACCCCCAACACTGCAGGCTTTATGGTACAATGGATAGACAGTTCAAGGCAGTACCCCCAACACTGCAGGCATTATGGTACGACGGATAGACAGTTCAAGGCAGTACCCCCAACACTGCAGGCATTATGGTACAATGGATAGACTGTTCAAGGCAGTACCCCCAACACTGCAGGCTTTATGGTACAATGGATAGACTGTTCAAGGCAGTACCCAAAAATTGCAGGCTATATGATACAACTTATAGACTGTTCAAGGCAGTACCCCCAACATTGCAGGCTTTAAGACATAATGGATATGCAGTTCAAGGCAGTGCCCCCAACATTGCAGGCTTTATGGCAATATGGATAGGTGGTTCATGGTAGTCCCCTACGACTTTGCAGGTTTTACGGTAAGATGGATAGGCAGTTCAGGGCAGTTTCACATGACTTTGGAATCTGTATGATAAGATGGATAAGTGGTGCAAGGCAATGACTTTGCAATATTTATGGTAAGATGGATAGATAGTTCATGGCAGTTCCCCAAGACTTTGCAATCTTTACCATAAGATGTATAGGCACTTCAAAACTAGAATGGTGATTCCTTCTGATTTTAACTGAAGATGACGGCAATTCAGTTCTATGTTTGTGGAAGCAGAGTTCAATTCACTGAGAACAATTTATAGATTCTGTCATACAAAATGGCAGTTGGAGCGATTGTGTTTCAGACACCCGAGTTCGAGCCGGAGAGTTTTTAATGTCACTCTTGTTATAGTAACATTCGCCAAGGCTACTTACCCAGTAACTAAACATAACGGGAACCGTTGACAGCACTTGGAGATCCACACCTAACAAATACAAAAACAAACAAACAAATAATGTTTGTCAGTAAACATCTATACAGTCTACATAAACAGACCTTGTACAAAAACTTAAGCAAATAAAATTGAAAAAGGAGAGAACGTTGAAATCACAATAACTGACTGGAACAGAATTTTCATCTGGCATCATTATTTTTATTCCAAAGTATTTTAATAAAATAAATCAAAGATAAATGCTTTTATTTTTGACTTTTTTGAGTCATTGTAAATCATATCAAGTTTCTACACTTATAAATGTGCTTATGACACATTTTTGTCGTGAATTCTTGAGGTTACCGACACCATAGATATTTGTCATTTTTTGTTATAACCTACTGAAACGATACTACAAGTCAGACAAAGACAGTCTTTACAAAACAATACTATTGACACGATATTAAAAGTCAGACAAAGACAGTCTTTACAAAACAATACTATTGACACGATATTAAAAGTCAGACAAAGACAGTCTTTACAAAACAATACTAATGACACGATATTAAAAGTCAGACAAAGACAGTCTTTACAAACAATACTACTGACACGATATTAAAAGTCAGACAAAGACAGTCTTTACAAAACAATACTAATGACACGATATTAAAAGTCAGACAAAGACAGTCTTTACAAACAATACTACTGACACGATATTAAAAGTCAGACAAAGACAGTCTTTACAAAACAATACTACTGACACGATATTAAAAGTCAGACAAAGACAGTCTTTACAAAACAATACTACTGACACGATATTAAAAGTCAGACAAAGACAGTCTTTACTAAACAATACTAATGACACGATATTAAAAGTCAGACAAAGACAGTCTTTACAAACAATACTACTGTCACGATATTAAAAGTCAGACAAAGACAGTCTTTACAAAACAATACTACTGACACGATATTAAAAGTCAGACAAAGACAGTCTTTACAAAACAATACTACTGACACGATATTAAAAGTCAGACAAAGACAGTCTTTACTAAACAATTTCTTCAATACCACATACAATTTTCACCCCTTTATTTATTTCTGTACATTATCTTGGCAACGTTTGATGCCCACATTTTCATTAGCTATAAGAATCATCTGTGAGCCCGAATTATATTTCTTTTTGACTTTATGTACCAATATCAAAAAAGATAATAAGATTGTGGGTTGGGGTAGTCCTACAATGTAAGACGCATCGCATGGTTTAGTGCTTGACGCCCAAAACATAAATACCCAGGCCGAGGTCTTACATCGTATGACTAGGGCTTGGGGTAACTGGTTTTATGGCAGTTTAACACATTATTGGCTATATCGTCCATATAAAATGGAGTTTAATGCCTTTCCTAACACATACCGAGGCAGCCAACATGTGCTGACATGGGTGGTATTGAAATGGTGACTCTTGTTTTATGACTCTATACCAACTAAGGTTCTGTTGCTTCCAGAAGAACGAGGGGAAGTGGAGGAGTCATAGACAAATCTGAATCTGAAGCCTGCTTACTTTCGTACGTAAAGAACAAGCCACCACCATCATCACTGCCTGGCCCTCCTGACACAGATCTTACAGAAAGAATCTCAATTCCATAACTTAAGTCCACTTCAAAATATAAAGTCAAATACATTTATCAACTTGTGTGTTCTCCTTAATTACCTTTTTTTCTCTTTAATTACCCCTTTTCTCCCTAATTACCCATTTTCTCCATAATTAACACATTTCGCCTTAATTACCCCTTTTCTCCCTAATTACCCCTTTTCTCCTTAATTGCCCCTTTTCGCCTTTATTACCCCCATGTGCAATGCCTACTCATATATCTATTCCGGCACACACAGATGTACATTAACGGAACATTGAAAACTTTCAACAATGCACACAAGTGTCGAAGTCTCAACCTAAAACAGTGTAGGTAGGACAACTCCTGAACTAAAAACGAGTCAAATCAGGAAGTCTTCCTTCTTTCTTCAGAAAGGCGGTGACCATCGTGCTCCAATGTAAACTATACCTTATTGTTTATTCAAAAGGGAATATGAGTTACAGGACATTGCCTGACTATTCAAGGAAGAAGTTTTCGTATTCTGCAATGCTTTTTAACATCAGTGAAAACAAAAATCATGCACTGATAAAATACATTTAAACCTGTCTTTGCGGATATACAGGGCACATGTTCATTAGAAGACATTATGTGACGAACATTTTGCCTGCATATAAAAAATACTCGTCAACAGAGGAAAATATTGGTATCTACTGTGTGTCGCTATCTGCCAAGTTTAGCTGCATATAGTTTCTAATGACAAATCAATTAATCATTCAATCAATCGATTAAATTAATCATTACCTGTTGCATTCATTTCTTCAATTCTGGCCTCTGGAGACCAGCAGTTTTTCTGCACCCTCCGGAACAGTTTTCCATCCTTGATCATATCAGCACAGTCGTTATTACCACATGTGTGATGCAACTGGATCCATCCCTCGTAACCGTAACGCTGTGAGTAGTTGAAAGGAAAACTAAATATTCAAAAGAAACGTTAAGTGACAGTACATTTTGAAATAAAGTCAATGCCAAATATAGACCACCGAAGTTGGTCTATAAACCTTTTTTTTATTTTGACTAAAGTCAAAATAAAAAAAAGGTTTAGAGACCAACTTCGGTGGTCTATGCCAAATAATGCACACCAATACATTCACTGGTAACCTGGGTGACACGTTTCAACAATAGCTCTTTATACATTGACAGATGCGTAATTGTCTAACTTCTGGTAAAATTTCAATAATTTACTATGACGTTCGGAGCCGGATTGCTTCTCGTTCCTGACAGCGCGCGTGCACACGCACACGAGCGCGCGCACTCATAAACAAACTGAGCTCAACTATGCTGAATGACTATAGAGAAAAACAATACCCAGACGACCTGAATGACACATACAAACATATTACCATTATTTTTTTATTTAATTTATATTTGATCGTTGGGGATCCTGACACCGAATAGAATAATACAGAATGTATTGTATCACAGGCGTCTGACGTTTTATCAATAAAGTACTGCGAAATCTCTGACAGCTTTAAATCCTTATCGGTAATATAATAAATTAATTTATGTCGTCAGAGATTTCGCAATAATTTATTGATAAAACATCAGACTCCTGTGATGGTATCTACATTTCATTGGGGATTCAGACAGTGATTTGTTATTTGGAAGTCAATAATAGCGTACAATACATGTCTGAACCCTAAGGGTAATCGGATAGTTAGCCGTCCTCTAAGAACCAAAACACTTAAAATGAGCAGCATCAACATGCACAGGTTTTATCTTCCATAAACTTGTACAATTCCAATATAAAGGGAATATTTGTTTTTAAAAGAGGGCAAGTGAGGTCGGAAGAACATGAGAAAAAAAGTCGTGCTTAAAAAAAGCCTAAATAGATAAGAAACGCTTACGTTTATATATTAGTCATAACATTCAATAGTATTTTCTCCCTATATATTTCTATACACGATAAGCAAAATTATTTATTCTAACTGACCTTTTCTTTACCAAAAAGGAGAAAGTGTGACAGAAGAAGATGACGCTGACGGAAAAAAGGAAGAACCGCGGAGTAACGTACATACAAGGGTTGTGAGGGGTTACAACGAATGGCAAATGAAAATATGTTATACTTTCGTTAATATTCGTCAGTGTTTGTATGCTTGTATATTTAGTTGTAACCAATATATATAGTAGTATCTGTCATATGGTTGGTACGCTTTACGTATAGCATGTACAATAACATATTTTTAATATCACAACATGTTAACATATCACTTTATGTGAATCTAATTGGTCCAAATCCACTCATGAAATACTTCGGCAGTATTCTCTTTACTGATTGGCTGCGATCTTGGAAACGTTTTCATAAACCGAACTCCTTCAAAGTTTTGTTTTTATTATTACTATTTCATTCTTCGAATCGACTGCCCAAAGAGAAGGGATGGGGGGGGGGGGATCACGTCTGACTAAATATAGCCAATTTACCACATAAGGACTCGTTACGGCATGCATAGTCTTTAATGCGCAGAAAAATGGCGTTAAAACCAAACAAGAACAACAAATAAAACTAAGTATATTTGTCTAGTGATAGCGTAGGTGGGGTGGGGGTTGTCGTATGCATGTAACATGGAATCCATCATGAAAACCATACATGAATGGCCTAATGTTAACTTACTGAAGTAAACTCATCTCTGTTCAATGAAGAACCTGTCCCCAAAATGACAGAATGTTATTCAACCACAACAGGTTTACGCGGTTGTTGTTAATGTTGTTGTCATTGTAGGGTTTAACGCCATTTTTCAGCACACGATACGCTATACATGGCGGCCAGTATTAATGGTGGAGGAAGAACCCAGGAAAGCCACCGGAAAGAACCACCGACAAGCTTTCTCACACACCCACGCATACAGAGGTGAGATGTCAGTGATCCGTAACGGAGAGCGCTTTTAGACCATTCGGTCACTCGGGGCCCCCGGTTTACGCGGTAAAATAGCTTAAACGATCTATACTGTCAGGTTTCTTATAATGTGATGCAATTCCTATTCTAATTTTTTTATTTAAAAAATGACTGTCTACTGTTCCAGATCAAATAAGGCAAAGATCTAGTCACAAATACATTACAGTAAATATGAAATTCTGCATCCAGTAATCTTCCCTTCAAATATCCAACAACAAATGACAGCGGAACAGACATCAAACTATGTGACAAACTGATACAATAAACGGATCTTCCATAGGACATTCTGTGTTGAAAAATGATATCTGAGTCAAATGTTCTATTTAATCGGAAGGACAGCTGCTCGTTGAATTATAATTTGTAAACAAACAAACAATAAAAACTATTTTAAAAACTAGTATATTAATGGTTATAGAATTGCACAAAAATTTCGAACACAGGTTGGTACTTTATTTTATCGCGCAAGCAATGAAAAACTCATCGACTGCATCAGAATGAATGAAATTATTTCTTCTTTCTCTCTAAAATATTTCCATTAAAATAAAAACAATGTGATAAACAGAACCTGAGATTGGTAATGATCGAAATTAAATTTAGGAAACTCGTAGAATAATGTGAAGCTGTTGCTCGCAAAGGCTAGCAAATCTGGACATCACTCAAATCTTTTCATAAATTCAATTTTAAATCATTAAAAATTTGAGATCATTCATACATATTATGGAGTGTGTTCGTGTGACCATCACTATCACGTGTGAATCATGCTTTGACCAAACCAAATACATGAATCATATTGCTTTTGTGGTCTTTATTTGCATGTCGCTTAGAAAGAAAGAAAAAATCGTCATTTGATAATATGACATTGTTTTCGTCTCCAATTGACGGCCATTCCATCTTTCGAATACGACAGTGTTTGTTATAATACACAGATTAGCAATGAGGTATATATACACTGATTAGCAATGAGGTATATATACACAGATTAGCAATGCTGTATATATACACAGATTAGCAATGCGGTATATAGAGTTCTCCGTGCAGTAAAATGACGTACATTATGACATCATAATTCAATGGTATTATTACATCAGTAAATCGTGTTGATTGGTTAGTTGGTACTGGTTTAACGCAATTGTTCAGTACATGAAAGGCTATACTTGACGGCCGGTATATTTGGTGGAGAAAGACACGCACACACCTCACCCCCGAAGAACCTTGGGAATAACCAACACGACACGGGAAGCTAGTGGCAAGCGTTTTAACATAGGCACATTTGCTGAGCGCGAGACTCGAACCCATGCAGACACAGGCGAGACGTCAGTGATCTATAACGGTGAGACCATAGACCACTTTGCCAGCCGAGATAATGTTGATTGTATGCATACACACAGGTGAACATAAGCTATAACATATATTTTTAAGAGCTGCAAATTTTTACTAATTTGTACGGCTTTTGTTCTTCTGTATTATGTAAACACTTAAGTTTAAAATATGTTTACTTGGGGTCAATTTATATTTTTAAAAATCCATTTACGTATAAAAATGAATAATTTCTTTCCATTGTGATTTCGTAAATAAGGTTTGGATATGTAGAGCTAGATATTATTTGGTGGGGGTGGTAGGGTAGCAGCTTTTAAACCGATTTTCAGCCTGCAACAGGCACGATGATTTCTAACGCATTCATCCAACTGACAAAATGTTTCGTTACCACCCCATTCTTTCGTGTGAATTGTACATACTTCTTCGTTACCACCAGCTTCTTTCGTGTGAATTTTACATACTACTTCTTCGTTACCACCCGATTCTTCGCGTGAATTTTACATACTACTTCTATTTCTGAATATGAAACCAAGAATCAGTGCTAGAATCAATTCTTGAATAGACTAATAAACATCTTTTCTTTCTCCGTTTGAATAAACAATATAGTCGATCGTGCTTAATATATCAAATTACGACATAACACTGCTCATGTAAACGTCCAAATGCTGTTTACCGCGTTGTGCGAGTTGTGACAACTATTAAATCGCATACAGCTCGCAAACGACACGACAAAGTTCAACCATTTTGTTTGGGGAGATTTTGTCAAGCTTGAAAAAAATTCTCTCAAACAGCTTCAGCAAAATGTATAGGTTCTTATTAAATTATAAATGTGTGTGTGTGTGTGTATGAGAGAGAGAGAGAGAGAGAGAGAGAGAGAGAGAGAGAGAGAGAGAGAGAGAGAGAGAATGTGGATACATATCGCTGTTTTTCAATTTTCTCTCTCTCTCTCTCTCTCTCTCTCTCTCTCTCTCTCTCTCTGAACGGACACATCATATCAAGCTCTTCCATTCTACGTAAGAGGATCAAGGGCCTCATCCAGTGGTGGTACTGTCACTTTATCTAGGTCAGTCGTGAATATCCTAAAACACGTTGTTATAGACGTGGAAAACATTTTCATTCTCGGTGCGCATGTATGACATGATCAACTTCAAGTAACTATATTCAAAAACAGTTCGATAATCAGTTCATATTTTCTTTAAAATATATACATTACTCGTTAGCATCTCAAGTACTATGCCTTGGATGTGCCAATGTATTTTATCACGAGGAAATTGCTCACTAGACGCGTAGTACCACGTGGAGACCCTCTCTTTTCTCCTGATGTAATCCACGCTAGACTCTGTGTTTGTGTGATTTGGATTATTAACGTTGCTTTTTTTTAAAAAGCATTCATATCACTACCATGTCTAACAGTGTCGCAGTTTATAGTGTATGTCTAGCACTGGGGCATCATGATGCAGACCTGTAACATGTCCCACCTAGTCACATTATCCTGACACCAGGCCGATCAGTCCTAACATAACACTAACCTCTTAATGCTGAGTGCCAAGCGAAACAGCTGTTAGTACCATATTTATAAGTCTTTGGTATGACCTGGCCGGGCTTCGAACCTGCTTCCATCATCCGAGGCGGACGCTCTAACTTGTTAGACGCATAATTCTTGCCTCGGTCAATGACCTATAGGTTATCACAATTTCCTATTTCAGAATTTGGTATGGGGGTAATCTGAGGTAATTGTACGAGTCGCTGGGCTTTTATACTTACTAACTCAGGCTAGGGCTTTGTTTCAACATAAAAATACGTGTTCTGCTGGATTTAATTATATGGGTCAAAAGAAGATGGATTTTATTTACCATCCGCATACAATGGTCACCGCTACGGTGGCCCAGTAGTTAGAGCGTCCGCTGCGGAAGCGTGAGGTCGTGGGTTCGATCACCGGCCGAGTCATACCAAAGACTTACACAAATGGTACTAACAGCTGCCTCGCTTGGCTCTCAGCATTAAGAGGTTAGTGTTAAGACTGGTCGGCCTGTTGTCAGGATATTGCGACGGGTTGGGAGTCGTGGGACATCATGCTACATGTCTGCGATATGATGCCCCAGTGCTAGACATCACTATAAACTGCCTCACTGCAGACATCGTAGCGATATCACTGAAAACTTGTTAAAGCTATGTTAAAATCCTAATCACACACACACACACACACACACAACGGTCACCTGAAATAAATTTATTACCGAGTACCGTTGGGCCGACAGTTGGATAAAGCAGGAGTCTAAAACCTCCATAACAAATAGTGTAAAACATCACTGGTTTCCGACATTGGTAATGACATTGACAGGAATTTAAAAAAAGATGTGAACTAGTTTTTGTACCTGCATGATGTGTAGGTTCTGTTTAGCAAAGTTTGACCTGATTTCAAAACTAGTTTAATGAATGACCGTGCGCCTTACCTCTTTCAAATCTGGCCATGATTCGGGCAGAATGTGTGTGTGAATGTCTATTTTCATCTCGTGAATTCGCCCGATCTCTGCTTATTTTTGCGTCTGCGGTATAGATACGATTATCACAACCTTCCGAAAAGACGATCTGCCGTAGCAGTTGTTTATTGCCGTGTCAAGGTCATCACTGCTTGTTTTACAGCCAATAAACTACTCGTATTTTAGGGGGCGCGGCAATCTGGAAATCAACTCAGCCATGCAATTGTTGTTGTTGTGTGGAATCCCGCTAATCGCTTTTGCTGCCTCGGACTCCGCACATCGTACGGACTGGTCTGGGTAAAGACGAGTATTTTGTTCAACCTGTATTATAGGCTTGTATCAATGCATACAATTTAAATAACAATCTCACATTTTATAGTATATTTTTTTTAAAAAATTCAAATGTATTACTGTCAGTTACATTATGAGCAACGATACGAGCCATGGAGGCTGTTTGATAATGGGAATTGTTTTGGGAAAAAGAAAAAAAATCTCACGTGCCACCCTTCCCCCCAAAAGTATTAACGATCAATATACAAAAACATTGCAAAAGAAATTGTGAGTTATATTTATGCAGTATGTGTGTCGCACATATCCAAGAATTTTATAATAGTCTTGTCGTCTTTAAAAACTATGAATTTTGTATCTTTGGTACCCTGTAAGAAACGATTCAGACAGTTAAGTACATAATGTCATTCTCGGAATATACATACATTGCCATTTTAAAAGCCATGTTATTTTAAGAAACAAGACAAGCAGATGGAATAATTGCACTTCACATCCATCCCATTTGTAGTTTTCGAATTAATGTGGAACATTTAGATACATGTAATATGTCTTATAATAACGTGGAGAGAATTTTCTTTTAATGAGTTTAAGTGTCACACCTATGAGGAGTTAGGAGCCTAAATGCTTTGACTTATGTTTGCTCAGACAGATTTAAACTTCTTCCTTGACAGACGTATTTTCAAGACTGCATATTTTTATCATATTCACGCCGAACCGAGCAGATATTTCTTTTTTTATTATTATTATTTCTTTGTTGACGTTACAAATCCAGTGAAATTAATTAACTACAATATTGGTCCTTGTTTTCTTAATTATCTTCCTGTCCTAAATGGTTGGAGAAAAGACGGGTAATCAAAGATTACTTTTCATGTGCATTCAATAGTGTTCGTTGCTATGGTATACATCAGTTGCCAGCGCATTTAGGGACCAACAATTATTATTATTTTTTTTATTATTTTTATTATTTTTTTTGGGGGGGGGGGGGACCACTGGGATTTATTTGGGGAAATATTCAACGTTTTGAAATACAAGCAGCTTGAAAATATACTCTTCTACTGAGTTAGAGAAGAAAAATGCCAAACAAACTAACTATCATATCCATTATATAGTTAAAATATATATTGAAGCAAGAGAAAACTAATTCGGTTTAAAAAGAAAATCCATGCTCCCTCCACCCCAGCCCGAAAATGGAAAGGTCTGTTCAAGAACATACTTGGCGTAGACCAGTAGGGTGTTTCGTATATAACTATACCGATACAACTAAAATGGTTATTTCGATGTTATACTGAATGGACATTCCTTAAGTAATCTGCGTTTAATATTGTGGTATTACTACAGTTGTCTTTTCTTGCTGAGGAGATCCACTCGGAAGACAGTGACACATTTATATCATTAGTTGGCATCCAAGCTATTCTTGTGTTGAACTTGTTATGAAACTGAATAAAAAATGGTCAATAGTTTGTGAATACATTGTTGAAGGTCACCGTGATCAATACCTTTTGAGAAGGTCACCGTGATCAATACCTTTTGATTGATCCAAACGAGGATCAAAAGTAACCTCCATTTTCCTCCACGCTTTTCTATACTAAAATTCCAGGTCATTTCCAGGATGAAAAAAAAAAATCAAGGTTCACATATGATTACTGAATGGAATTAAAGAACATTTTAGATTATAAAACATGCATTTTCCAAATCTAAAGATGTTTATCTTTCAATAGTCTCCAAAATTATCTAAAATGTTTTAAACAACCTAATCGTAAGATGATCTGGTTAAAACTTCCATCATTTAAGAAACATTTACAAAAGGGTTGATTTAAATCAGGGGTCTCAAACTCAAACCACATTGAGGGGCACATTAAGACATTTTCGATGGTCCAAGGGCTGCACCACCTTTTTCATCTGTCATGACACCTAGTGACGCCAATCATTTTGCAGGCCACAGGATACGACTTGGCGGGCCGCGTGTTTCATACCCTTGGATTTCATTTTGACAAAAGACCTTCAAAATTATATACTGCTGTATAAACAGGGAATGAATTTTCTGTTAAATCAACTTGTCTTCTTGTAATTCGTTAAACCAGTCCCCAAACCTGTATTGATACACGCACTCGTATCGTTTTAAATATATAATATATGGGACGACAATTTCCCATTTCAGCTCTGAGATTAAATAATTTGGACTACAAATTTGGCTAAAAACAAATAGAAGTCCGTTTTTTAATCTGGGTTTCCTCAGAATATTCACTCTCTATTTTTCATATCTGGAAATTTAGCTTAGTCGCTTAGAAGCGGGCGTAGAAAATTTAAACGCATGTTATATCGATTTATACCTGCATGAAATTAATAGGAAAATGATTAATTTTCTCAGAAATATTAAATATATGTGTCTTTAATCATCTGCCATTTCAAACCACGACATTCGAAGTCTAATAATCGCGTTATATCAACATCTTTTTATTGTTGGTCTACAGAAATTCAATTTTATTAAACGAAAAGTCCAATACTTTTGGTAAAAACCAGCATTCTGGCTAGTCGGATTGATCAAGCAGAGAGCACATGTCAACGTGGCAGTCCCTTGATACAACACAACTACAGAAGTTGTTCTCGGAATATATAAATATGGAAAACTGCGTGTTCTTTTATTTGTTTAAAATATAATTACTACCAGTAAACGACTTTGATTTTTTTTTCATTTTAATTTCTCTCGAATATTTGACAATGCGGGTTGTTAGATTTGTGTGCTCATTTCTGGCTAACTAAACAGTCGTACTCCTTCGGGAGTAGCCCGCCCACCTTTGGTCCTCACTTGACACTCAGCTCTCACACGTGGCTCAAAGAAACTGTGGCATGCACAGCGACCACATTCCGAAAAATGGCATCGACTGGCCGGCTAAAGCAGGCTGAGGGTAGCCGACGGGTCTTAAACCCTCGTTGAGTTTGGTTTTGTCTACCTAGCACGTGACGACTGGATTCGCAGCCTGTGCATGGAAACCACCAGCTGGTCAACGGACAGAAAGGCGATTCTCAGCAAAGCGCCGTGGAGCGCTAAAAGCACGGCAAAACACGTAGGACGTCCTGATCATCCACTGCACTCAACTCTGTGCCCTGCTGTCTCAATGTTGTCGTGTTGTGGTTTTGGGCGAGAGAGTGAGGTCGATAAACTGCGCAACTCTACTTCACTAAAAACAAACTCACCGCGCAAGTCATTCTTGTTTCAATGCAAGAGTAGATTGTGATCACGTTGCCTGGGATGGAGTACTAGGAGTGGGTCACTGTAACAGCAACGGTGTCCTTTTTGCTCCAGACTTACGCCGAACATGAACTTTTGATCACCAATACATTCTTCCGCCTCCCTACCCGTAACCGGATATCGTGGATTCACCTACGCTCTAAGCACTCGCACCTCATCGACTACGTTTTTGTCAGGAAGAGCGTCGGGCGTCTGACCAAGTCATTGTGCGCAGCTGACTGCTTGACAGATCACCGCCTCATCATCACCAAGCTCAACATCCTCATTCAGCCTAAACGACACCCACTGAGAAAGAAGGCTCCAAAACGATTGAACATCACCAAGCTGAAATGCACCAGTACCATGCAGTCTCTCGTGGATGATCTGAAAGAACGTCTGAAACCCACCCCTCTCAACATTCAGAATGTGGAGACCGAATTGGCGGCATTCAGATCTGGTCTACAGCACAGCTTCGGAAATCCTAGGACCCTCAATCAGAAAGCATCAAGACTGGTTTGATGAGAACTGCGACGAGATCAATCAGTTGCTGGATGAGAAACACCGCCTCCATTAAACCTACCTCAACAACACCAAGTCCACCTCTAGGAAAGATGCGTACAACAACATACTCAGAACTGTACAACAGAAGCTCCGTCAGATGCGCGACACATGGCTGAGCAAAAATGCTAATGAGATCCAGTGCTACGCAGACCAGTATGACATTAAGAACTTCTACGATGCCCTGAAAGAAGTGTATGGACCTACATCCTCTGGATCATCCTCCCTTCTCAGCGCTGACTGGAACACACTAAATACTGACAAAGAGAGAATTGTTCAACGATGAACTTAACACTTTGACAGCATCCTGAATCGCCCATCATCCATCAATGATAAAATCATCAGTCGTCTCCCCCAATTACCCATCAAAGAAGCACTGGATGACCCTCCAACCTCGCCCTAGACACAGAAAGCGACGTCTGCTCTCCAGTGGCAAAGCACCTGGTTTAGACTCCATCCCAGCTGAAGCCTACAAGAAAGGAGAAACAACCCTGATAGAAAGGCTCCACCAACTGTTTAACTGATGTGTCAGCAAGAGACGATCCCTCCAGGAATTCAAAGATGCTTCTATAATTCACATGTATAAGCACAAAGCGAACCGCCAAGCCTGTGAAAAAAAACCTGTGTATATCCTTACTCTCAATTGCAGGAAAGATACTCGCCAGAATCCTACTGAACCGCTTAACTACACACCTTGACCAGGGACTACAGCCAGAAAAAGCCAGTGTGGATTCCAAAAAGAACGTGGGACTGTAACAAGTGAAATATCAAGAGCCAAACACCGACTTTATCTCCAGCTACGTCGACTTGACAAAGGCCTTGGATACTGTCAGCAGAGAAGGCTTGTGGAAGGTAATGGTCAAGTACGAATGCCCAAGAAATTTATATCCATGGTGCAGCATTTCCACGATGGCATGCAGGTACGAGTCCATGACAATAAAAGACATCTGAGCCATTCACAGTAACCAATGGCGTCAAGCAGTCTGTGTTCTGGCACCGACACTGTTTAGTCTAGTGTTCTCTGCCATGCTGACTAATGCTTTCAGAGATGGATAGGTTGGAGTCGGCATCAGGTAACATACAGTTGGAAAACTATTCAGTCCCATGAAGCTTCAAGGGAAAACAAGGTCATGACAGACACCATCAGGGATATCTTATTTGTTGATGACTGTGCACTCAATGCTGGTTCAAAAGCCAACCTGCAATGCAGTGTTGACAAGTTATCCAGCCCCTTCACAAGCTTTGGTCTCACCATCAGTACCAAGAAGACGGAAGTCCTGCATCAGACGGCCCCTGGAAAGCCCTATGTTAAGCCTAACATCACCGTAACAAAAACTCAACGTAGTGAACCACTTCACCTACCTTGGCAGTAAACTGTCACAGAGCATCACTATTGACGACCAGGTGAACCTTTGCATTGCCAGAGCCAGCGTAACTTTAGTCAGAGTTATGCCAATGTCTGGAACAGAAGAGGCATCAGCATCCAGACCAAACTAAGGGTCAACAGGGCAGTTGTGCTCCCCACACTACTTTACATATGCGAAACGTCGACGGTGTACCAATGACACACCAGGAACCTGAACCACTTTCAAACCACATATCTTGGGAAAATACTCAACATAAAGTGGAAGGATAAGGTTCCAGAACCTGATGTACTTGCCCATGCAGGTCTCCACAAGATCCACACCATCCTGATGCAGTGCCAGCTACGCTGGGTGAGACATGTACATATATCAGACCACCGGCTGCCTAAGAGACTCTACTATGGCGAGCTACAGCAAGGACAGCGATCCCATGGAGATCAGAAGTAACGCCTTAAAGACATCTGAAAGGTGCATTGATAACATTTAACATAATCCCTGATTCCTTGGAGCAAGCGGTTAGCGATCGAGTCACTTCGCGTTCTTCTGTGCACAAAGGCTCCAAGTTGTGTGAATCTAACAGGACAGCAGCTGACGAATAACAACTCATGTGACAAGCAATGCAAATCGCAAGTACCAGGTAAAATTTCATGAACGCTGTAGTTTTGTCTTGTCCTTCAGCAGATTAAAGACAAAAAGATAGTAAAAGTCACAATTTCTGAGAAAATAAGTAATTTTCATATAATTTCATGCATGTATCACTCAATCTAACAATGTTCAAAATTTACTATGCCATCCCATAAGTGGCTACGAATTGCCACCACCATGTTGGGCTCTTGTGATGCAAGACTTGTTTTCATACCTTTCATTTAAAGAAAGATATAGATATCGAGCAGACTTTGAAAAAAAGTCTACTAGATGAATCTAATCCACTGAGCGTTTGGATTACTCAGCATATATGTTTCTTGCTAACACCCAAATGATCCATACTGCACCCTCTGAATATTTTGGTTAGAACTCGATAAATTTAACTCACAATCAGTTTAGTCAATTATGTGACTGTTTCAGGCATCATGTACTGGGCGAAAATTTCCCCATTTTTATCCAGATTTTCATCAATATTTGCAAAATTCAAGGACTTCTCATGGCTAAGACATTTTTTAATTTTTTTTCCCCGTCTTTCTTCCAATTTCCTGGTAGAATGGGAACCCTGGCATGGTCCTCACACCTTTCTAAAGATAAATTTCCAGGTCATTTCCAGGATGAAATGAATGTTTTCAAGGTTCACATATGACCATTACCGGTACCTAATGGAATTAAAAACATTTTAGATTATAAAACATGCATTTTCTAAATCTAAAGATGGTTCTCTTTCAAGACTCTCCAAAACCACAAAATGTATCATACAAAACAAGTTTCATTAAATTCTTTTATACATTTCATGCAAAGTCATTTCGATGTACAAAATAAAAATTCTAACTTTATTTTGCTGACCTGCGTTATGTTGCTATGCGGGAACAACATAATGAACATAAATTATTTTTTTTTCTTTCAAACATTTAATTCTAATGAATTCTATAGCAATATATATCTATATATACTATACTTATATAATTAAACATTTCCTATAACAGTTTTAAAACTAACAATAAGTTCAAATAATTAGATTCTTGTCTTGTAACGAAGAGAGTTTAGCCCTAAATTTATCTGTGCCAATAAAATCTATAAATAGGATTTTTGAAAGAACCTTGCATGAAGATGATCTGGTTAAAAATCCATCATTTAAAATAAACATTTTCAAAGGATAGATTAAAATATTGTCAAAAAGACCTTAAAAATTATATACTATTGTATAAACAAGGACTGAATTTTCTGTAAAAATCAACTTGCCTTCTTGTAATTGGTTAAACCAGTCCCTAAATCTGTACTGATACAGGGGCTCAAATCGTTTTTTAATATATAATACATGGGAGGACAACTTCTCATTTCTGCCCTGGAATTCAACAATTTCGACTACAAATTTGGTTTCACATGAATATCAGTCCGTTTTCTAATCCAGGTTTCCTCCAAATATTCCCATCCAATTTTTAATATTTGGGCATTTATGCTGGGGTCGTTGCAAATGCATATAGAAAATTTGGAATCTGCCTCCACTGTGCGATAGCAACATAAGGTAGTCGCTTACCAGCAGGCCTAGAAAATTTAAACTTATGTTATATAGCCTTATATTTGCATGAATTAGATAGGAAAAAGATTTATTTTCTCAGAAATGGCAAGTATTATATTCGTTATGTCTAATCTGCTGACAAGCTATATGAAATGACGGCATTGATGAAACCTGACCTGGCACTCGCCATTTGCATTATTGGTCACTTCACAAATCTCAGACAACAACATTGGAAGTCCATTAGTCACGTGATATCAACAACAAACTCCATTTTAATGTTGTTCTAGAATTTTTTTTATATATTAAATGAGAGTCAGATACTTTTTTTTGGTAAAAACCAGCAATCTGGCTAGTCTGATTTATCAACCAGAGAGCACATGCAGGCCCGCACATAGGAAATTCTGGGCCCCAGGCAGCTGACAAAGTTCGGGCCCCTTTTATGTTTCAAATATGTGCGTATATGTGCCTATCTAGCTCGGGCCCCTGACAAGTGCCATGGTTGTCCCCCCCCCCCCCCGGTGCGGGCCTGGCACATGTCAATATGGTAGTCACATGATACCACAAAACTCCAGAAGTTGTTCTCAGAATAGATAAATATGGAAAATTTTGTGTTCTTTCATTTTGTGTATTTATTACAACTAGTATATGACTTTCATTTAATATTTTTTTATATTTTTTTCTCTAGAACATTTGAAAATGTGGTTTGTTAGATTTGTGTACTCATGCGACTAGCAATGCAAATCTCAAGTATGTTTGAAAACTTCTCTATATAACTATTTGATCTCTTATACCTGATAGTATAGTTGCAAACATATTTTTTGGCTCAATAATGTTTTCTTTACTTTTTAATTAAAACTTCTACCGTCTGAAAACTTCTCTACTTGGTCTCTACTCTACTTGTTAGTATAATTTAATCGGCGCTCTTTTGGTATTGAGCTCTTTTGTCTTGCGCTCTTTTGTCGGCATGCTTTTGTCGTGTGCTCTTTAGTTGGGTCACCATCAAAGACATAGTTTTGTCTTTCACCAGATGAAAAACATAATTTTAAATTTCTGAGAAAATAAGTAATTTTCATATCCATTGCATGCATGTATCACTCGATCTCACAATGTATTAAAGTGTGCTACATTTGTCACCACGATGTTTGCCATTTGTGATGCTAGACTGATTTTCATACCTTCCATGTACGGAAAGATATGGATATCGAGCTGACTTTGAAAATAAATGTCTTCTAGACGAATCTAATCTGCTGAGCGTTTACATTGACTCAGAATATATGTTTATTACAAGCACCCAAATTATCCATATTGCACCCTCTGAATATTCTGGCTAGAACTTTATAAATTAACTCCTGATCAATTTAGTTACGATTCAATTATGTGATTGTTTTGGGCGTCAAGTGGTGGCGGAAAATTCCAGAGGTTTAACTGACTTTCGTCAATAATTGCGAAATTTCAGTACTTCTCACGGCCAGGAAAATCATTATCATTTCTCACAACTTTTTTCCTAATTTCCTGGTAGAGTGGGAACAGTGAGCGAGACTCATGCTAGTGTAGCCAAGGGAGTTTCCACTACAATATACTGTTTTAATAGTATTATATTATAGGAAGATAATAAACCATGACATTTTATTCAGATTTGTAACATTGATAAGAAAAATGTAAATAAACAAACTGAATGTTATTCATCTAGTCCACTATTCAACAATAATCATGAGGTAACAGAAATGAATCTTTACATAACAATAGTAATAATCAAAAAATAATAATAATCATATCAATAAAAATGGCACCATATGTACTTATATGGTAGACTGTCTAATTTTAGACTGAAGACTCCGCTGCAAAAAGAAAAGAAATTCCACCCCTACATGTTGTTATTCAGTCAAAGCTACCTGTTTCAGTTTCTGTAATGTTACGTTGTGGCAGTCCTCAGGTATTATTCGTGTATACTGCAACACTGGAATATCTCCCTAGTCCAATTTTGAATCTAAATTCAGTAATATGTCAGTATAATCTCTGGGACTAGAGATAGCTGAGGCATGTACATATCAGTATTAGTTCAAGGGGAGATTTTATTCAGTCTGGGACAGGGGTATATCGCCTAGGTTAAATATTTTGCATTGAAATGGCTTGTTATGAAGACAACTTTTACAATCAGCAGGAAGTTTGGTTGACATCCTATCTATAAGGTCCAACACATCTTCTTTTGACCTCTGTAGAGGGCGCTGTCGTGCCATGCGTACTGCCTCACCCTAGAAAAAAATCATAAAAAAGGTGGAAACTGAGAAACTTCTGCATGCAATGTGCTTTAATATGTATTACCAATAAAATAAATAATGCCAAGTTTGTGTCCTCATTGTTAAATACAACAAGGCTAGAGCCTTCATGTTTGTGTCCTCATTGTTAAATACAACAAGGCTAGAGCCTTCATGTTTGTGTCCTCATTGTTAAATACAACAAGGCTAGAGCCTTCATGTTCAGCTTATTCTATAGCTGTATATTACTGTGACCTTGACCCCAAGGTCAAAAGGGGCAAGTGTGCTTGTTACTGAAATGTCTGGCTTTGGAATGATTCATCAGTATTATGAATAGAGAGACTGATGCTACTGCTGTATTGGGTTAAAACAATTCAAGATAAAACCATTATTTCCTTTGAACATCTGGGCGTAGATATTTTTCATTATAACAAGATTTTCAAATTAGCTGCTGTGTTGGACATAGTATATCTCAGATTCACAATATTTTCATTTAGGGCAAAGCAGATGTCATTAGCAGTCTTTTAGTGATAATGCCATCTCATAATGATCATCCATTCAGAGGGAGTTTAAGTCAGCCATAATGGCATGTAAAATCTAACTATATATTCCACTCTTAGAAAAGAGGAAAAATCAAGAAAAATGATTATAATTGTTAGGTGTTGAACTGTATGTGTGATCAGGATTTTTAATGTAGCTTTAACAATTTTTCAGTCATCGCTACAATGTCTGCAGTGAAGCAGTTTATAGTGATGTAGCATGATGTCCCATGCATTCACTGTCACGGAATTATGTATGACTGGTATCAATATGTATATGTGGTAAAAAATGTACTCGGGTTTCGCTGCCGCATACAGCGTCACCGAGGGTGGTTTATTATTTATCGGCTATAGTTATTTTGAAATACTGAGGGCAACTCAACTCATGCTGCATGTGCAAATTGCCTGCAATTTAAAAACCTTAAGTACCTAGCTGCGCATATCGGTCACAGCTAGTGTATACTATAGAGCACATTCTCTGTAAACATCACCTTACAGCCAGTCTTGTCAGAAAGCTCTCCACTTTACGGAAGTAAAACCTTCAGCTAATGAGCTGCCCGTGTGTATGCTGCTTTGTGTATGGTTTGATACTGATATATATATATATATATATATATATGATTGGGTGATGAAGTCGCAGAACTGTGTGGTTTCTTGTGACGTATACGCTTTGTCTGGTGATGGTTCGGAAGAGTGTACTGGTGTTCTTGTTGCGAGGGACCAAGGCTTCGCGACCATCAGGTCTGTGTTGAATGTAAGGGCTCTCGAAAGATCCTTCAAACAGACAGGGAGGAGTGGATCATGTGTGGCGACTCATTGACTATTGACTAGAGCGGGTGGAACCGGAGATACATCTTGGACGCCAAATGGGCATCACGATAGTTATAAAATACGTGTTCCACATTATTGCTATTGCCATCTGCGCAAAATTTCACATTTACATATCAACATCGTAATTTGAATGATAAATTCATAAATTCATCTTTACATTGCTAAATCATTATTTGAACGATAAATTCATAAACTAATTTTTTCACCTTTACATTGCTAAATCGTTATTTGAATGATAAATTCATAAATTAATAAATTTCAGCTTTACATTGCTAAATCATTACATGAATAATAAAATCGTAACTTACATGCCTTTACGTTGTTAAATCATTACATGAACGATGTAACTAAAACTACAGGCATTCACATCTGTCTCGTTATACAAGCTATATATTCATAAATTCATACATATACTTGTAGTTTTTTATCAGGTGATAAGACGTTATTCACATTAGTTTTAAATCCCTTTTGTTAAAATCATCCGTTGAGTTTTTTTTCATTGAGTTACTTGTTGTTGATAGTTTCATGTTAGGAACTTTATAATTTTCCTTATCTTTTGTTTATAATGGTGTCAGATTTGTTTATATTTAAATTGCGTTCAGAAAAAAACATCTTATTAACTCAGTTGCTTTCGGTGTCTTCACTAATCCAGTCCCAACCCAGCTTCATCCTGTGACAGTCACATTATCCTGACAACAGGCCAAACAGTCCTAACACTAACCTATTAATGATGAGCACCAAGCGAGGCAGTTGTTAGTACCATTTTTGTAAGTCTTTGGTATGACATGGCTGGGGATGAAACCCACAACAACCCGAATACACTCTAGCTCAGTTTTTCTTCGTTGTGGTGTTCAACAGGGGTCTGTTCTTGGACCTGTTTTATTCATTCTATTCTCAGCTAAGTATCATAGAGCATCACCCAGTGTCGCACCATTTGTACAATGATGACACCCAATATACAAGTCTAGCCACCCAACTGAAGTTGATGATACCGTCCTAGGAGTACTGAGGTGCATTTCTGATGTCAAATTATGGACAACATGTAACAAGCTGCAGATGAATGATGATAAAAACTGAGGCCATTCTGATCACAACACAAAGACTTTCTCATTCACATCCTTTACCTCAAACAAAAAATAGCAGCAACGACCAACATTAAATTCAGTCAGTATGAAACCTAGTGTTACTCTGGACAGTACTCTCACATTGCACCAACATTTCATAAACATTTCATATGCAAGGTTGCATATCTTGAGCTGAGATGCATCAGCTCCATTCGCAAATATCTTTCAGTTGATACCACTAAAACGCTTGTGTGTTCATTAGTACTTTCATGGCTGGACTATTCTAACTCAATTCTGGCATGTTCATCCCAATATCAACTACAGACACTTCAAAACATTCAAAACACAGCTGCTCGGTTCATCCTTAGAGTACCACAACAAGAGCACACCTCCCAGCTGCTCTGTACCCTATACTGGCTATCCATTCGATCCAAAATCAAACACAAAATTTGTTCTCCGTGCTATGCTTCACTGATAGACTCATGCTAACATAACAATCTGGCCTCATCCATGTGTACCCACCAGCAAGAAACTTATGCTCCTCTTCTGACAATTGTATACTCATGATTCCCACTATGAAAACGAAGTCATATGGACAATGTTCTTTTGCATACCAGGGCCCAGCAATGTGGAACAAATTGAACATTGAAATTAGACACAAAGACACAATGTGATCCCTTTCGATAGTGCTCTTAAAACTCATTATTCGACTGCAAGAACAAACTTTCAGACATGATAATGTTTCCTAGCTTTAATATTTTCTACATGTTTTTATCTTTTCTAATTTCATGGTGTATGTTTCATTTTTTGTAGTCATATCATTATAGACATTGTAAATCGCTTAGAGCTTCTTAAAATTAGGTGCAATACAAAGTTCTCATTATTATTATTATTATTTATTATTATTATTATTTATTATTATTATTATTTGTTATTATTAGTATTTATTATTATTATTTATTATTATTTATTATTATTATTATTATTTATTATTATTATTATTATTTATTATTATTTATTATTATTAATATTATTATTTATTATTATTATCAATATTATTATTATTTATTATTATTATTATTATTTATTATTATTATTATTATTTATTATTATTATTAATATTATTATTATTATTTATTATTATTATTTATTATTATTTATTATTATTATTTATTACTGTGACTTAAGTTTCTTGTGAAACAACATGATGCATAAACCAAACAGTTGATCAACAAGGCTACTCCCATGTGCTCAAGAAATGAACCAATCCCAAAGCCAATTAAATTTAGCAGTTATTAAAATATGGAGAATAAAATTTTCAAGAGTTAATTATACTAGCTTCTGAAAGAGCAAGAAATGAATTATACAGTATTAAAACTCTTGAAGTGTTATCAGCTTATCTGCTTAAGTCCATAAAGTGAAAATGACCAAGCAGTTCTGAGATATGAACAGCTGAAGAAAGGCAAGCGGTATACTCTCCAATATCACATCCATCAAGCACATATGAAAATAAAGCAAATTAAAAGTTATTTTAACAGTACCGAAAACATCCTTTGACTATTTCTTTAACTGGTTTAATACTAAGAAACATTTTGATTTCCTGATTTGGAGATTGTATCCTGTGTTATTTTATTCCATCTTCATTGTAACACCAATGTCCTTGGGCCCCACCTATTAAAGTTTAATAAACACACACACACACACACACACATTCTACTTCATAATACCTAGTAACATAAGCATTCAATTGTGTTCCATTAATTAATCTATCATTCCCAGATAGTCACTCTTATTAACTAATGTCTAGAAATCCCAAACATGACTTCATTTTCCAGCTAGGTCTGTTTTCTCTTTTGTATTGAATGGCTCTATTGTGCGCGTACTAGTTTAATGTATGTAAAAATGAAAGCAGTCGGATCAAAATTCAACACTTACCTGAAGATAATATACAACTTTATTTGGTCTTGCTTGATATAGGGAGGTTGCATTGCTATTGGAAATCAGCTCTAGAATTTCTTCCAAATCTTTTAACCCATATGTTGGAATAGACCTTGACAGTTCTACAAGCCTCATTTTAAAAGATCCTTCCTCATTTATGTGGCAGCGAATCTTCATTCCATTTGAGACAATTCGGGGATCTTGGATTTCAAAATATGTCTGTTCTTTCTTGCTTAGGGTTGCCATGGAAATTAGTGTTCTCCACAGTACAGTACCTCCAACATTTCTGCGATGAAAAATGTTGTTACTTTATTTTAGTTAATTTCATTATGATTCTCTGTGTATTTATATTTTGATTCCATACAGTATGATTTGCTGTGTACAAGTACATTTTGATTCCATACAGTATGATTTGCTGTGTATATGTACATTTTGATTCCATAAAGTATGATTTGCTAAGTACATGTACATTTTGATTCAATTCAGTATGATTTGCTGTGTATATGTACATTTTGATTCAATTCAGTATGATTTGCTGTGTATATGTACATTTTGATTCCATACAGTATGATTTGCTGTGTACATGTACATTTTGATTCAATACAGTATGATTTGCTGTGTATATGTACATTTTGATTCAATTCAGTATGATTTGCTGTGTATATGTACATTTTGATTCCATACAGTATGATTTGCTGTGTATATGTACATTTTGATTTCATACAGGATGATTTGCTGTGTATATGTACATTTTGATTCCATACAGGATGATTTGCTGTGTATATGTACATTTTGATTCCATACAGTATGATTTGCTGTGTATATGTACATTTTGATTCCATACAGTATGATTCTGTGCATTTTGTATGTTTAAATTCAATACAGAATATTTAATTCACAACATATTTGTATGTTCTTATTCATTGTAGAATATTTATCTGGGCATTTGTATGTTTTTGTTATGAATGATTATCTTTGTATTTGTATATTATCTTTGAATTTGTACATTTTGATTTAATACAGTATGATTCTCTATGCATTTATGTTTTGATTCCATACAGTATGATTGTGCATTTGTAATTTTGATTAAATACAGTATGATTATTTGTGCATTTGTAATTAAATATTTGATTCTTTCTGGTTGAACTTCAAATACTTCAATGACCAGCATAGTACTATAACAATTATTGCCTACCTTTCTCGTCTAACTGCAAAAATGGCAATATAATTAATAACTGATGTGTAAAACGTGCTTTGATGTTATCTATACCTTAAATTTTTGTGTCAAATAATACTGGCAAACAAGTTGTCATAATATAAAAAAATAATACCAAATATAAATGTAAAGTATCAACTTTTGCCAGAAGAGGTTTTAAAGTCTTAGTACCACAGTTTGTCTTAATGCCCAAATTATTTTCTGAAAAATAAAATTATCTACCTCAACAGAAAAATAATTTGTTTTTTATCTACATAAGTAATGTAACTATTCAGCAGAACTCTTACTTGGCTACTTTGAGGTTCAAGATTTATTCTATGAAGATGCTTCAATGTATTACACGTGATCGTACTTCGGCAAAAGTAAAGGGTAGATGCATCCTATTAGGACAAATCTGCGGTATGTACAGAATATTCTGTGCAACATTAAATATGGGTGTCTGGCCCCCATCACAATTAAAGTTGATGTAGGTGGGCGCTTACAAAATTTCATCATTACTGCAAGGAGACTTGAAGTTTCGCTTTAGTTTAAAATTGCTAAAACCCTTACTATGTGTTGGTTGCCACAGTCAATATATATTTATGCAAACTAGAAAAATGGTAGCAAAATTTTTACTGTATGCAAAAATAATGCAACCTCTATAGATCATTCTATTTGGTTTTGATTTGGTAAGTGAATAATTCCTGATGGTCAAAGGCATAATAATGTTTGTATAAGTAAGGAATTGTAACAATTACAACAGGTTCATAGTTTGGTATATTTTATCATCTAAATCATTACAAGTGGGAATTGTCCTGATCAAATTTTTAAAAGGAAAGAAATAGACACTGCTGTCACATTCAAGTCCATACTTCTGCAACAGATTCTAACTACTTACTTGCCTTCCTTGACATTTGTATGTAATATTTTATGACACAGTGAAACAAACTTGTATAAACTCCAGTTTTAAATTTAATTTATACAGTAAAGCTAAATATATTTAGACAGTGTAAAAATTAGGGCATAACCGACTTTTGATCCGGAAATCGGATTCCACCGGATAGTATGAACTTCCGATTAATCGGAGTCGGACAAGGCAGGAACGACCGATTCAGATAATAAAAATAATAAAGTTGAATTTCTATAGCACCGTGTCTAACACTGCGCGTCATTCGATAGTGCGTTAATAAAGTTAAATAAGAAGTCAGAAAAGTACAATATGGTCAACACAACCACGCTGTGAGACAATCTATTTGAACTAGTGGGTGAAAACCGGAAATGAAGCCGGATATGGTAAAGTACTAAGTAACATGCTAGACATGGCAAAACCAGAAACCCGGAACCGGAAGATGAAATTTTTTAGAAAAAAAAAAATACGGATTTACCATTTCCGATTAATCGAATTGTATCCGGAATCGGAAAAATTTCATGCCCAAAATCTGGAATCGGAAATCAGTAGAAAAATGTTAATCGGTTATGCCCTAGTAAAAATGGGTGTGTGTAATAAAAACAAAACCACATTTTTACTGAGTCAGGGGAAAGATCTAGTTTGGTAGGGAAAAAGAATACATCTACACCTCATAGTCACAATGTATCCCTATGCCCCTATGACATAACAAATTTGTTCTTTCCACCAATGCAACCAAGAAAAGATACCTTTCTCCCAACTCAATGGGATTTTCTAGACAATTGGTAGGGATCCCATAGTTCTCAAGAAGCTCTCTGTGCAATAGTGTCTCCTCAACTCTATGTGGATTAAGTATTAGTAGTTGGTAGTTATGGAAACACACCCATGAACCATAGTACTTCAAAGGACCAATCAACTGCATCCCTGAAGGCATCTGGCTTTGACTGAAAAAAGATACCAAAACTACATACTGCATCAGTTGCTGATGGCAGCTGAAAACAAAGTGTGCAGATAATGCTTAACTGAGGCATAAAACAAAGTTCAGGCAGGCAAGTGATAATGCCATTGTCATGTACTCCAGGCTGATGTAAATGGTTAAAACTTATTGCAAAAATCACTATTAATCTTCATTCCATCACTTTTTGGGTGAGAAACTGTGCAAAAAAGTATTTGCTTATGGGATTTAAATTCACCTGGCAGCACTTTATGACTAAACTCCAGGAAGTATGTTCTCAATATTAAAATTCTTGGAAAATATTTAAACCAAAGATAACTGGAAAACAGATTAAGATAAGTCGGTGGTTCTTTCCGGGGTTTTCCCTCCCCGAGTTCTTCCTCCACCATTAATACTGGCTGCCATGTATAGTCTCTCTTGTGCTGAAAAATGGCATTAAATCCTACAACAACAACAACAACAAGTACAACTACTAACCCTTCAAAAAACCAAACTCAGTCAAGTCACATTTTTTTTCTCAAGAAGATTTTGTTAAGGTTAATGCTTAATGCTTCATAATGCAACAACATCATTATGACACAGCACAAAACCTATTAGGATAAAGATCAATGTTAATGCATGAGATTAGGTCAATTATGCTGTCCAAAATATGGCAGTAATACAAAGAAAAAGTGAACAAGGCTAGCAATCCATTGCAACAATTAAGTGACATACAATAGAGTTGGATTCTTTTGTAAAAGACATGGAATACACCGAAAAGTCACTAGCTTACAATATTCAGGAGCAGATGTCTACGTTTGCCTGAGCCCCTTGGAGAAATTGTGTTTGGTGTAAAGAACTTAGAAGCAGGTGTCTATATTAGCCTTAGCTTCACTGAGTACTTGCGCTTGTTGTACAGTACTCAGGAGTAGATGTCTACGTTAATCTGAGCTCCATGGAGTACTTATGCTTGCTGTACAGTACGCAGGAGTATATGTCTATATTAACCATGGAGTACTTGTGCTTGGTTTACAGTACTCAGCAGCAAATACCTACGTTAGTCTAATCCCCCGTGAGTACTTGTGTTTCAGCTGCTCAAGACCAAACCTGATCTGGACTGTCTTAAGGGGAACAATGGATGATGCTCGCTTGCCTTGACGTGGTGGAGTGCAGGCTGACAGGAGCTGGTCTTTAATAGAAGTCATCCCAGCAGTCTGAAATAGAGAAGGAAGCTATTAATGCATAAGAACTTTATACTTTAGAAAATAATTCAAAGTTTATAGACTTTATAATACAGTCCTACCCGTTTATCTCGACATCTTCGGGCCCGAGGAAATATTGTCGACATAGGCGGATGTCGAGATAAGTGTTGGGGGGGGGGGGCTGAAAAAAGATAAAATTTAAAATTCGTCAGCAAAGGGTGACCCATCGTCAGTGAATAGCATTTACACTTTGAGAAAAAAAGATTTGGAAATTTTTAGTACATGAAGACAGAATCAGTGCGAAATACACTTGTATACTGACATATTACATTTTGGTTACCTTTGTGTAATAAAATCCAAATAAAAATATTACATTCATCACATCCTGATACGAACAACATTATGATATTCAACGTCGGCATTAGCACATGGTTGAGAAGTTGTCAGTTACATGCTTCATGTACATGTACTTAAATTGGTCTCGATTTTGGTCAGTCTGTTCTCATCTTATTGAGGCTACCAATGGGATGGGGCTATTCACAGGGAAATGAAAAACTGTCAACAGTACATGTATTCTCCACAAATACTTTTGTATCCGATGTTATGACGAACATTAAAGCGACTGAACCAAACACTTGTTGCAGCGAAGTTCTCCACACTAAGTTTTTTCGATAATGCTTCATTGAACCTATTTGATGCTTCCTCCACGTCTTCAATTGTAGCAGTCTTGCTTCTTCCTTTGGGGAGCTCAGTTACCTTCAACTTAGTCTTTCTTTATAGACTCGGCAGCTTTCATCCTTCCTGGACGTGTTATTTTTAAATGAAAAAATTTCACAGACCTTTTTGCGAGATGTTCATCCCTTAACTTCCTTAACAGCCAGATATTTAGTTTCCAAAGACTGTAAATTTAATTTGCATTTTACCCTGCTGTCGGTAGCCATCGTAATTGTAAATAAAGTTAAAAACGAAACTTTCACAGCAAAAATCACTGATCACTTTCAAAGGTCTTGGAAACGTGTAATCTGTATTTTCACGCAATTTTTATATATGGGATTCAGAAAATCATGTATATATGAGTCCTCTGTTCGCATCAATTTCCTGGACGGCAAATTATGGGCTTGCTAGTCCTGCTTCGACCACCTGTTGACTGGGAAATTGTGTTCATCAATTGATCCTTTTTGCTGTGCTGATATTTACAATCAGAAAATTCAGTGGCTGAAAGACCCACAGATGTACATGCTGTCATTGTAAGAGTACATTTGAAGAATATGACCCACAAGCTAGGCGGCAAGATCAAAGACTTAAATAGCTGCAGAGTGGTGAGAAAATGTGCTGCTATGGTTTGTTTTTTTATCCGACCGCGACATTAAAGCCTGGCAGCAAGATCAACTAATTGTTGAATAAAGTATTGGTCTTAATTGACAGCTTGTCAACATCAATGTTTTGAAAACAAAGGATTTGTTCAAGCTGGGACCAAGGACTTCTGTCAACATATACGTTTTTCTTTTATCTCGACGTCGACATAGGCATGACAATTTGATAGTTATAGTAGATCATGGGACCGGGAGTTTGATTTTTTGTCGACATAGGTGGCTTGTCAAGATAAGCGATGTCGATATAAACCGGTAAGACTGTAATGCAAAAAGTCTGGAACAAAGCACCAAAATCTGTTAGATGCCTAGGAAAATCTGATAAATAAGAAAGATTAATAAGATGTATTCTCACTTGTCCTTAATGTGTGGAATGTTTATTTTCATTGTGGAGCACTTGTGAAGGATTTTTCTATACTAATATATTTAAATGCTTACCAGGCAACTTGACTCTAAGTCAAACCTACCCTCCCATTTATTTAGATCTAAAAAAAAAAAACTTGGATCCTTCTGTAATAGTAGTTACTTGAATCCTTGAAACAATACTACTTTCAGTATGAGCATAAATCAAATACCCAGACATGATTTGGTCTTCAATAAAAACTGAACAAAATGGGCAGGAAGGTTTCAGGGTCCTACCCCAAGAGTATCATGGGGTGGTGACCCTGACATTGGGGTCCAAAAAATGCATTGTACACTCATACAGTACTGGACCTTTTGATCATAATAAATTGCAAAGTTGTTACAGCATTGAAAATATAATTTGAAAACAATAACAAACTTTCAACAGTACTTGAAGAATTTCACAATATTCATTGTCACATGAACTTGTTCTCCAGAAACATTAGTGCTGAAATTATTGCATGCAATTTAGTCACAATTATTTGTCAATTTCTAAGCAAATATTTGATTACACTTTCTTTTTTTCTGGAAGAAATCTGTAATGAAGATATTGATATGCAAGTCTTGTTCTTTTTGCACCAATCATGAATATTTCTTTGCTTTCCTCTCAAAAACTCAAAACACCATGTTTTGCAAGCATGCTTCTTTCTTTCCATTTCCATATGCTTCTGTTACACAAATATTAATTTGATGAGTAAAAACCCTTAAACCAATCAGAATATTTTTTTTACAACAACTGTGTTAAATAATATATGGAATGAATCCTTTATAAGGATCAATGAGATTGGACAGATTAGTTTTGTTAAAAACTGGATCAGAGATGATATAAAAATCGACTACATCAAGAATCCAATTTTTGTTGCTGGGAGAACAGCAGAATTCCACTTTAAAATGGAGAAAAATCATGTCTGAATACATATCTAGACTGACTTCATTGCATGATTTTATCTGAGTGTACTTAAACAAAATCACAAGTCCATCAAGTTCCACCTGCAGTACATTTCAGTGACTTTAAGAGTGCTAGGATTCAGACTAGATAAGTGTCATCACTGTCTGTAAGACGGAACTTAGGATTCAGTCTAGATAAGTGACATCACTGTCTATGAGACAGAACTTAGGATTCAGTCTAGATAAGTGACATCAATGTCTGTGAGACGCAACTTATGATTCAGTCTACATAAGTGACATCACTGTCTATGAGACAGAACTTAGGATTCAGTCTAGATAAGTGATATCAATGTCTGTAAGACGGAATTTAGGATTCAATGTAGATAAGTGACATCAATGTCTGTAAGACGGAACTTAGGATTCAGTCAAGATAAGTGACATCAATGTAAGACGGAACTTAGGATTCAGTCTAGATAAGTGACATCAATGTCTGTAAGACGGAATTTAGGATTCAATGTAGATAAGTGACATCAATGTCTGTAAGACGGAACTTAGGATTCAGTCTAGATAAGTGACATCAATGTCTGTAAGACGGAACTTAGGATTCAGTCTAGATAAGTGACATCAATGTTGGAACTGTTGTAATGAAACGACCTATATAACTCTGCAATAACAGGATCTCATCAGAAAAAAGTTTACTACAAGACATAATTGGCCGAAAATTATTAATGTTTGACCTTTAATACTGGACTGAATCTAATTAAAATCAGATTTCCACTGTCTTAGGTGAAGATCTGAGACCAACTGCTAAGGGGTCATGTTCTGGTGACCTTTGAGTTAGCCAATGGAAATGCAGCTTTCAGAAATTTGAAAGTGAATCTAATCGATAGGCACAAACTGATATCTTCAGCTATACTGTTCAATTTCCCAAACACAAAGATATAAAACTTTATCTGATTGGCTGATAAAATTAGCAATTATGGTAAAAACATAGGTTGCCATAACATGACTCCTAAGAGGTCACTGTCAGATCTTCACATAGGGCAGTGGAGGTCTAATTTTATGCCTAGTCATTATACCTTTGATAACAATCTGTGATGTTGTTAGGTGTTATTACAGATTACAGATGTGAAAATTATAATGGAGTATATTAAGATAACACAGTAGTTATGTGATAAACCACTACATTATATTAACTGAGTACTTTGTCATAATATAGAACAACAGAAAATGTCAGTTTTGGTTGCAAAATATAATACCTGGATATAAAAGTATTTGTGTTCCACAAAACTGTCATATTTACCAATGTAACCTTTCTTGTAATCTTCTTTGGCAAACTTCCTGGCTTATCTTGCTTCAATTTTCTTAAATCTGCTAGTCCTGCTTCTCCATAAGTCAGTTTGTCATCTTCTGACAATTTCTCCCATTTCTCTTTCACAATGCGAGTGATCTCATCATAACTTGCTTCTGGATTTTCATCAATAACTAAAGAACAATTATTTCCATATCAGAAATAAGGACAATAAAAAATGAGCACTTTGAAAAGATGATGTCACTTTCTTTTGAAAAGAAGATGTCACTTTCTGTTATGATCTTATATCGAACTCTACACTAAATAACAAAATAACAAAAAAGGATTGGATGCCTGTGTCTGGTGTGAAAAAAATGCCCATTATTGTTGTAAAATATTTTACCGTTATGGAAAATCAAGTTTACAATTTGTATAGACACCATTCATAGACCCGAGAACATAATGAAACGTACACTTGCTTCATCTTTCTGAACATAATTTTCTGTTAAATTTGTAGTGTAATCCTTAATCTAATTAGCTTTGAAATATTACTTGACAGTAAATGTAATCAGATATCTCACACTGGACTAGAACTGATACACACCAACAGCTGGTTTGTGTTATACATTCATTAGGGTTTAAGTTCCATGGGAAATATATTCTCAGGGCAGACTTTACTCCCCTTCCAAGCTGTATAGATGTATTGTATAGAATAAATTCTACATAACGCCTTCTACGGTTATTCTTCAATAATAAATAACATTACATGGTGGCAGCGGTAAAAACAAAGAATTGAAATCATCAGAGTTGAAAATGGCTTCATTTCAATTTACAAATCCGGACAAATTTGACTTTTCAAGACCTGAAACTTGGGAAAAGTGGTTTCAGCACTTTGAACGCTTTCGTCAAGCATCTGGACTTAGTGAAAAAGAGGAAGAAATTCAAGTGAATACCTTGATTTATTCCATGGGAAGTGAGGCTGATGACATTTTGTCTTCGTTCAACCTGACAGAGGAAGATCAAAATAAGTGGAAGCCTGTGACAGATAAATTCATGAGATATTTCATTCCAAAGAGGAATGTAATATTTGAAAGAGCAAAATTTAATCAAAGAAAACAGGAAGAGGGAGAATTAGTAGACAGTTTTGTTACTGCAATCTATGTGTTAGCAGAAAATTGTAATTTCGGGTCACAACATGATAAAATGATCAGAGATCGACTTGTAGTTGGACTGCGAGATTTAAAACTATCAGAAAAATTGCAGTTAGATGTGAATCTAACTCTAGAATCTGCCGTTAGTCAAGCTCGACAAAATGAGGCTGTGAAAAAGCAGCAAACAACGATACGAGCAAGTGGAGAATGAATGACTGAAATGGATGCAGTAAAATCGTCTTCACTGAAATATTGGAAACAGAAACACAAATTTCCAAATGCTCAACAAAATAATGTCAACAGAAAAGGATGCATGAGATGTGGAAAGAAAGGAAATCATTCTCGAGACCAATGTCCTGCAAAAGAAGCAGAATGCCATAAGTGTAAGAAAAGAGGACACTATGCAAAATGCTGTCTGTCAAAATCAACAGTTCGCACAATAGAATCGAGAGCGGAATCTGGATTTCTAGGGACTCTTAGCACAAAGAAGGGTCAACCATGGATGATGCGGGTGAGATTCAACAACACTACACTTTTATTCAAGATTGATACTGGAGCTGATGTGACTGTAATTCCTGAGAAGGATTTAAGAAAAATCGGAGAACAAAAACTTTCAAAGTCTGATCCAAAACTGTATGGACCTGGAAACTCTGAACTTAAAGTGCTGTGAAAATTTACCTGTGGACTGGAGTCAAGCAATGCATTCAGTGTACAAGACATATTTGTTGTGAAGGGACTGAATCAGGCACTCTTGGGTAGGCCCGCAATTCAGGCTCTTAAGATTATTGAACAGGTAAATATATCCTCAGTACATGCCTCAGATATAAACTCACAAAATACAAGCAAAATTCAGGGTAAGTCCATAAATTTAGATAGGGACTATCGCGAGAAATATCCAAATTTGTTTAAAGGTCTAGGGAAAACAAAATGGTTCTATAACATAACTCTGGATAAAAATACCAAGCCTTATGCCTTATCTACCCCAAGAAAGGTTCCTATCCCTTTATTGAATAAAGTTCAAGAGGAGTTGGTTAGAATGGAACAAATGGGGGTTATTTCAAAAGTAGATGAGCCCACTGAGTGGTGCTCTGCAATGGTTGTTGTTCCAAAACCAAACGGTAAGGTAAGAATTTGCGTGGATCTAACTAAACTGAATGAATCGGTTAAAAGAGAAACCACCCACTACCATCAGTTGAAGAATCCCTTGCAAAACTAGCAGGTGCAAAGTTTTTCAACAAACTTGATGCAAACTCGGGCTTTTGGCAGATAAACCTGTCAGAAGAATCACGCCGCCTTACAACTTTCATTACTCCTTTTGGTAGGTTTTATTTTAATCGCCTTCCATTTGGGATCAGTTCTGCGCCTGAATATTTTCAAAAAAGGATGTCAGAAACTCTGGAACGACTTGACGGAACACTCTGTCACGTGGACGATGTTCTTGTTTTTGGGGGAAACGCAGAAAATGCATGACGAAAGACTAGAAATGGTCATGAAATCAATTCAAAAGGCCGGCGTCACTTTGAACGCTGAAAAGTGTGAATTTTCGAGACCATCCATAAGGTTTCTTGGGCATATTGTTGACGAAAATGGTTGCCAACCTGATCCAGAAAAACTTAAAGCTATAACTGAAATGGAAACACCGAAATACGTAACAGAGATACGACGATTTCTCAGTATGGCAAATCAGCATGGAAAATTTAGTCCAAATTTGGCTGAAAAATCAAAACCATTACATGAGCTTTTGAAAGGTAAAAACTCATGGACTTGGGGTCCAGATCAAGAATAAGCTCTTAGAGATATCAAACAAGAAATTATATCTTCACCTACTTTAGCACATTATGATCCAAATAGAAAAATAGTTGTATCTGCAGATGCATCTTCATTTGGACTAGGTGCTGTGCTACACCAGCAGTACGGTAGCACTCTGAGACCGGTGGCGTTCACGTCACGAGGTATGTCAGAAACTGAGCAACGCTATGCTCAAATAGAAAAAGAGGCCCTTGCAATCACTTGGGCTTGTGAACGCTTTAGTAGCTATTTAATTGGGTCAAAATTCAAACTTGAAACTGACCACAAGCCATTAGTACCACTAATGAGCATAAAAATCTTGGGAGATTTACCCCCTAGAATTCAACGCTTTAGAATGTGTTTGATGAGATTCAACTTTTACATAGTTCATGTTGCTGGCAAGAATCTATTAACTGCTGATGCTCTGTCCAGAGCACCTTTAACTTATTACTCTGAGAGTGACAGAGACTTTCAGGCTGAAACTAACACATACGTTGATTTCATAGTTAGTAATTTGCCTGCATCAAATACTCGACTTGATCAAATAAAGTCTGAATATCGAAATGATTTGATTTGCAAACAACTTATAAAATTCTGTGAAACGGGGTGGCCAGAGAAATCCGCTATGGATGGAAAACTACAATCGTACTGGCAGATAGAGGTGAATTTACAATTCAAAATGGTCTTTTAATGAAAGGTACACGCCTGGTAATACCAGAATCACTTCAAAAAGAAATCCTTGAGAGAGTTCACGATGGTCACCAAGGCATAGTGAAATGCCGAGAACGCGCCAAAACGTCAGTTTGGTGGAAAGGACTAAGTACTCAGCTAGAACACTTGGTGAAATCTTGCCAAAATTGCATAGAAAACTCAAGAGATCAAGCTGAACCAATGATACCAAATGAATTTCCAAGTCAACCTTGGCAAAGAGTCGCTTCAGACTTGTTTGAACTGAATGGTCAAACATATCTCTTGGTGATTGATTATTTCTCACGATACATTGAAATAGCAAAATTGCAAGGCACAGGTTCTAAAGCAATTGTCAATCATCTAAAATCAATATTTGTGCGACATGGTATACCAGAAGTATTAGTTTCAGATAATGGTCTGCAATACACATCCGCAATACTCTAAGATTTTGCGAAAAGTTATGGATTCAGGAATATTACAAGTAGTCCGAAATATCCACAGAGCAATGGTCTAGCCGAAAGAGCTGTTCAAACAATTAAAAGAATGCTTAAAAAAGCAAATGACCCTTACATAGCTCTTTTGACATATCGCGCAATACCATTACAAATGGATATAGCCCTGCCGAATTATTGATGGGAAGAAAATTACAAACTACTCTGCCAATGGCACCAAACAACTTGGAGCCGAAATGGCCAGATTTAATAAAACTGAAGAAATCGGAAAACTATCAAAAGAAAACTCAAAAGAGAAATTATGATCGCCGACACCGCGCCCGAAATATGAAAAAACTTCCGGTAGGGAATAAAGTATGGATTAAAGATCAATTTTCATCAGGGATAATTAAATCTGAGGCATCTACACCTCGTTCATACATGGTAGTAACTGACGAGGGAGAGAGATACGGCGTAAGAGGAGAAATTTAATTCCAATGCCTACCACAATACCAGAGCCTCTCAGAGTGACTGCTTCAATCCCTGACACATTGACTGACTCAGATGAAAGCAAAGCAATGCCAGCCACTCAAAAAGGATATTTCACACGTTCGGGAAGGTTATCGAAACCACCTGAGAGACTGAACTTGTAGAAAACAAAATAAGCTAATGGAGCTTGTTTAGAAATGCGGTCATCAGATCAAGTTTCGTGTTAATGGTAAACTTGTCAGATGGGGAGATGTAGTGTAAGCCTTAATCTATTTAGCTTTGAAATATTACTTGACAGTAAATGTAATCAGATATCTCACACTGGACTAGAACTGATACACACCAACAGCTGGTTTGTGTTATACATTCACTAGGGTTTAAGTTCCATGGGAAATATATTCTCAGGGCAGACTTTACTCCCCTTCCAAGCTGTATAGATGTATTGTATAGAATAAATTCTACATAACGCCTTCTACAGTTATTCTTCAATAATAAATTACATTACAAAATTTTCCATCGAAATTCAGACACATACTGATTTGTGACAAAAATTTTTAATAGTTTAAATACATTTGCAATTTTTTCAATGGAATTACAGGTATTATGGATTAGCTGCATGCCACAATGGTACTGTATCAGACGGTAAGTCAGCAGTGTTAATATTCTGTTCATGCTAGCGGTATATATTGGACATTGAAATAAGACACAACGATCTTGGATAAAATTATTGATTATTTTAAATCTGTGCAATTTTCCAATCGAATTACATGCATTATGGATAAACTGCATGCCACGATGGCTTGATTGTAAATGATGTTGATAGCCTATTCATTATATAACGTCAGTCAGGGTATTATCGATCAACGTGTATTTTCGGAGAAAAAAAACAAAAAAAACCCAATAAAAATTAGTAAGACTATTTAACGCAAAGTAATAACCTATATTATCTGTCCATTATTTTGAATAAGTCTTATTACTGCATTCCATTTAATTATCGTCTGATAATACTCTGATTTTTGTACATTAGACACGAGAACTTGTATATATGCCAATGCGGTGTTTGCTGGAAAAAAATGAAAATACCGTAAAACCCCGCATTGACACAACCTCTCTATTAACGTGATCCTATTTCTTGAACCCCAATTATCGCCTTATAGCAGGGTTACACTGTATATATATATATATATATATATATATATATATATATATATATATATATATATATATATATATATATATATATATGTTTTAATTTAACATTGTGTGTCAGTTTTAAATTATTATTTTTTTTATTACATGCTACTGTTATGTAAATTTATTCACTAAAGTTGATGTTTTTCAAAAAATCGGTTGACTGAATTTTTCTTTGGTAAACAAAATAATATTGACCTACATTGATTCAAGCTTAGTAGAAACCACGTAAACAAGTTTTAACTTAATTTTAAAATGATTGGTTGTTGTCAAATCCAAGACAGGACTAGTGAAGAAGTAAACAATTTTTATTCTTGAAGTAAAAAGGATTGATTCTAGTCAGGGTCATGTTAGGAATATGTGATACAAACAATCACATGACTCCTTTCCCCTTCTTGATTTCACAATTTTGTGATTTATTTCATAAACAGCATATTAGAATATGATATAATGTTTATTTTGGTGAAATATAGCTAGTTCTGGGCTTTTACATCTGACATTAAAACACTTTTTTTTGTGTTGTAGCCAGTTTTTGAATCCATGTTAACTTTTCTTCAATTTATTTGGATTTTAAAGAATTATTCGTATCTCTTGAAATATTTGATGTGCTCATACGAAATTCCTGGACAAAGTTTATCAAAATCGTATTCGGATTTCCAACACCGGAGTCTTAAATCTTGTGATTCTTCAAGTTACTATTGATAAACACAAAACTGACTTTAGCATACGGCATCATCTTGGATTTTCCAACAGGACTCAAATTTGAATCGACTAGAACATTTCATTATTGGACTTGGATATAATCTTAGATTATATTTGGATTTGATTCTTAAAACTAAGTTCTTTTTCTGTTTTCACAATCTTTTTCCAGGGAAATAAATTGTTCAATATAAAAAAGCTTGCTGTTTTCACTCTTTCTATGTTACCATTAGAGTCTAAACTCATAATACGTAGTTGGTGCTATTGGCATAACCCTGGTGTCCATGTTGTTGTTACTGGCATAACACTGGTCTCCTGTTATTGGCATAACCCTCATGTCCTAGATGTTATTGGCATAACACTGGAGTCCGAGTTGTTATTATTGGCATAACCCTAGTGTCCTAGTTGTTGTTACTGATATAACCCTAGTGTCCTAGTTGTTGTTATTGGCATAACCCTAGTGTCCTAGTTGTTGTTACTGACATTACCCTGGTGTCCTAGTTGTTGTTACTGATATAACCCTGGTGTCCTAGTTGTTGTCACTGATATAACCCTGGTGTACTAGTTGTTGTTACTGATATAACCCTGGTGTCCTAGTTGTTGTTACTGATATAACCCTGGTGTCCTAGTTGTTGTAACTGATATAACCCTGGTGTCCTAGTTGTTGTAACTGATATAACCCTGGTGTCCTAGTTGTTGTAACTGATATAACCCTGGTGTCCTAGTTGTTGTAACTGATATAACCCTGGTGTCCTAGTTGTTGTAACTGATATAACCCTGGTGTCCTAGTTGTTGTAACTGATATAACCCTGGTGTCCTAGTTGTTGTAACTGATATAACCCTGGTGTCCTAGTTGTTGTAACTGATATAACCCTGGTGTCCTAGTTGTTGTAACTGATATAACCCTGGTGTCCTAGTTGTTGTAACTGATATAACCCTGGTGTCCTAGTTGTTGTTACTGATATAACCCTAGTGTCCTAGTTGTTGTAACTGATATAACCCTAGTGTCCTAGTTGTTGTAACTGATATAACCCTGGTGTCCTAGTTGTTGTTACTGATATAACCCTGGTGTCCTAGTTGTTGTAACTGCATAGGCATTAGCAAATGAACACCGTTTACGCTAAAGTGAATATCTCTGATTTTTTCTCTACAGTCATATAAATTAATTTTTTGCATGCAACACAAGGAGGAGCACACCATCATGCCAAAAGGTTACTATTTGATGGTAAAGTCACAGATACATTTTTTTGTCTGAATCAGTTTTTATTGGATGCATTAATCAGGAGTACTACTAACATTTTGAATGTAGTCCGCTATAACCTACTGCCATGCATTTTACACTGAGATTAGTTTCCTGTTTCAACAGTCATGCAAATATATCTGAGAAGCATTACATCACCATACCAATGTAGACCACTGTGACCTTATTTCAGTGATCACTTACACTTTATATGTTTATGTCCATTTCTGAAACACCGTTAATCATTCGGTGACGGTTTGAAAAATCAGTGCATAGATCCTGTGAAGTACTCAGCACCTATACCAAAATGTGATCTACTTTCACACTCCAGCAATCATGAAACTTTTTATGTTTAGTTGAGTTTCTGGGCACCATTGCTTATACAGTTATGATATTATGAAGACTTCTATACTATATCAAAAGTCACCATAGTCTGCACAATATACTGAATATGTCAACCTCTGATGATAGTCTAGTTTTTCTGATCATGCTGCTTGTGCATTCAGAAAAATAAACATCAGCATGCCCTGAGAAATACAGCAGCATCAAATCCAATGAAAAATTATTGCAACACACATTAACTATTTGGTTTGTCTTCATCTTGATTATGGTGTTCACCTTAATTACTTAAAAGTAAACAACTCTTGTGTCAGAATAAACAAGTCTAGGTGACCTCTGTTATCCTAGTACAGTAGTCCCCCTCTTATGCGGCCACCCCTGCTGCACCGGGAAAGTGGCCTTATAAGACGGGTGGTCGTTCCAGAGGGGGGCTAAATTTATTATGAGAAGTACATGTATATGTAATGTACGTAGTAAGAAAGCTACATACTTCAAAAACATTAAATATCTTCGTCTAAATGAAACATTATTCATTACAAGGTTCGTTTTGTTATAATAACAAATTTATTTCAACTGAATATACATTACTATTTTATCTTTCTTGGCGTAAGTGTGATATGCGAGCGGGAATTGTTGTCATGCACATTGCAAATGGATTCAAAAACGTCATTTACATCTTGGTACATACATAATTATGTTTCCATTTGCTCCATTTTCCCACTGCTGCTGAAAAACCTTTTTATCGGTTATGACTTTGTTTATTCAAATTATTTCAATATAAACTTGTCTTTTCGAGTCTTTCCTACATAAAATTGTTTGGCATTCCCCCCCCCCTGACGTCGTCGAGTAGAATAACCGACGACTTTCTTCTAAAAAAATGTATCCGTTAGTGTGATGACATTTTAATGTTTGGTAATGTTTTATTCGGTTATTGCTGACTGTATGCAATTTAATTATGCAGACAAAACTTGTGTCGAGCGTACGAAATAAAGTCATCGTAAAGGAAGCCATTATGTATGGTCACATGATTTTTCCGGTCTTTGTCTGATACCCTGTTGTTTTTTTTAAGGTTCTCTGTGTATGCCAATGTACAAAATCTATTTTTAGCCTATGCTGACCCTGTTATGATTATAACAATCACGTCTGGTAATAATCATCAAAGAGAAGAACTCGACATAGGTGTTAAACCCAAACTTTATCATAACATTATTGAGCCCATTTCCTGTAAACATCGACTTTTACAGATAATGTATACTATTAATCTTTAGTCGACACTTTTAACGGCGACTTGACACTCGGACTTGACACTTACCTTACATCAAGATTTGAATTAATTTTTGGTTCTGGATACATTTGAAGAAACAAAAGTGGCCGTTCATGAGGGGGACATTTTTCATTTTTTGTACTAAAATGCTGGCCGCTGGTCGCGTTAGATGGGTGGTTGCTCTTGAGGGGTACTTTTGAATACAAACTCGTTGGTGCCAAGGGATTCTGGCTGTAAGAAGCGGGTGGCCGCTGGTCAGGGGGGCCGTTCAAGAGGGGGACTACTGTACAGCTATAAAACATGACATTTTTCCAAGGATCTAGTGCAAAAGTGTGCTTCATAAAGGATCTAAACAACATGCTGGATTTGGCTTCAGTGAAATTTCGATGTTCTCATTTTAATATTTGCTGTACATTTTTACATGTATCTGTATGATGTAAATGTAATCTGATAAACCAAGAAGCAGACCAAATGCAGCCTGTGGTAAGTAGGTTGCACATGCCTTGATTACCTGTTAGTCTATTGCAGAGACCAGGACAGACACATTACCCTGTCATAGAGACCAACATATACTGGTTAGTCTCCTAGAGACCAGTGTATACCTGTTAATCTGTTGCAGATACCAGTGTATTGCTGTTAATCTGTTGCAGATACCAGTGTATTGCTGTTAATCTGTTGCAGATACCAGTGTATTGCTGTTAATCTGTTGCAGATACCAGTGTATACCTGTTAATCTGTTGCAGATACCAGTGTATTGCTGGTAGTCTCTTGATGAATAAAGTTTCAAAGTAGATAATGCATTTCCAATTCCATGCAAAAATTGTTTGAAAAAGATCAATATTTATCGATTTACTCCATATAAAAATATGTTTCATAAACAAAACAAAAGTTCCTGAACAAAACAAAAGTGCTCAATGGTTAACTGCTCCATAAAAGTTGCTGAATAAATCAAAAGTGCTCAATGGTCATAAAAGTTAATCATGCGATACTCATATACCTTTTAACCTGATTTCTTTAGAAAAAGCAACAAATCCTGTCAAAGACCTCTGAACTGGCAGTTTTCCAATCAAATCATAGAGACGAGGCTGGTCAGGCTGCAATAAAAAAAAAAGTGAATAAGTGAACTTTATGGAAATTGTGTTGATGGTGGTTTGTGCCCCATCAGGATCAAACATAATCATATATGAAAAATAAAAATCAGTATACATTACGACTCTTAGCAACAAATACAATTTGGACCCGTAGTCACAAAACTGAGCAAAAAATCTAATCTCGATCAACATGTAAACACTTCAGACATTTTGTATCTTCTATAACTTCCCTCTATGAGTAGTTAGGATCAGAAAATCAGTACCATCAATATCTCTACATACATGCCTACTTACAATGTTATTTAATAGTTTGTATGTCTACATACATGCCAAATTACAGGGTTATCTAATGGTTTGTATGTCTACATATGTTCCAAATTACATGGTTATCTAATGGTTGTATCTCTACATATGTGCCAAATTACAGGGTTATCTAATGGTTTGTATGTCTACATACATGCCAAATTACATGGTTATCTAATGGTTTGTATGTCTACATATGTTCCAAATTATATGGTTATCTAATAGTTTGTATGTCTACATATATGCCAAATTACAGGGTTATCTAATGGTTTGTATGTCTACATATGTGCAAAATTACATGGTTATCTAATGGTTGTATCTCTACATATGTGCCAAATTACAGGGTTATCTAATGGTTTGTATGTCTACATACATGCCAAATTACAGGGTTATCTAATAGTTTGTATGTCTACATATGTGCCAAATTACATGGTTATCTAATGGTTGTATCTCTACATATGTGCCAAATTACAGGGTTATCTACTGGTAGTATGTCTACATACATGCCAAATTACAGGGTTATCTAATGTTTTGTATTCTCAGAATATAAACATTTGCTTGAGGCTGAACAAGTAAGATTCATAATATTGGAGCTTTCAGTCTGTTCAGTGCTGTTCCATTTAACTTGACATTGTACCTAGGGAAGGCAGTGTTTAAAAATGTACAACTGGGTAATCTGATTATTCAGAGTTCATATTAACAATGTAAAAAGTTCAATACTGCATCTATGGCTGACCACTCCATATTGTACCTGCCTTCCCCTGGTCACAAGTATGTTTTGCTTGAAGATCACAGTGAGAGTTTGATGACTATGTTGTCAGATTCAGTTTTTGGACTTTGGGGCCATATTCAGACAGCTTCATGGCTATTGGTCTGATTCAGACAGCTTCATGGCTATTGGTCTGATTCAGATAGCTTCATGGCTATTGGTCTAATTCAGGCCATTTCATGATTACTGGTCTGATTCAGACATTTTCAGACTATTGGTCTGATTCAGACATTTTTATGACTATTGGTCTAATTCAGACATTTTCATGACTATTGGTCTAATTCAGACATTTTCATGACTATTGGTATTTTTATGACTATTGGTCTGATCAGACACTTTTATGACTATTGACCTGATTCAGAAGGCTTCATGACTATGGCCTAATTCAGCTAGTTCATAACTATACAGCCATATTCAGTTTTATGACAAATGGTCCGATTCAGACAGTTTCATGACTATGGGGCCAGATTCAATAAGTTTCACGATTATTGGCCTGATTCAGTCAGTTTCAACGTATACGAGGTTCAAGTCGGACATTTTCATGACTATGAGGCCAGATTCAGGCACCTTCATGACAATGAAGCCAGATTCTAACAGGTTTAGGACCACAAGGCTAGATTCAGACAGTTTCATAACTAATAGCCAGATTCAGACAGTTTCATGACTATGGGGCCAGATTCAACAGTTTCATGACTATGGGGCCAGATTTAGATAGTTTCATGACTATGGGGCCAGATTCAGACAGTTTCATGACTACGGGGCCAGATTTAGATAGTTTCATGACTATGGGGCTAGAATTCAGACAGTTTCATGACTATGGGGCCAGATTCAGACAGTTTCATGACTACGGGGCCAGATTTAGATAGTTTCATGACTATGGGGCTAGATTCAAACAGTTTCATGACTATGGGGCTAGATTCAGACAGTTTCATGACTATGGGGCCAGATTTAGATAGCTTCATGACTATGGGGCTAGATTCAAACAGTTTCATGATATGGGGCTAGATTCAGACAGTTTCATGACTATGGGGCCAGATTTAGATAGTTTCATGACTATAGGGCTAGATTCAGACAGTTTCATGACTATGGGGCTAGATTCAGATAGTTTCATGACTATGGGGCCAGATTCAGTTTCATGACTATGGGGCCAGGTTCAGTTTCATGACTATGGGGCCAGATTTAGACAGTTTCATGACTATGGGGCCAGATTTAGATAGTTTCATGATTATGGGGCTAGATTCAGACAGTTTCATGACTATGGGGCCAGATTCAGACAGTTTCATGACTATGGGGCTAGATTTAGACAGTTTAAAAAATTCCATGTTACAAACTAAAAACTTAATAAATATTGTTAACAGTGAAAAAGATTTAATGTATTATGAATTATAAAGACCATGTGCATAGGCACATTTAAACTTAGCGAAAATCTTGCACTAACTATAACGGCAACTTCTGTGTACCTGTACACTGAGAATTCTCTTTTTAGCAGATGATCCAGCAATCTGCGACCCATCTGGTGACAGCAGTGCCCTTTTTCCTGATGCCAATCCTAATGCCCTATTGCCATGCACTCCATCTGCCTGTTCAAGTGTCTGAGAGCCTTGCTCTCCCACTGCTTGTTTAGCTGTAACATGACCCTGACCCAATGTTGTCTGTCCCAATGTTTTATAACTTGTACCTCCTGTTGGTACCAATAGTTTCACAGGATCAACAGCCTGTCCATCTGTTTGTATGACGCCATGCCCTCTACTCCAGTCTACTGTTAATGGATTTCTATTCCCTGTAATTATATCCATCTCTACTTCTTTCACTAATATCAGATTCTCTTCAGCATTGTTACCTGACAGTGTGCCTGGTTCTGCATTGCTGCTTTTGGAATGACAAACAGTCTTTGATGAACAAGAATCCAGATCCTTTGTGACATCTTCGGTTTTGTCTGTAATGTTTCCATTTACTTGCAGATTGGATTTTCTTTCTCGATTCTCATCTGAAAGTTTACCCCTAGTATGAATCAGTAAATCATCACCCTGTTTTCCCACAAAACTATTATTACCCTGATTCTTACAGTCACCTGATTTCAAACCAGTGTTTAAAATGTTATCTCCAATGTCTTCGTGCAATATATCTGTCAGTAGACCATTATCAGTCTCAATTAAACTGAAGCATCCTTTATCAGCTGGTGATTGGCATTGATCTATATCATCTCTATTCTGTACTAGGGGAGAATTTTCAAAGCTAATATTTTTCACATGTCTGCCTTTCACCTTATTCTCAAACTCTAAGCTTATATTGGTTACATTTTTGTTTTCTGATGAATCAGACTGAAAAATTAAATTATAATCAAAGTTATCTTGTAAATCACTATTGTCTGTTTGTTTACTTTTTGTATTTGATGATACACTCCTACAAGTTTCATTCACAATATCTTGACACACAGTTTTGCAGGGTTGGCTTTCCAAATTGTGACATCCATTATTTTCAGCAGTGAATGGTTTTACACTATCATTTTTTTCCCCATCATTTATACTGCTCACTGATGATAAAGGTATCTCTTCCTTCAGAGGCCCATAAAGGTCCTTTAGCATTTGTCTGATGTGTGAAAGTACTTCATTCTGTATAGGAAAATAATGATATATAATTCATGTACAAATTACCTATATATATATATACTTACTATAAGTCAAATCCAACTGCAACAGAGTGATTTGCTTTGTATAATGTAGTGGCAGATCAGGGTCTATGTTGATTGTCTTGCTGATTATCCCCAACATGTATAAAACCCAGATCCGCTGGTACATTGTGTGACAGCAGACTTGAATTTTTGCAGCTGGACATAACTTATTTATGAGTATAATACAGGGACATAACTTATTTATGAGTATAATACAGGGACATAACTTATTTATGAGTATAATACAGTAGCTGATTTGTCCCACTTTCTTATAGTAACCACTGCTATAACTGACATTCTCAAATAATGTACAGGATGAATCAACAAGATACAACAATGACAACAACAAACAACATCAACAATACAAATTCTATAATTACTTATATAAAATGTTTGCTTACGTTGATAATCCCTGATGTGTGATTTGAATTTCTAAAGTAGCTTTAAAAGATTTTCAATCATATCACAATGATGTCTCCATTGTGACAGTTTATAGTAATGTCTAGCTATGGGACATCATGCCGCAGACATGTAGCATGATCAGTCACATTATCACAAGGACAACCAGTCCTAACACTAACTGCCTAATGCTGAGTGCCAAGCAAGGCAGCTATTAGTACCATTTTATAAGTCTTTGGTTTGACTCAGCAGGGGATGGAACCCATGACCTCATGTATCCAAGGCGGATGCTCTAACCACTAGGTCACCGGAGCGGTATTTAAAATAGAATATTTAATTTAATACACTGTTATTAATGAATTCTGAGTGCAAATTTTAAATCTGTTAGGTCTAGGGATTTATACACATAAAAATATACTTCTAACAAGAAAACAAATTATGAAAGTAAAAAAAAAGGTCTAGGGATTTATACACATAAAAATATAATTCTAACAAGAAAACAAATTATGAAAGTAAAAAAAAAGGTCTAGTGATTTATACACATAAAAATATACTTCTAACAAGAAAACAAATTATGAAAGTAAAAAAATTATAAATATACAATTAAAATGTTGTGTGACAATTTCACTGTGTGACAACAATTTCTAAAACCTCTCCTTAATCAGCAACAACATAACCACAGTGCCAACCATATCAACCAACCACATATCTACCATATAAACCAACAACTATGATCTCAACCATATCAACCAACTATGGAACTACAATATCAACTATAATACTAGTATCAGCCATCTTAACTAATATAACTACAGTACCAACCATATTAACCAATAATATAACTACAGTACCAACCATATTAACCAATAATATAACTACAGTACCAACCATATTAACCAATAATATAACTACAGTACCAACCATATTAACCAATAATATAACTACAGTACCAACCATATTAACCAATAATATAACTACAGTACCAACCATATAAACCAATAATATAACTACAGTACCAACCAATAATATAACTACAGTACCATCCATATTAACCAATAATATAACTACAGTACCAACCATATTAACCAATAATATAACTACAGTACCAACCATATTAACCAATAATATAACTACAGTACCAACCATATTAACCAATAATATAACTACAGTACCAACCAATAATATAACTACAGTACCAACCATATTAACCAATAATATAACTACAGTACCAACCATATTAACCAATAATATAACTACAGTACCAACCAATAATATAACTACAGTACCAACCATATTAACCAATAATATAACTACAGTACCAACCATATTAACCAATAATATAACTACAGTACCAACCATATTAACCAATAATATAACTACAGTACCAACCAATAATATAACTACAGTACCAACCATATTAACCAATAATATAACTACAGTACCAACCAATAATATAACTACAGTACCAACCATATTAACCAATAATATAACTACAGTACCAACCATATTAACCAATAATATAACTACAGTACCAACCATATTAGCCAATAATATAACTACATTGCCAACCATGTCAACAATAACATAAATATAGTATCAACCAACATGACAACAATATCAACCATATCCACCAACGACATAACCAAAGTAACAAAAATATCAAACAAAAACAAATATAATACCAATCCATATCATTCTCCAAAAGAGGAGTGTACAATAAACTAGAGCTGTACCGATTAATCGCCCGTACGCGTAATCGGGCCGATTATTAGCACAATCGGTATAATCGGGTATCGGCAAAAATAATCGGTGCCGATGCAAATAATTTTTTTAAATAACCAATTTTTCCTGATAAAGTTGTATATACAGTCGCGTTTGACTGACCGTAACTTAATCCTTTGTAACACTAGAGCTCGGGATAATGCAGTATGCAAACAAGTTGCTCATTAACTAACACTACTGTATAGTCGAATAACCATATATCGAGATAAACACATCGAACCATCAACTAATCTTTTGTAACAAAGAGATTGCTCCAATAAAGTATTTAAAAAGAATTTATCTTGCTGCCAGTTGTGCGAAATTTTCAACTCCAGCATCCGGTAACATTTGTAAACTGCAGTAAACCAGACTAAAGTACATGTCGCTAACCGCCATTGTAGTGCCAAAGTCATGTGAATAGCCAATAAGAATAACATCAAAGGGAGTAATGATGGATATATACACAGTCAATTTTGAGGTTTGTGTTTTTTTTTTAATCTTTATGAAAACTCCGATAGTCCTTATGTCCCAGTGAGAAATTGTTTGAAAGGGCTTCAGTGTAGGTTTGAGTACGTTGTCTGTCTTTCAGTTAATCCGTAATGCCTGGAGGGTGAACGAACTCATTGTCTTTAATACTAGTAAGTGAGAATCATTTCCGGATTTTTTAAAATTATTTTTTATTTCTTTTCTTAGTGTTTCACCAAGCCACCATCTGGCAGAAGGGGCGGTCTCTCATAAGTCATATTAGGTTTTACTGTACCTTTGAAGCACCGACATATACTAAACAAATAAAACAATTCTATATCAATATTTTACAATTATCTGATGTTGCCGCAGCAATAACGAGTATTTGTTGTTGTCAAAGCAAGCCGACGACCTTTGCTCATAGAAAGTCGGCAATAAACTCAAAAGCATTGCCTCAATTTACATAGTGATTAGAACATATTTATTGTGCCGCGAAGCTTTCCTGTTTGCAAAAAAAAAAAAAAAAAATCGCCCACCCCCACGGTCTGTGGACAACAGAGTAGTAATTTATTTGGACACATTGTTTCAAGAGCCCAAACAGATTGGATTATTAATATCGGCTCTGCATAATGTCGAACTTGAAACTCAAGTTTAGTCTGGAATTACTTCAAAGTAAATGCAGTCAACGAGTCGACAGCACATTGCACACTTTGCAAAGCATGCATTTCCAAAGGTGGAAAGGATTCTAAAAATTATACAAAAGACAAAACTAAAATTGATTGATGTTGATCTTAGTTGATCTATATGAGAAATTTAGCCTTTACTTTTACCACGCTGCGTGAAGATGTAAATTATACCAGTTGTGTCCCTTGTACACTCAAAATATAACCTCATTTTGTAGGATCACTTATATCATTGAAAATGAGTAACTCGTGAGAGGTGATTCGTAGTAAATGAAACAGCTACTACAGATTAGCTGAAATTTTATCTGAAAGAATACACTTTGGTCGAAACAACGAATAAAGCAAAATCTGCAACTAATATATTTGGGAATAAAAAAGGATTTAAGTGACGCTATGCACACTTTGCACTGCATAAGTACTGTACATTATAGTGTATGGTCTTCCTGGTAAACTCGACCGACCCGCGAATTATGAAGGCTGTATTTTACCTTTATGTAATTTTGTGTTGTGGAAATCAGAAAATATGCACATGCAAAATAATAACAAAATCAATAATAAATAGTACTTTATAAAAGTTTAATAATTTTCGGGTCACCGAAAGTTACTTTTTTAACATGCCTATGTCTTAGAACACGGATATTTTTGTCCCAAGATGTACTGCCGTTACAATAGACAACAAAAACACCTAAAACCTGTAAAGTTTTTACATTGGCCCACGGATAAGCCCCCCCCCCCATTCCAGGCCTTTATTGTTTTCTAAATTTGTCGGCTTATACCTGAGTACATAATATGATAATCAAATAATCGGTCTCATAATCGGTATCGGCAATTTTGATAATCGGCTATACGCGGTATCGGCATAATCGGCAAAAAGTGACATTGGTACAGCTCTACAATAAACACACACAGAAATAAGCACATAAATTTTTTAAGTTAACAACTTTTTACTAAATTATTTTTCTCCAAGAATACTTGCATGATCAAATTAATGATTTAAAATTAAGCCTACTACCTCCCAAATCCAGCTCTCCCAATAATGAAAACAAGTCTTTTCTATTATTTTATAGAAAAGGACAATAACTCTTTTTTATTACCTCCCCTTGCCAGCTACAGCTGGCGCTAGTTTAAGCTGATCAAAACCTCATGTAATTAGATACTCACACTGCAGGGTGGATGTGAGGATATTAATGCTTTTAATCAAATATTCAAGGTGAAACATAATTTATTTAAAAATTTGCCTTCTCCTTCAAATATCCTTCTCAATCACATTAACATAAAGTGAACAGATAATAGAAGGAGAGGATGTTAAGCATCCTACACATACCTCAGTTAACCTTTCATGAAAGAAAAGTGGATTCTCTATATGATGGCTAACCCACCCTCCTAACTTGTGAACAGGACAAATGGGGAAGAAGAAATAATGAGATGTCTGGCCTAATCAAGTGAAAGAAGTGCAGGGTGCCCATCTGGAGCTTGTGCTAAAGCCAAATGGTTCTAGCAGCCACTAGTTACACTATGACTAGTTCTACCAGAACTAGAATTCAGGGATGTGAAGCCAAACTTCTTAGATAAAACTTTATATGGTTGACTGTGCATATCAACTGATGGTATATTTGATAGGGACCATCCACCTGATGGCATATTTGATAGGGACCATCCAACTGATGGCATATTTGATAGGGACCATCCAACTGATGGCATATTTGATAGGGACCATCCAACTGATGGCATATATGATAGGGACCATCAAGTTCAGGCTCTCATAGATTGGTCCTTTCTCATGAGCAGAGATCTTCACAAGGCTACTCTGTTTTAAAGATATGTCAGAGTATGCCATGCACGTTATCAACCCCAATGCAAATGCTTGTGGGGTTAATATCCTCTGTCCAAGATTAAGTGGGAAGAAAAGGGGATTATGGAGCTGGGTCAGTCTGGTCAAACTGGGTCAGTCTGCTTCAGATAAAGTGTGAGCAAATGTACTGTATCCTGGTTGTGCCAATACCAAAGAGAGGTCATATGATGACTTTTTTGATTGCCAACCAATGGCACCAATTCCTGGCAATGAAATTTGGTTGTATCATAAAAACCGCAATGCCATCTGATTGAAAATAAAGGAAAGGCTGAGTGAACAGAGAGGGACTCTGCATCCCAAGGCGACACTATCAGGAAAAATGTTTTGTATGATAGAAGCTTCGATGAGGTACTGGCTAAAGGCATGAATTTGCCTGAATTCAACCAAGTCAGAACCCTGGAAAGATTCCATTTAATAAAACAATGCAAATGATCTTGGCCTATGAAGGTTAAAGTTAGATAAAGTCAGAGAAGGTCTTTGTTATGGCCAAGATCTTTCCTGCCACGATGACAAAATTTGCCCTCAATTGGAGATAACTCTTTCTCCTTGAACAGGAAAAGAAAAAAGCAATATGTGGGACAGGAGCACTCAAAGGGACAAGATTTTGGAAATTTATCCCTGAAAATATGCCACTTATTTATCCCTGAAAATATGCCACTTATTTACCCTGAAAATATGCTACTTATTTATCCCTGAAAATATGCCACTTATTTATCCCTGAAAATATCCAACTTATCTACACAAGCCTTTAAAGTGGAGTGCCTTCTAGGGCATGCAATTCTTTCCACAATGAAGGGTTAAATTGTTGCAAGACTGTCCAGCGAGGATCAAAGTGTGACAGAGAAGATGGTCCAGACAAAAATGGAACACATGGGCCTAAGTCTGTTTGAGAAGATGGGCCAGGCTGGGATCTTCTTGGATAAATCTATTGCATGATCGAGAAGATCAGTGGTCCAGGATTGTCCCAGCAGACAGAAGCACAGTCATTTTGCAATTAGGCCGCTCATTTTCTTGTATAATCTTAAGAAAGAGAAAGCTTGTTGACAGCTTTGGAATCCAATTGAAGGACAGCAGTTTGTAGTTCCACCTGGTTGTAAAAAGGTCAATTATCAGAAGCTGCCATAGCCGGCAAATCGGAGAGAAGATTGACAGATGGAAAATCTGTTCCATTGACTGAGAATTGGAAATGATGAGGAATCTGCCTGGAATATGTCCAATCTGAATGTCAAGGCTGCGGAATGCCCAGACACACAAGAAAGTTGAGTTGGGGTGATTTGATACCACCTGTTTGAGAGTGTACATTATCACTGCCAAGTAGTCTGGCATGATTAGCACAATCATGCTCTAAAGATGTCACTCTAAAAATGAAAGGCTCTGAAAGACAGGAAACCCAATGGTCGTTGACACGGTAATGGATGGCTTCTTCAAACACAGCATCTGTACACAGAATCACACACACATCCATCTGTTGGACAGGTATTCCTGTTAGAAGCCAACCATGGTTGCACCACAGGTCCAGGAATTATACTTTCCCACCCATGCAACAAAGAAATCTGTCTGTTTTGCTAACCTTACTTTTTCTAAATCAATGTATATCTCTGATATGTCATCTCAGTTATGGTGTCCAAGTGCTATTAACTACTTAAAAAGAAACCATTGATGTCTTCTTCTGTGCCTAATGGAGATGGTATAAAATCCAACAACAAAAAGAAGTTCACTCAAAAAGTAACTTAAGGTTATTAAAAGTTATTGAAGCTACCACCGACTGGTTTCAAGTGTGTCAGTGTTATAATTGAGCTAATTTTTAAAGCGGACCACATACATCAAATCAATTAAACATGGTAATAAAAAAATGTTACAACAAAAACCTTTGGAATAAATTGCCATTAGAAATTTAACTAGGGATCCTAAAGACAAATGTTCTAACAGAGGAAACATAATTTTTTATTTTACTGTATATGTATATGAAACAAGAAGCGTGATAAATTTTTCTACCTGCTGTTGAAGTAACACGTTCATTTTGTTGGGATCCCGGTTGACATCTAATTCATTGGATGGTACTGTGATTGACATGAAGAATATAGGATACCTGAGACTGTCACAGGCATGACAACACATGTAATACTGACGTACACACTGAAAATGGATAAAATAACAATAAGAATTTGCATCAAACAGTAATACCAAAATACAGACACATTTCCAGGCAATAGGCAAGAATGGAAAAATGACTACAGTCAACAGACCCAGATATATCTGATACAGTCATTTTTTAAGAAGAGTTTTTAATAATGTCAAGGAAAGGACTCTTCTAAAATTTATAAAAATTTACTTTTCAAAGTCTTTCAATTAAAAAATAAAAGGGTAATATTTAAAGAGGGTCATATTCCAGACCACCTCATTTTCCCGCCAGGGGCCCCAAGTGGCTGAGTGGCCTAAAGCGCTCTTTGTTACGGATCACTGCCATCTCACCTCTGTCTGCGTGGGTTCGAGTCTCAGATTCGGCCAATGTGGGTATGTGAGAATGCTTGCCAGTAGTTTCTCGTGGGTCTGTGGTTATTTATGTGGGTTTTCCTGGGTTCTTCCTCCACCATTAATACTGGCTGCCATGTATAGCCTATCATGTGCTGAAAAATAGTGTTCAACCCTACAACAACAAATGTCTCAGAAATGTCAAACTACTCCCAAATGTTATGTTTGGTTAACATGTTATTGAACTGACATTGATGCTATTCATAAAATATATCCCAAAATGGGTTGACAAAAATCCATTAATATTTGTTTCTCATGCTTCCAAGCCAGTATAGCTATGGTGTTTTTATTTGGTTCAATGTCAGACTTGTAATCCAAGGGCCATAGGTTTGAGAAAGATAAATAACATCCATTTCTGTGAAATTATATGCATAATAACATACTGAAATAAACCAACTAATGAAAGCTATGACCTTAAAACTGAATCAACCAACCAACAAGATACATGACCATGAAATTATATCAACCACTAACCTGCCAATCCTAACAAGATCGTCTCAGTAATGCATCTGATTTGCTTCTGTGAGTCTGACCAGTTTTCCGTAAAGTATAACAAAATATGATGTAATGCTATTGTCAAGCTAGAAAATGTGTATTTAATGTGTCATACAGTTCTAATATAATAAATACACATGTAGTTAAATTGTAAGCAATGATACAAGCCCCTGTGTCGACGTTAAACATGCTCACCTAAAAAGCACATAAATTAAACATACACATTCAGTTCCAAACCCTATGCAGCTCAAGGACTTGTTGCTATCTCTCAACCTGACGTAATTTTCTGAATCTATTTCTTCACATAATCGTATCTCCTGGCACATGACATACTCAAATCAACATCTGATGTCCAACAAATGCAATTGTGTCGCTTCCTGCTTTAATACAAAATAATCTGAATATTCTTTTTTATTCTTCTGTACTGATTATTAAAACTTTAAGACACTTATTTCTTTCTTTCGTCTTTAACATGTATCAGTAGCTGGACACCAGTTTTAAAAAATTCTATAATCAATAATTTGATCATGAAGACACTTTGCAAAGTAAAATAGTGCAGTTTAACACATTAACCGCTGTAAGTTTTTGCATGAAATGCATGAAGAAAACACAATTTGGAGACTTATTTCTGAATACATCATAATACACCGACTTCCAAGCAATTACCCATAAGCCTAATGCCTAGTTGTGTTAAAAACATTGATTTATCAATGGTTTATTTACTTGCACATGAGCAGAAGGTGAGAAGTTGGAGCTCTTTTTTTTATTTTTATTTTTTATTTTTTTGCTTAACGGACTCATTATTTTCATATGGAAAAGACTATAATAAATTTCCACCTCATCCTACTTTTTGCACGGCAAATTTTAGGTGAAAAAAAAAAACAGGTCCAAAAAATTAGGTATTTCCCTCTGTATTTTGTAGTGCAACTAAAATGTCTAGATTTTTTTTATATCATTGTTGAGCTAAATCTGTCTACCTTTCTATATAATACCACACACTTTAGTGTATCATACATGACCTTCATGCTACAGAGCTTGGCAGTAGGCTACTACCTCCTGCCCCGTAAACGCGGTGCTAGGGGTTAATGTATTACAGCGTTTGAGGTACTACTATAGTCTGGTTCTCTGACTTATTCCATTAAAGCTAATGTGATCAAAATCAAACAAGGCTGAGCCAATTATCTAGATTTTAACACTTATATTTCCGTAGTTTACCATTTTATTCCGTAAGTCAATATGTTTAGGATCATTTTTTTACGACTTACAGCAAAATCGTAACAGTTGGTAGGTCTGCAACCAACCAACAATATGTTCAGTTTGTATAATGCTGTCAAGCTATGATTTTTCTGGATCAATAAATAGAGCAATGGATCAGTGCTAGTTATTTCTTAAACTTCTTATAATTTCCATACCTTTTCTACCTCTTTCAGTTGCACTGGTCTTCTGTTTACAAAGACAAATCCTCTATCATTGGTTGAACGACTGGTTATCTGGACATCTGAGTTTGGTTTGGGTAAAAATGCATCTAAAATTATCTAAAGAAAAGAAATGTAAACAGTTCTAGATCTCATTACAATAAAAATTGATACTGGAAAAAAAATTATATATATATATATATATATATATATGCATGCTGAACAAATTGCACAACTACAATGCATTTTGTTTTGCTTTCAACACCGAGTACTTTTATGATCTAGAGAAGAAAATCAAGCACTTGATTGGGTTACCACAGACATACACGACTACACAGATACATGAACATAAACGTGCATACCGATCTGATACAAAGTTATTGCCTCTCACTGTCAATGAATTTGAGTTACTTCTTTCTAAACAAATCTGCCATGTCTTCTTTGATCAAGATGCAAAATCTAACTACAATCTTATGATACAGCAAGTGGACAACTAGGAATGTGTTCGCTGAACATGTATGCCCCACCACACTGACCAAAACTGACTTAAACACATAACTTACTAAAAGTGTCATGAACAGGCAGACAAAGATAACACTACATGACCAACAACTGTCACAGTGGGGTATAAAGACAAGAGGCCTATGTGGGCCTGATATTGTTCAAAAGCAGGTACAGCTAAAAGCTGGAGACAGAACCTCTTACCTTGATATCAGAAGACTGATTATCAATTTGTTAATTGGAATACAATATACAATGCCTAGTCAAAATTTATTTGTATACACTGGCAAAATGTGATTGATTTAATGTTAAAAATTTAAGGCATTATTAAAAACAATTTCATCTTATTAAGAATGCTAAATTTTCCAGTGAAACACAATAAAACTCCTTAAAGTACTTTAAAAAAAACAACACATGCATAATTCCAAAATGTAAATTCCAAAACTTTATTTTGGCAATGATTCCTTTACCATGGGTTTTCGTTATCTTGTAGCCTTAAATACTGTGTCCGTAAATGTACCTATTGATGACGTAAGTAAACAAGGTCACAATTTAGACCTATAATCTACAGTTAAGTAGGTCACAATTTGTACTGAAAATTGTAGTTAACTAGGTCACAGCTTATACAGACAATTAAAAGTAGGTCATAACTTATACCAATAATGTACAGTAAACTCAGTCACAATTTATACTAATAATGTAAAGTTAACTAGATCATAACTTATATTTTTGAAGCAAAGCTGGATATCTTTTGTGTCATATATTTTATCCACAAATATGTAAATATTTTTATATCATCTTTTATATGCATAATGTTTACTTTACTATGTCTCATATTCTTATATATTTCCATACGATGGCTGCTCATATATTTGTATCACATATTATCCTAACCACACCTACATATTAAATATTTATGCTGACATGTACATTAATCGAGTACGGATTACATTCAGCAGGGAACCAGATGACTTGTTTAGGAACTTGTCATCCAAAATTACAAACTGTGTGAACTAAATTAATTCAGTTCAAAAAATAATAATGACATCATTACATTGTGCGATGTAACAGAGAAAAGTCTACAAAAATATCTGAAACTTTTAATCTGAAAATGCAATAATTTGGTTTTATGACGATTCAACAGCTGTGATTAATAGTTAAGGTACAACATTCCACTTCTGATAGTTCTTGAGTCAGAACTATTTTATAACTCTCTGTTTAAGCAATGAATGCATTCAGTTGTTGGTATACTCATGCTGTTTTCAACTAGTTCTTTATAATTTGGTCAAACTGAAATGTGATTTTTCAGTGTTTTTAATCCTTCATAAAACATTATTAATTTCTTTTCCAATCAAATACTGGTTTAAGAACTTTCATTAGGACTTACCCAATACCAAGGTCAACCTTCCCGATGTTTAGTCATAACTGAATCTGGCCGCTTGCTTTTGGAGTTTATCACATTCATCATGTAATATGTGGGAAGGGGCCGTTTCCCAAACAGTACAAGAATTTATTACAATTGTCATAACTCAGTTTTGGAAACTTATGCTTTTTATGGACAAGATGATTAAGTTAGGTCTTGATATGCCCAAAACATGATTTGCCTTGGTGGGCAAGATGACAAGTTAGGTCTTGATATGCTCAAAGCATGATTTGCCTTGGTGGGCAAGATGACAAGTTAGGTCTTGATATGCCCAAAGCATGATTTGCCTTGGTGGGCAAGATGACAAGTTAGGTCTTGATATGCTCAAAGCATGATTTGCCTTGGTGGGCAAGATGACAAGTTAGGTCTTGATATGCCCAAAGCACAATTTGCCTTGGTGCGCAAGATGACAAGTTAGGTCTTGATATGCTCAAAGCATGATTTGCCTTGGTGGGCAAGATGAAAAGTTAGGTCTTGATATGCTCAAAGCATGATTTGCCTTGGTGGGCAAGATGACAAGTTAGGTCTTGATATGCTCAAAGCATGATTTGCTTTGGTGGGTAAGATGACAGGTTAGGTCTTGATATGCTCAAAGCATGATTTGCCTTGATGGGCAAGATAACAAGTTAGGTCTTGATATGCACAAAGCATGATTTGCCTTGATGGGCAAGATAACAAGTTAGGTCTTCATATGCCCAAAACATGATTTGAGTTGGTGGGCAAGATAACAAGTTAGGTCTTGATATGCACAAAGCATGATTTGCCTTGATGGGCAAGATAACAAGTTAGGTCTTGATATGCACAAAGCATGATTTGCCTTGATGGGCAAGATAACAAGTTAGGTCTTGATATGCCCAAAACATGATTTGCCTTGTTTGCCTTGATGCATATTTCCAGAATGTGAAAATTCCATTTCATATCACTAGCAACTATGATGCCTAAATATTTTATTTTGATAGATATTTATAAAGCTCCCCCCCCCCCCCAATTTTTTTTTTATATCAAATTAATTGTATCATTTTTATTTCTTGACATCTGCATTATTTTGTATTTGGGGGGTTAAAATCACATATCCCCTCTTTGTCTCCATTAACATTCAGACTACAGTTATAAACACAAATTCAATAACAAAGGACCTCAACTTTCAATTATTGTAATGGTTATTGTATTTAAAAAAGCCAAGTTAACCATATCTTTGTTTGTTAATGGTAGTTCAACTGAGAGTGATTTTATCACCAAGTAAAAAAAACTTAATTATCCATGTCATCATTATTCTGGACCCACACAATAAGCTACAGTTGACGGTGTTGAGTCATGCCAGACACTTATAGACTGTAAGACTTGCGTGTAAATAACGTGACCAAATGTAGGAACAGGCAGTTTGATAATTAAAAAGGAGAACATACTATCAATCAAAATGCATCCACTGTATGTTTGTATTTTTTAGTTGAAAAAAATGGCATATACATGTACTTGGAATAAAAATGTGTTGACGTTATTTCCTAGTAGCATGATCCTGAAAGTCGCTGACCAGCTGATAATTTTCAATTGTTAATTCTGAATTTTTAGTTGAACATAAAGAGTGCTGTGCTGTATTTGACCCAGAGATGATATTTCATTTTTACACTGAAAATGGTATGATTAACAAATATGCATCTCAACTGCACTATATTTGCATATTAAATGCATTTGTAATTCTTTCTGTTTCAAATTGTCTATGAGTAACATTAAATGAAAATTACCTATTTCAAGTTTTGTATGAGTTACATTAAATGACATGAACTTTAGCTAACCTCGGAATCAGCCGAAGTCTGAAGATGTTCCATCCATTCAACTACATTTCTTCCCAGAATACTTTGCAACACAGTCTTGGTGTCTGCCATGCCAGGTTTCTGCCAGATAATATCCTTGTCATGACGAAAATACAGACGAATATTTGGACAAATGGCCCCAAACGACATCAATAAATCTTCTACTTTCTTCAATTCTTCTTTCTTCTTTTTGGGGGTATTGTAGTACTGTCGTCTGACAGGCAGGTTTTTGAACAGATTTGTAGCACAAACTGAAGTTCCTAAAAAGTAAAACAAGTACAGATTGTCCCCCTTATTAAAATAAAAATATATTTTTGACAACGCAGTTTACAGTGCTAGTTCTTTCTATGTTTATTAATACAATTTATTCATTAATAATACCATCTCTGTATAACAATGCTTACGGAAGCCGTAAAAATGACCCATGTTAAAAATGAGAAAGTCTTTTGTTATGGTATGTCATGCAGATAATGCATTAAAACTCCAGAAATGGTATCTAAACATGTGAAATAAAATTTACATTATTTCATATTAATTCAACCTAATCCACCAATTAAGACATAAATTCTACCTTAAATAAAATAAAACATCTAACTGACCTTGCACAATTTACTAGATCGAGGTGAATGTTTCACAAGAGTAATCATTTTACCAATTGATGGAAGTACAAAAACAACAAATTTGCTTGCTGGCTGGGCAACTTCTTTTCTCACATTTTAAGAAAGCGATTTGTTACTTGAATTAAAAGTTACAATAATTTTGTTTAGTTGGTATGATCAGAATAGTTTTTATCCACTAGCCAGGAAAAGTAAAAATCCCTGTTGAGCTAAAGAACTTTTCATTCAAACAGCCAAAGAACAAAACTCATATGTTGGGAATATTTTTACCAAATCATCTATTCCAGGCTAGTAGGTCAAAATTCCCTGCAATAAAGAACTTCTTTTTACAAGTTCTTCTATATCAGTGCACACAAAAAAACATTTTTTAGACATAGACCCAGGGCTGGTAACTTAAAAAACTCAAAAAGCCCTGACATAAATTCCACAAGCCCAGACTCCAACTTCCATATGCCCCAAAATTCCCCCTTTTTAATATTATATATCACACAGATTGCTACATATATAAATTCTACAGGGTTCAATGGGGTAAAGGGGTTGATGGTAATGCAAGCATATTTAGTTTTTATTAACACACTCACTAAAGTCTGGTTGGTCCAACGTCTCTGCTGGATTCTCTAAGCAAATCCTGATGACAATGTCAATATATTGACTGCAGTATGTGCAAAGAATTACCTTGGCCCTCCCCTACCCATGTCGTTTTGCTGGCTTGCTTTACAAAATAAAACTACATCAACTAGGAGTTCTGAAATTTATTTTTTGTTGGGCTTTGCTGATAAATCAGCTTCAGAAATTAATCAAAATTGAACACTATTCTGACCAATGAAATTATGGCCTGTAACAAGCAATAGTACCAACTGATCAGAAACTGAGCTAATCATGTGACCTGTAAAACATTCAGTATGGTGAATTCCAAACTATCCACATACCCTGACTGTAAAAAGAACTTGTTTATAAACAGTTTAAATGCTAGAATTTGAATAATAATAATAATGAGGACTCTGTATAGCGCCAAATCTCTATAAGATCTATAAGATCTAATGCTTTACAACATTAGACAACATCTATAAAATAAATAAAACATATCATGATACGATCACAAACAAACCCACCATGAAATTAAAAAACATAAAAATGCTGAAAATATTTAAGGTAGGAAACATTATTAGGTCATTAGGTTTGTTCTTACAATCGAAATAGACGAGATTTAAGAACACTCTTCAGAGGGATCACTGTGTCTTTGTGTCTAATTTCAATGGGCAATTTGTTTAATGTTGATATGTAAAAGAACATTGTCCATATGACTTCAATTTTATAGTGGAAATAATGAGTATGTGATTGTTAGAAAAGGAGTGAAAGTATCTTGCTGGTGTCTATAAACATGGGTGAGACCAGATAGGTATGCTGAACTGGAGTCCGTCAGTGAAAAGTAGAACAGAGAAAAAAGTTTGTGTTTGATTCTGGATCAAATGGATAGCCAGTGTAGGGTATACAGCAGCATGGAAGTGTGCTCTGATTGTGATACTCTAAGGATGATCCGAGCAGCTGTGTTTTGAACTTTTTTTAAGTTTCTGGAGTAGATATTGAGACAAACCAGCCAGAATTAAGTTACAATAGTCCAGTATTGAAAGTACTAATGAACACAAAAGTGTTTTAGTGGCATCAACTGAAAGATGTTTGTGAATGGAGCTGATGCATCTCAGCTCAAGATATTCATAACATGTTGTGCAGTGTGAGAGTACTGTCCAGAGTAACACCTTTGTTTCGTACTGACTGTGTTGTTGTTGCTGATATTTATTGTTTGAGGCATTCATCTGCAGCTTGTTACATGTTATCCATGATTTCACATCAGAAATACAATTCTCTACACCTTGGATGGTAGCATATACTTCAGTTGGGTGGCTAGATTTGTATATTTGGGTGTCATCAGCGTACAATTGGTTAGACACTGGATCATGATTTATGACACTTGAGAGCGGCTGAGTGAAGAGAACACGTCCAAGAACAGACACCTGTGGAGTTAGAACAACATTTTCTAAGATTTATTTATATGAATGGGAGATTAAAAACTGGGTGGTAGTTCTTTAAATCATTATGGCTGAGTGTCGGTTTCTTCAGCAGAGGCTTTACAACTGTAGTTTTGAAATGATGGGAATTCCCTGGATGAGAGAGAGGTTTTAATAACATCAATTAGTGAAGGTAATACTGGATCTAAGCACTCAAGCAGCAGTGATCTTGGAATTGGATCAAATACGACGTGTTATTATCTACATAGGCTCCTGTGACTATTTAGAACTATCTAAGTAAAAGTAACAAACAATTTGATTGACTTAGTTTCTTTCCACAGCTTCCAACTGAAGAGCAATTGATACTGTTTTGGCTATTTATGTCAGGGGTCACTGTGGAACAAAGTGGATCAGCTATCCTTGTCAAAAGAACATGCTGGACACTTTGTATTTCATGGTATTATGAATCTATGTATTGGTATGTCATAATGCAATCAATATACAGGATCCCTTTCTTATAAGCATGGGTATAAACCTCATTAGCATCACACTACGTTAATTTTCATGTTAACCTTTGTGACAAATATGATTTCCCCTAAGATGAACAGAATTTCTGACCTATTTTGCAGAATCCCGATTTCCCTGAACCATTAAGCTCTCGAAGTGAAGGGTCTTGGGGCTAAAAAAAATATAATGAGAAACACTGCAAAACATTTTGCCAAATCTGGACACATTTCTATAAGCATTGATTTCACAGGCATGAAAGATAGCTTAAAAAGAAGAATGGGATTTAAAACACAACCCTGGCCTAGATGGGAAGGTTGGCTTGATGTTATCTTCCCTTGATTGTCAAAGGAGTATATGATGCTGACATCATCAACAGCAGTTTTGGTTGTGATCTGGAGACTGGATACACTGCACAGAGAACCTGTATGACAAAAACAAAACATATACATGACTAATATCATTACCCATACAGAGAACCTGTATGGCAAAAACAAAACATATACATGACTAATATCATTACCCATACAGAGAACCTGTATGGCAAAAACAAAACATATACATGACTAATATCATTAACCATACAGAGAACCTGTATGGCAAAAACAAAACATATACATGACTAATATCATTAACCATACAGAGAACCTGTATGGCAAAAACAAAACATATACATGACTAATATGATCATTAACCATACAGAGAACCTGTTTGGCAAAAACAAAACATATACATGACTAATATCATAAACCATACAAAGTAGTTTAAAAACTTTTTAAAGCTTTTCAACTCATGCAATTATGAACACACAGTGGAACCCATTTAAAAAAAAACTAAATGATATCTGTTGTTGTTGTTGTTGTAGGGTTTAACGCCATTTTTCAGCGCACAATACACTATTATTGGCAGCCAGTATTATTAGTGGAGGAAGAACCCAGGAAAACCCACAGAAAGAATCACTGACCCACAAGAAGCTACTGGCAAGCTTTCTCACATTACTACATTAGCTGAATCATAGACTCTAACCCATGCAGAGGTGAGATGGCAGTGATCCGTAATGGAGAGCGATTTAGACCACTCGAGGCCCCCAAATAATATCTGTACTGACAATGATCAAAGAGTCTTAGACTTTCTCAAACATTTTGTACATTTTTTTCCCGCATATTCTAGTAATATGCTGTAAAACATGTAAATGCATACATTACAACTATGAAGCTGAAGGAGACTGAAGAAATAAGATCAAACAGCTGATTACAATTTGGTGACCTTGACTCTTGAAAATGTTTGATGTAAAAACTAAATACTGGACTAATGAGGTGCAAAGCTTTTTTAATTCTTATTTATTTTGTTCTCTGTTGGCTTTTCTCCATGATTCTATACTATGTTTATTTGTACCTGACCTTTGTTAATGGTGTACCTGACCAGGACATTTATTTTGGAAACAACATCATACATATATAATATTATCTATGAATGTGGATTAATATTCAGATCAGCTTTTGTTTCTAAGCTCTTCATATAATCTTGTTTACTTGAGAAATTACTCATTCTAACATTTAACATCAGAGACAGAATCTCAGTGTTTCATTCGGGTGGAATTATTTATTCAAATTATTATTCACTGGAAAAAGTTTTCATCTATAATATTCATCAACTGGAACAATAATTTATTACTGCATTCAAGACTACAACCAGATCATTATGTTCAATACTAAAACATGAAATTTGTGATAAAACTTTTCAGAATATTTGGGATTTAATTTGCATTAATACAAGTTCTTTTTAAAAACATTCCCTTGTATTATAGGAAAATAAATTATTTGTTGAATTTTACAAAACTTCACTTTTTTCTGTTATGATGTTTCAGACCACAGATTTGTAAAAGTGTAAAGTAAGTGTAGAATGCCAACACTACCAACCAGGCACCCAGCAGGCTTGTGGAATGTTCACACTATCATCCAGGCACCCTGCAGGTTTGTGGAATGTTTACACTACCATTCAGGCACCCAGCAGGCTTGTGGAATGTTCACACTACCATTCAGGCACCCAGCAGGCTTGTGGAATGTTCACACTACCATTCAGGCACCCAGCAGGCTTGTGGAATGTTCACACAACCATCCAAGCACCTAATGGACTTGTGCAATGTTCACATTATGTTGGTCATCAAAATATTCATAAGGTTACTGCAGATAAATACATGATTTATGTTTATATTTGCAATATGTGTTCCTTTTCAAATTGATATTTATATTTGTATTGTGTGCACCCTTTCAAAGTTATTAATGTTAATATGTGTTCTCTTTCAAATTATTAAAGTTTATATTGACATTATGTGTTCCCTTTCAAACTGATGTTTATATTTGAGGTGTGTGTTCTCTTTCAAATTATTAAAGTTTATACTGAGATTATGAGTTCCCTTTCAAATTAATGATATTTATAATTGTACTATGTGTTCCCTTTCAAATTAATTAATAGTTATATATATATATATATATATATATATATATATATATATATATATATATATATATATATATATATATATATATATATATATATATATATATTGTGTGTGTTCCCTTTTAAATTATTAATATTTAAAATTACATTGTTCCCTTTCAAATTAATTAATATTTATATTTGTAAATTGTATTATGTGTTCCCTTTCAAATTAATTGATATTTATAATTGCATTGTGTTCCGTTTCGAATTAATTGATATTTATAACTGCATTACATGTTCCTTTTCAAATTTATATTTATAACTGCATTATGTGTTCCCTTTAAAATGATTAATAATAATAATTGCATTAAGTTTAACCTAATAAATTATTAATACTTATAATTTCATTGTGTTCCCTTTCAAATTATTAATATTAATAATTTCATAATGCTTTCCCTAATAAAATATTAATATTTATATAAGTATTCTGTTCCCTTTCAAATTATTAATATTTATTCACTTTAATGTCTTTAATCCACTTACAGACTTAATCCACTTTAAAATGCCTTTAATCCACTTTAATGGCTTTAATCCATTTACAGACTTAATCCACTTTAATGTCTTTAATCCACTTGCAGACTAATCCACATCAATGTCTTTAATCCATTTACAGACTTAATCCATTTTAAAATGTCTTTAATCCACTTTAATGTCTTTAATCCACTTTAATGTCTTTAATCCACTTACAGACTTAATCCACTTTAAAATGTCTTTAATCCACTTACAGACCAGACAATACTACAGGATTGATGAAATTTGACCTGGTACTTGCCATTTGCTTTGCTAGCTACACAAGTAAATGTCCATGTTGTCACATGATATCAATAATAAACCCCTTTCCAATATTGTTATAAAAAAAATCCCAAATATTAAATGAAAGTCACATATTGTTTTTATATAAAAACACAAGGTCACAAAATTCTCAATATATTTATTCCAAGAATAACAACCAGATCTTGTCACTTTTGGAGTAGCTTGGAGCAAGTCAAATTCATCAGGAATCAAAAATGTGTCAGTGGTGGTTTTGTTGTATCAAGTGACCATAGTGCTGAAAATGTTCTGTCTGATGCATCTCACTTTGTGATGGTGAATTCCAACTGTTTGAAAGGAAATTTACTCGGACCCTACATCCCAATATAAATGTCCAAATATCAAGAATGGAGTCCAACAGACAACAGCCCAGGAAGTGTCTTTTCACTCATGAACTATCAAATGTCACCAACAAAAGCCTGTTTTTTTTATCTTCGAGTTTCAGCCACTGCTTAATCCAAATATGCTTAAAGTGTGAGCACATTTTCATGCCTAAAATATGCCAGTTGTGTGTTTCACAACCACAGGTAAGCTGTCAATTAGTAGTTTTACTTAAGAGTCATTTCTACTGATAATGAGATTTTAAAAACTGCTATAGAGAGAGAGAGAGAGAGAGAGAGAGAGAGAGAGAGAGAGAGAGAGAGAGAGAGAGAGAGAGAGAGAGAGAGAGAGAGAGAGAGAGAGAGATAAGTACAATTACACAGTCGTAGTACATGTTTCTTGGTAGCAAACTACTAATACTAAAAATAATACATATTAATACAAATAATTTTAAATAACACACAATACACAATTTCAATAGGCACTTTATTGTACATATAATCTTTGGTATAATGAGGGCAAGTCCTGTCACAACACATTGCACCAGCCCTGCTCTGAAATTTGTATTGCATAGGAATTCCTCAGGAAGAGAGACTCATGGGAGTTTGTAGGGTTGTAAAGTGTGTCTGACACCTGTATGTGGAGCCACAAACGGGCTGATACGAGGTATATAGGGACCCTGATAACCAAAACTTGACGAGTATAATCCTGAGGATGCCTTGACAACAAACATCAGCTGATAATGCACCGTATGAAGTGGGTATGAAGTATATGTGGGCATACTAATTGAGTACCTTTAAGTACTGAAACAAATTGGGGTTAAAAGCAAAGTTGTGAAACTTGGCAATGGCCCAAACAAAGTGAAGAGAGCACTGTGACTATGGAACTGTGCGAATTTAACAAATGACCATAATGTACTTATAAAGTCTGATTGTGTGGCAGACCAAATGACCATAATGTAACTATAGTGTTTGACCACTCCAGTGACCTAAGTGTTTAGAGCATCCACCTCTGATGCAGGAGGTTCAGTGTTCAAAAAACCCTGCCAAGTCATACCAAAGACTTACAACCAACATGATTTGCAGCAATTATATGTTTTTTCATTATAATCAGTAACATGTTATATATACCCAATTTCTCCTCATTTTGGGAAAATGATTACTGTATGTATGGCAAAGTAAGAGATAAAAGCTTGCAGCTTAAAATGTAAGCAATGGCAGACTTTCATGGATGGATGATAGTGATGTATGTGTGTGGTGAGATAACTTGTCCCTACAGAATAACTCGTACTGTTTTCAGACCAGAACCAATATTTCATGTTTTATTTTAATGGAGTGCCATATAAACAGCAAAAATGAAAAAAATTGGTTTAAAATAATCTCTACAATCATACTATCTCATTTATACACTACCACATAATTTTCACCTGTTAGTTAAGGGACAACAAATCTATACCCCAACTAGTCCTGGCAAGTAAAACTTGTTGTTGGGCTAGTGCAATTTCATATCAAGCAGACCAATTGTTATATAATAAGGAACAAAGATTCCAAATTGTGATCATTATTTCCGCATTATCCTTGTCAGGCAAGTAGCAGTCAAATTCTGAATTGTCACCATGAATAACCAATGCCATAAAACTATTAGACACACCAGCATAACATACCATCCATAACATACCATCACATAATAATGCACAGCCATAAAAACTATTAAATACTTTAGCATAACATATCACAATTTCACTATATAATACAAAGAACATATCTCATATGATCACTAAAATCTCAAATTCAAACCCATCTGAAAAAATATGTAACTATTTAAATTATGCAATATTCATCTTATTGCAAGCAGCTTGTGGCATATAACAACAACATTTATAATAATAATAATAATAATAATAATAATAATAATAATAATAATAATAATACAAGCAATAACACTAACAATAATAATAATAATAATAATAATAATAATAATAATAATAACAACAACAAAAACAACAATAATAATAACAATAACAATAATACAAAAGGTTCAAATGAATGCTTGCATTAGATTTTCTATATATTTCTATTATTATTGGGGGAAAAACTTGTTTTCTGCAGTAGGTAATAAAAGTTAGGTCAAAGACATGGGCAATGACACAAAACCAAGTGTTAATTAAGACATTGGCAATGCCACACGATGAAGTGTTAGCCTAATCCATGGGCAGTGCCACAAGACCAAGCCTTAATTGAGATATGGGCAATGCCACAAGATCAAGTGTTAACCTAAGGCATGGGCAATGCCACAAGACCAAGTGTTAATTAAGACATGGGCAATGCCACAAGACCAAGTGTTAATTAAGACATGGGCAATGCCACAAGACCAAGTGTTAATTAAGACATGGGCAATGCTACAAGACCACATGTTAATTAAGACATGGGCAGTGCCACAAGACCAAGTGTTAATTAAGACATGGGCAATGCCACAAGACCAAGTGTTAATTAAGACATGGGTAATGCCACAAGACCAAGTGTTAATTAAGACATGGGCAATGCCGCAAGACCAAGTGTTAATTAAGACATGGGCAATGCTACAGGACCAAGTGTTAATCTTGGATGAATGAAGGAACATAAGATTATATATAAATGCAAATGACAACTGTCCATTTGGAAATAAAGGTTTCATTTTAAACCAACCTAAGGCTTCTCCTCTAAATCCATAGGTATGCAGTTTCTCCAGGTCAGTGAAGGCCACTATCTTTGAGGTATAGTGTCTTTTAGCCACAAAGCGCATGTCTGTATGATTGATTCCACAGCCATTGTCACGCACCTCAATCTTGTTTAAACCAAAGCTTTCCTGAAATTATACAAAGTTAAAGGCTGTGAAGCATTTATTTTTTCTTTTGATTTAGAAAAAAATATTTAAGAATAACATAACACCTTTGCAGTCTATAAAACTTTTGTCATTACATACACATACATATTATATATATATATATATATATATATATATATATATATATATATATATATATATATATATATATATTATACAAAGGCAAAAATGCATTAAAATTAAACATAATTTATTTAGCATTAACATTAAGTTGTTTTATGGCAAATCAAAGCAATGCAATACAAATAGGTTATTTGGGCATTGTAATAAATGACCTTGACCAAATGTTGATCTGGACTGGTAGGATGGTAGGATCTGAACTAGCACCCTTTTGACCACCAGTCCTCTATGGTAATCACTAAGCCTCAACAGCTCTATAAAGTCCCATCAATAGTCCCAATGCTATTCATATAGTCCTATTAATAAAAGGGAGTCCTCAACAGATTTTCGCACATTCCTGAGTTCGAGGGATCTATGACAAATCCTATTTCTGCCACAATGATCTGAGACATTCTAACGACCACAAATTAAATAAAACAATAACATACATTAAAAATTAATCCTAGGTGACAATATGGCTACTAGAAGAAAACTTAAAATCTATCAAAACCAAAACTCTTTCACCTTAAGTTATAATAGCCTTTTTTCTATACCCTCTTTAGAAACTTTTCTATTCTAAGCCTTTTAAAGTATATAATATGATGTAGGCAACAAGGTAAGTAGCTCTGAAATTTAAAGTTTCATGTAACTAACCTACCGTGGTATTTCTTTATTTAAATTTTCTCACTGTATTATATAGTAAACAGCTAGAAATTAATTACAACAGAAGACCCTGAAAATGTATTAAACAAACTAAACAAAAACAGAAAATTGAGTTTGATTTTACCAGGTTAGCGTAGTTTCAGTTTAAACATAATTTATTACCACAAACATGAAGAAATGGAGTCAGGCTAAATGTTTTCACAACTCAGAATAAGCCTTTCCCCTACAATCAATAAGAAATTGATACAAATAAACAAAATATGACTTCAATTTATTACAAGCAAACATGTATGGTTCTGATTAAACAGGTAAGAAGCAGAAAGATATTAATAAATTAATGATCATGGCAAAAATTGGAAAAGAGTAATACGTGTACACCAAAATGAATACAGTAGTGGCTAAAAATAAAGAACATTGTATCTTTCTTTATCAAACAACATAAACTTAGTAAAAATTTTGAATAGTCTTCAATTATGTAAGCATTTTGTCTTTAATATATTATTTGGAACAATTATGATAAGCGTTTCATGTCTTTAATGTATTATTTGCAACAATTATGATAAGCGTTTCATGTCTTTAATATATTATTTGCAACAATTATGATAAGCGTTTCAGGTCTTTAATGTATTATTTGCAACAATTATGATAAGCATTTCATGTCTTTAATGTATTATTTGCAACAATTATGATAAGCGTTTCATGTCTTTAATATATTATTTGGAACAATTATGATAAGCATTTCATGTCTTTAATGTATTATTTGCAACAATTGTGATAAGCGTTTCATGTCTTTAATATATTATTTGCAACAATTATGATAAGCGTTTCATGTCTTTAATATATTATTTGCAACAATTATGATAAGCATTTCATGTCTTTAATGTATTATTTGCAACAATTATGATAAGCGTTTCATGTCTTTAATATATTATTTGCAACAATTATGATAAGCGTTTCATGTCTTTAATGTATTATTTGCAACAATTATGATAAGCGTTTCATGTCTTTAATGTATTATTTGCAACAATTATGATAAGCGTTTCATGTCTTTAATATATTATTTGCAACAATTATGATAAGCGTTTCATGTCTTTAATATATTATTTGCAACATTTATGATAAGCGTTTCATGTCTTTAATATATTATTTGCAACAATTATGATAAGCATTTCATGTCTTTAATATATTATTTGCAACAATTATGATAAGCGTTTCATGTCTTTAATATATTATTTGCAACAATTATGATAAGCGTTTCAGGTCTTTAATATATTATTTGCAGCAATTATGATAAGCGTTTCATGTCTTTAATGTATTAGAAGGTCAGCATGATACTGTTAGGGACGACACCAAATACAATTTTATGAAATTAAAAATATTCACGAAAATCTCATTTATAAGGCAAGGTAGACCAAACATTTTCTTCATAAATTCTATGACATAAAGCACTTTTAGTAATTACAGTCACAATCCTCCTTGCATTTAATTATAGTTTTTCTAATTTAAGAAAGACTTGAGCCAACAGCCACATCATACAACTTCAGGTTATACTAGTTCAACTATGAAAGTTGTATGACATACATTTTCAAGCTATAGTAATGCAAAAAGGATAAATGCATCTCGGGAAATGTGTGAAAAACTATTTGTCTTTAAGATTCATTCATTGGGAGATATTTTTTTTAGAAAGTGGGATGACATGTACTCCAAGAATAAAAACCGGGTGTTGACCTCATTTCTGACCTGGCTTCAGAGTTGTAAACAAGCTTTTAAAATGATTGGTTGATTTCAAGGACATTATGGAACTTTGTTATAAACATATTTCTATTTTTAGTTGGGTCATACGGTGTGTACGAGATTTTTTGAACGTAAATTTGTTCTAAAAGATTCTAGAAGATCATGTGACCCCTTGTTTACATAAAAACAGGTATATAAATTATGTTTTGGAGCGAACTATTTAGTAGAAGTTGGGCTGTTAGAATATTAAGTTGTGTCGTTTTGAGTTATTTTAAATTACTGAAAATTATTTCAATTCATTTGGATCAAGAGGATTTATTTTGTTATTTATCTGGAAAATAATTGTGCTCATTGAATTTCATAAGACCAGAACTGACTTTATCATGTGACATCATCTTCAATCTTGGATGCTTCACTAAGATTCGAACTGGGAATTATGTGGACATTTTATTACCAGGACTTTTGCAATTTCTCTAGTGGATTATATTTTGAATTACTTTTGGAATTGATTCTTAAAACCATAATTTTTCTTTTCTGGAAAATATTTGTGCTCAATAAATTGTTTATTAAGTTTTTACAAGCTTGTTATTTTCACTCTTTCTATGTTACTGTTTATTCGAGCCTAAGCATGCAACACTATACAACAGTATATAATATGTATATGTGTTATTAATTACTTCTTTATTTGTCTCTCAGTTTGCCTAATGCTTTCCTATACATCCATTATTGATCTTCATGTCCTTGCTACATGCCGTTTTGTGATGGTGCCACATATTTTGATGCCAATACTATAAATGTGAAGCGTATCGTCCATGCTATACAACAGTATATAATATTTGTATGTATCTTATTTAGTATGTCTTCATTTGTATGTCTATGTGCTTGATACATTCATACACAAACATTATTTGTCTAGGCAGATAAGTCATACCAGTCGTAAACAACCACAAATTTGATTAGACAATTTTGATAACAAAATTCCGATGATCAATGTCCCTGCACCCTCTATATGCTCATAAAGAACTATACAAATTCCAGCTTTCATTAGCCCATAAAAAAGTACAATGATTGTTACATGAACATGTGAGGCAGTCTTGTTGAGTATATCAAGGGCCCTTCTTGTGGCCAAATTTTCCCCACTTATTCTCTCAACATTGTTCTCTAAATAAAGTTATTTCAAGAAGAAAAAAATGAATAAATATATAAAACTAATAATAAAAATGCCGCATTAGTTTTACACATGAAACTTACCTGTCCAGGTGCATGAGTGGACCATTCTTATGGACAATTATCCACTCTGTGGGAAGGTGTATTTACATCAGTGGACGAGATTTTTCAAAACAAGAATGTACAATCTATTTGATAGCAACAGGTTATGTTATTTCTGCTATTGAAATGTGATTTGCCAAAAACGATCTGCACTATGGAATATTCCCATGCAGATCATGCTTTTATTTAACTTCAGTGTTCACTCTTTATCTACTAACATTTATTACAATACATGTAATTGCAATTTTTTTTCCTGAATTAATTTTCAAGCTAATAATTTATTAATTGAATGACAAAATGTGTATCAGTATAAAGATAGTCCTTGAAATCAGGGGCAGATCCAGCCCAGAAGCAAGGAGGGATTATCTTATGGACGTTTTGTGATAATCTCATTAAACTTTGGTAAAACAGCAAGCACTAGTATTATTGATCAAACTGGTAAAATTAAATTCCATTTTTTAGAATGTGTTATGATGACAATGTTTGTTTAAATATTAATTGATATCAAACTTGATTTATTTTAATATATTTCTCTGGCCAAACCATCTGGCTAGATGCATTTCAAATGCACTGCATTATTGGGTTGCAAGGTCTGCTGTGAATCCAAATACTTGAACTTTAGTTCAACTAGATGGAGATATTAAAAGTTAATTACAGATAAATTACAAATAATCTAAAAATAAAATTTTATTATCCATTATTGGCATTCTGAAAAATATACAATTCATTAGGCCACTAACACTTAACTTATAATAACGCTATCTTGTTGAACTGAAATTCAAAGTTCAAGTAAAATCTACTTAATACACCCATTTTATTTCTTATGCTGCCCAATAAAAGTCAACAGTACATAAACTACTGATTAATCATAACCTTTTTAGTTTTACTTTGAATGCCAAATTGGTTTCATCTGGAAGTACTTTTGACAAATAAGAACAGCTCAAACTGCCTGATGTTCAACCTTCCAAAAGAATGTCCAGGAATTCACAATAAGACCAATTAAAAACTGCTAAGTGTTGAAACCATCAAATCAGCCACTTTAACTTTGGATGCAATATTGGCACTATTTGTATTTATGACATAGTAGCCACCATTAAAAGCCTTTAGGTGAAATACCATTCAAAAGACTTTCATCACGTTCTTTGTGTATTTGAGGTCAGCTCAGAACAATTTTCAGTTCTGCACCAAGCATTCCAAGAGAAGGAAACAGCATACCCAACCATCCATTTTTTTAAATACCTTTTTAGGGGTCGGGGACTAAATATTTTAAAGAGACAAAGAAAATGTTAATACTTATTGCATAGGCAGTGCTAATAAAATAGAGATAAGCTAGGCTCTGTCATGAATGTGAGTGTACAAATTCATGGCAATCCTCCATGTAGTTTAGAACGAGTAGTGATAACAAGCCTTTGCTAACAGATGGACATCAAACAGGACATCCCATAAACTTCTGGTCATCTAGCAGGCCAAAATGCAACTGACCAGCCATATCCACCACAGGATATATCTTTATGCAATGTAAACTCTATTTTTGAACAATCACAAGGGTGATTATGATTGAAATATACTGAAAACCACCCACTGCTGGCTTAGAATCACAATCACATGTTTTCGACTGCCTCCTAGATACTTTCTAAAACTCATTATGCAGTTGTACCTGATATGGTTAAGTTACTGAAATAATGTATATTATTATTCAGTTTGTATCATTTTTACAAACAAGAATTAATATTTTATTTAAGACCATAAATAGACAGAGAACATGATCACATTGACGTACACTGGCCTGCCCCACCCCCACCCCACAAAAAAACATCTGTTTTAGCTCAACAGTCGTGCAATTATTGTAAAAAGTGGAATTATCTGATCGTAAATTTTCACAATTTCCAAAGTTAAATTACCAATTTAACTTCCAAAGATGTTGCCCCAGCATCCAGGGAATTCTCTACGAGTTCCTTGACAACACTATACACTGATGTGATCACTTGGGAACTACCAATCAAGCGAACAGTTGCCAATGGCAGCGCTTTTAATGACGGCTCTGCCATTATGCGTAAGAAGAATCAAAGCAACTAATCAATATTGCGGCAGTTAAATATGAATTTCATGTGAGACACCACTTCAATAATCATGTAATACACTACTTTAATACAATCATCTTCCCGCCATTTTTGTTTACTTTCTATCATTCGGAGCAACATAGGTGCAGTTAATTAGTAAGTCTACTTGCGCACCCGTGATCAATTGACTGTAACACATATAATACATGGATCTAAGTTATTTCAATTCTCTTTTTAAATTCAGTGAATAAATTTGCACAAACTGAAATAGAATATCCATAGCAAATATTTATTTGGTTTCTCTATTTCGTAAAGTTAATGATAAATAATTCAAAAATTGATTTATATTTATAAACTGCTTTATTTATTAATTACTTTGGTGTTTGTTTTTTTCTTTTCACTTTTTCTTTGTTCATCTTTTTGGGGAAATAAACACGTCATGTCTGAATGAAACTTCAATCATTTTATAAATAATAATAAAGAGCACGACCATGCAAGATTTCAAATGACAACATCAAGATTCGATAGTCATCGAATTGTTGTTGTTTGTGGCTCAATGTCATTTCTTTTTGGCGCAAGATAGGCTTTACATGGCAGCCAGTGTAACTCGTTGAGGAGGAACCCAGAAAACCCCCGGTAAGAACCTCCGACCCAAAGGAAGATACTGGCAAGCTCACATACCCACATTAGCCGAGGCCGAGACTCGAACCCACACGGACAGAGGTCAAATGGTTGTGATCCGGGGAGGCGGGCCCTTTGGACCATTTAGACACCACGACCTCAGTCAGCAAGTAAAACAACGATGACGGACCTGATCGATGAAAGACAGATAAAAAAAACAAAAAACGCAAGGTGTACAACGTGATTGCTTTTGGCCTAGCGGGACAATTATATGAATCAAGAAATTACTCTTCAACATGACTGCCATGTTTGTTTAGGTTATTTTGGGGGTGGATGTGGGCAGAATCTTCCAAAGTTTGCAGAATGGAACTACCGGTATTTGAATTATGGTTGCGATCTATTGTACTAGTCATAATGCTCTGGAAAGTATTCAGATTAAGGCTTGTAGACTTGACTTCTAGTATGGAATTCTGGTTTTCGATTTTAAACAAAAATGATTCTATCCAAAGAGACTAGTATGTAATATACAAATGTTAGTGACTGTAGGCTATGTAGTCGTTTACTTTTTAAATTAACTTTAGATGCGACAGTCGTGTATATAACCAATTTGTAAAGAAATAGGCACACGACAGTTGGATCAGATTCGCCGTGATATGACTATGTAGCTGACAGGAGTCAATATAACAATATACACGCGCGTATCACAGAGTTTGGATGATTTGCTTATATATTTGGTTCATATGAACTCTGTTTAATATTCGATTCAACTAAATCAGTATAACAATTGTTTGCAACTTGTCCACCTCATGGTTTTTATAATTACTAAAAGTTCCGAATGATCATTTGATTTACCGTTTATATTTTCAAGTGCGAGAAAACGGGAAGACAGGGGTCAATCCTAAAGATAAGAGGCGCTCCACATATGCTATGAACTTCTGAGAAAGATGCGGGAGTAAGGTGAAGTTGTTTATATTCGCAACATGCACAATGTCTTGAACGTTGGTATACTTATGTCACTATCATATATGGTGGCTGAAATTTCTTTGGATATTGTAGCTTTGATAACTGTATATATAGGATATTATCTAACAATGGAAACTGATTAGTAATAGTATACATCTTTTTTTAAATATCCAGTATAAAAAGTAAAGGAATTCTTTCTTTAAACATAAAACATATGAAAAATACGAAACTGTAGAGCACCACTTTAAATCTTCTCAAGTGCACCCATTTTGACTACTTAGGCCGTTTGTCACCATTTTCCAAACAGTTATCAACTGAGAAGTTATGCCTAGTGGAACTGTTTTCATTCGTAGCCTTCCAGCCAGTCTAATTTTAACTGCATTTCTAGAAATAACATAATGGACCGAATATATTGTTTCTTTTTTTGCCAGACATTTACGGGGAAGAAACTGTATAATTTATTGTAAATTACAGATCCCACAAACATACGAGATAGTGCCATATTACGGGAAGAACCCAAGTCTGCATACCAATAAATAAGTGGGGATGGGACAGGCCCGCACATTGGGGGGGGGGGGGGGGGAACCATGGCACTTGGCAGGGGCCCGAGCTAGATAGATATAGAGATATACGCACATATTTGAAACACGAAAGGGGCCCGAACTCTGTCAGGTGTCTGGGGCCCAGAATTTCCTAGGTGCGGGCCTGGATGGGAAAACGGCAGACACTAAAGTAGCTATGTTACCAGGGCCTATCTTGACCTTTTACTATATTTAGGTCATTGTGGCGACTTTCACTTCTTAGCTTTAACAATGTTTTAGTCATATCGTTACGATGTCTGCAGTGAGGCAGTTTATAGTGATGTCTAGCACTGAAACATCATGCCGCATGATGTATGGTTCTGGAGCGTGCATTCGCTCACGTGATTTGTTGACCCAATTTGAACGGAAGTGGCGCTAGCGCAGGGTAATTTCCGGTTAATTGGCAGATCTCGTTTACGTAATCATTGCGAAGCATTTATTTTTGCAGTATATTATCTAACAAATTTACTTGAAGTGCTCCAAAGAAAGCTGACTCGTCAGATAACGGGAAACTACCAACATATCTTGCAAGATTGATTCATAACGTCCTTCACCTGATACCGACATTATTATGTACGTGCACAAAGTACGCACTTTTGCAACACAGACCCGCACATCTCTCTCTCTCTCTCTCTCTCTCTCTCTCTCTCTCTCTCTCTCTCTCTCTCTATATATATATATATATATATATATATATATATATATATAGTGCCGTCAGCCTTGTACTGTCATTAAAATAAAAGAAAGAAAATAAGAAACATTTCACAACATATGTGCCCCCCCATAATTCGAAATAAATATAATTTAGTAAGCAGTGTTACATGCATATATATATATATATATATATATATATATATATATATATATATATATATATATATATATATATATATATGAGCTAACAATAAGGATAAAAGGTGGGATATAAAATGTGGGAAACAGTTATCACATGTATGGTAGCTTGAAACAATATTTCAACTATTAACATAAATTCGCACCCATTTTATGCTTTGTTAGTTATATAACAAAATAGGGCATTGTTTCGTTGTTAATCATATGCTAGTGCTTTCACTCACTGTAGAACAGGTGGTTTCTTTGATTATCTCAAAGAGGCCTGAATCTGACCTTTAGTAATTGTGCAGTTTGGGTACAGATGACCGAATAAGAAAAAGCGCTTGTTGGGGGGTGGGGGTGGAATAAAGCACTCCACAGGGAGAAACAGTGTTTTTTTTGAGAATTTTACATGTATTGGATAAAACAAATCAGTGAATATTTAGTGAAAATGATGCTTAAATATGCCGGCAAAAAACTTGCCAATGGTAGAACTCAGTTTTCGGATTCAGTCTCCCAACTTGTTTTTTTAACAGATTAAATTTTGGCATAAAAATCTAGAATAACTGATTGGCATTAACTAAAATTATTCTAAAATTATTCTATGACTCATTGATATCTTTGGAAATCTTTAAATACATTTGAAACTTCAACTCAGAAGGGTCATTTTTTCATTGGGAAGTATTCGGATTTCTTGAAATTATTGGAGTTGAAAGGACTTTTATGAAATAGGAATTCATTCACCATGCTGGAAATTTATATAATTCTTTCAATCCTGTATTTTTAGAAATTATTTTCAATTATGCCAAACTTGTTTGTTTTGCTATTTCTTCATGTGTAGTTAAGTCCTTGGAGCCATAACAGGGCTTGATGGCAAAAGTAAAAGATCAATGAGCAAAATTACCATATATTATTTACCCTGCCTGGATTCCTTCATGGAGACACAAGAATTGACAACTTGTGCCTGAACTCTTTACCTTCTTCAAGTACCTGCTGCCCTGCCTACTAAGCCCGATAAGCAGCCTGCCTTCTAGCAGCTGTTTGTAGGCTGAACCCCAGAGCATCATAATGGCTGTCTCAATGAGAGCTTCTAGAATTATTGCACATATTGTCTACATATTTTATATCAATCTTATCCCATGCAAACTATGTAATTTAATGAAAAATAAATTTTTAAATACTTACCAATGATTTGTGCCACTAAATTTCCACCAAGAAATACACATAATCCATAGGAATCAATATTTAGATTCACATATTCATAATAAAAAAAATATACATTGAGATATCTGTTGTGTTTATAGTGTATATTAAAATATTTTTCTCCCCACTATTTTGCACAACAATATCTTCACTATTTTATTGCAGATTGGGTAATTTTTTTTATGATACTTACTGAAGCAATCCCTGTCTATACACAATTTAACTGGAATTTGCATTACACTAAAAATGACATGTATTCCAAGAAATTTCATCATTTCGGCAACCGATGGCGATGTAGGGGACGACTTGGGATCCGGCTTCTCATCAATTTATTTTCCATCATATCTGTTTCATATACCTGTACATGTAACTTAACTGTTTTTTTTTTCAGGAAAAAAACAAAAAGAACCCTCACATTTTCTTCTAAAATAAGTGCTGGCCCTGAAACTGCTGTAAAGTCGTCTATGTTTACCGGTCTCATGTGTTTCGACCAGATTTGATCGTCACACATTTCATTCTCATACTCAAATAAACCTGAAATGTCAGGTGTTGAAATAGGACTTATACTAGTGGCTGTTCCTTTATATTGAATCTGATTAAAATCAATGTCATTTGCAATGTCATCACTTTCAAATCCTTCAAACTATCATCAGAATCGTCGTCAGAATACACGAATGTTGCCATTTTGTTTTACTTTCACAATTGACCTTGTTTTCAATCGGATTTCCCGCTAATATGCTGTAAAACTACTAATAGAATACTTTCATCATCTTATATAAGATCTATTTTCATTGACTAAATATTTTAAAAAAGAACGGATGTTTGTAATTTTATCCAATACAAAACCTTAATATGAAACGTGTATATGATCTTCTGGGGTTTCCCAACCCTTGGCCGGAAACGCATGTATGAGCCAGCGGGACAGAGAGAGTATTATTAGAAGCTTATATATGCGTCTGTGGGGTCACAAGGCTATATTTTTGGTCGCATATATGCTTCAGCAGAAGGTAAAGAGTTAATATATCACAGAACATTGCTTTAACTTTGTATCATATCAGCACAATGAATGCCCAAGTTTCCAGGAGTTGTGAAATTTTGGTGAACTTTTCTTTTGACCCATCACTATATGTAGATTATGTTCGACTGTCAGGTATAACATCAGGTTCAGTGACTGTTGTCTGATGAATTTGCACTAAATCCAAATGCTGTTAATTTTGTTAGCTTACTTTAAGGATACGACAATGAACATCTGACTTACATTTACCCATGATAAAGATGCATTGTTGACAGTATATAATTCTGATTGAGATTTGTTCCATTTGCTTTATATTTATACACAGCCACACATAGATTCCTGTGCATTATGTCTTATTTGTAGTGTCCTTTTGTGGTCCCTTCGAATGTCTCCACTCAAAATCCATGATTGTGTACAAAATGGTTAAGAGGTGATTCCTTACTGTAGACATTTGAGAGGCACATATCCAGATGCATTAAGAATGGAAATTTGGGATCTTTTCCTTAAGAAACTTTATGAAATATTACAAACCTTAATTCAAGGCTAATGTTTCATTCTTGATATAAACTGGATATTAAAACAAAAGAGACCATGGGCCTATATTTATTGAAATGACCTCACCTTGTGTAAAATAGTAAAACACATAAAAGCTGATGTGGTTGTGTATGTGTGTTCAAATATATCCATCTTTTTTATTCAGCTGGGGCACAATGTAGATGCATAACAAACTTAGAGTATGTTTGACATCACACATTTCTGACTGTTGCTACGTTTTCCGTAGTTGTTAAGAGAGTTGGGATGCTATTAAGTTTATAGGTCTATAATCTATGAGCAAACAAGATATGGCAGACATTTTGAAATCCATCAGTCTCATGACTTACAAGATATGGCAGACATTTTGAAATCCATCAGTCTCATGACTTACAAGATATGGCAGGCGTTTTGAAATCCATCAGTCTCATGACTTACAAGATATGGAAGACATTGAAATCCATGCCTCATGACTTGCAAGATATGAAGAAATTGAAATCAGTCAGTCTCATGACTTACAAGATATGGAAGACATTGAAATCCATGCCTTGTGATTTGCAAGATATGGATGACATTTTGAAATTAATCAGCCTTACAACTCACAAGATATGGAGGGGGCCCGAGTGGTCTAAGGCGCTCTCCGTTATGGATCACTGCCATCTCACCTCTGTCTGCGTGGGTTCAAGTCTAAGATTCGGCTAATGAAGTTATGTGAGAAAGCTTGCCAGTAGCTTCTCGTGGGTCGGTGGTTTTTCCCAGGTTCTTCCTCCACCAATAATACTGGCCGCCATGTATAGCCTATTGTGTGCTGAAAAATGGCGTTAAACCCCAAAACAACAACAACACAAGATATGGAAGGCATTGAAATCCATCCTTCAGTATTTTGACTCAAAAGATTTGGAAGACTGGGGGAACAAATCAGTTTTGTGACTAGATATATGGAAGATATTAAAATCCATCAGTCATGTGACTAAAATGATGTGAAAGACATAGAAATCCATCAGTCATGTGACTAAAATGATGTGAAAGACAGAAATCCATCAGTCATGTGACTAAAATGATGTGAAAGACATAGAAATCCATCAGTCTTGTCACTAAAATGATGTGAAAGACATAGAAATCCATCAGTCATGTGACTAAAATGATGTGAAAGACATAGAAATCCATCATTTAGTCTTTTAATGCAAAACATATATGGAAGACATTGAAATATGTCAGTCTTGTGCTTCAATAATGTTGAAGACATTGAAATTAGTCATGTGGCTCAATAAATATAGACGACATTGAAATCTGTCAGCCTTGTGACTCAATGAAAATGGATTACATTGAAATGTGTTAGTCGTGTGACTTATTGTGATTTAACTGTACATGAGTTTTATAAATGTTTTATAATAGAGGTTGCTGGGATACAATATTCCAGATGTGGTCAGACAAGACCTATAAAGGTGTAATATGATTTTCTATGTCTTGCCAAAAAATGCCTTTTTATGATCCAAAATAATTGATTGACCTTTTTAACATGAATGGCACTTGTTTGAACAGTTTCAAGTCAAATATTACAGGGATATCAAAGTCACTGTCTCCATAAATCATCCTCATACATTATATGTATAGATTCATTTTATTCTTGTTGCCACAATTCAAGACTAAAAACTTGTGAAAGTGGTACTAACAGCTGCCTCACTTGGTGCTGCTTTAAGAGGTTAGTGTTAGGACTGATAAGCCTGTTACTGGATAATGTGACTGGGTGGGACTTGATGCCACATGTCTGTAGTATGTGACTGGGTGGGATTTGATGCCACATGTCTGCAGTATGTGACTGGGTGGGACTTGATGCCACATGTCTGCAGTATGATGCCCTGACATCATGTTAAAGTGCAACACTTCAGACATCATAGCATTATGACTTCAATTGTTATATTAAAATCCAAAAACACTTCAAACTGCCAATTATTTCCCTATTGACACAGATTTTGAATATCTTCTCTCAGAATATAAAATCCATAGCTGGCTCTTGAGTTTGAGAAACCTTTATCATCATGAGATTTATGTTTACTGCTGCATGCTATGTTGCCATTAACATAGTTGAAAAGAACTGTACGCAATCCAACCCAAATTACATTTGTCAGTCCTGCATTGTGAAGATTCAGCTAAATCAGTGACAAGTTTAAGATTTCTTACTCATTTTCAGATGAACCTATAAGAATGAATGTGGGCGTTGCCCGTAGTGATGACAATCCAACCCACTACTACTTTAGTCAGCGTGGTATGTGGGTCTCCTATATTCTTATTATCTTCATGGCCCACTTGCTGATCCTCAGTATGCCCTTCTTCTCGACACCTGTGGCCTGGACACTGACAAATGTTCTCCATGATGTTGTAAGTATTTACACCAGTAGTTAATTATCATGAGCAGGAAATTTTTGTAAATTTATTATGTTTTTGGAGAGAGAAAAATCTCAAAAATTTAAATCTAGAAGCGCTTTTTTTAATAAGCATATAAAACTGAGTATGATAACTTGGTATGGGAAAATTCTACTTTATTTTGTAAAGAACACAAAGGGTACCATTCCACTTGTGTGAGAATACCTGTCATTTATCTACACACCACTACACTGTGTAGTATCCATATTTAGTTGTTTAGCCTAGTCTAGTCACACACAGCTTCATTTTGCAGCAATGGCAGAAATATAAGACTCATAATAATCAGTGACCATGATGTTCCTCTTTGTGAATTCAGTCTTTGATCTGTACATTATTTAAAATGATATTTGATTTACGGAGTCGCATGGTTTAGTTAGACTGGTTACATGGCCTAATGTGAATGTTTGATTTATAGAGACTCATGGTTTAGTTAGACTGGTTACATGGCCTAATGTGAATGTTTGATTTATAGAGACTCATGGTTTAGTTAGACTGGTTACATGGCCTAATGTGAATGTTTGATTTATAGAGACTCATGGTTTAGTTAGACTGGTTACATGGCCTAATGTGAATGTTTGATTTATAGAAACTCATGGTTTAGTTAGACTAGTTACATGGCCTAATCTGAATGTTTGATTTATAGAGACTCATGGTTTAGTTAGACTGGTTACATGGCCTAATGTGAATGTTTGATTTATAGAGACTCATGGTTTAGTTAGACTGGTTACATGGCCTAATGTGAATGTTTGATTTATAGAGACTCATGGTTTAGTTAGACTGGTTACATGGCCTAATGTGAATGTTTGATTTATAGAGACTCATGGTTTAGTTTAGAGCTGTACCGATTAATTGCCCGTACGCGTAATCGGGCCGATTTTTAACACAATCGGTATAATCGGGAATCGGCAAAAATAATCGGTGCCGATGCAAATGATTTTTTTAAATAACCAATTTTTCCTGATAAAAGTTGTATATAGAGTCGCGTTTTTACTGACCGTAACTTAATCCTTTGTAACACTAGAGCTCAGGATATATGCAGTATGCAAACAAGTTGCTCATTAACTAACACTACTGTATAGTCGAATAACCATATATCGAGATAAACACATCAAACCATCAATTAATCTTTTGTAACAAAGAGATTGCTCTATTAAAGTATTTAAAAAGAATTTATCTTGCTGCCAGTTGTGCGAAATTTTCAACTCCAGCGTCCGGTAACATTTGTAAACTGCAGTAAACCAGACTAAAGTACATGTCGCTAACCGCCATTGTAGTGCCAAAGTCATGTGAATAGCCAGTAAGATTAACATCAAAGGGAGTAATGATGGATATATACACAGTCAATTTTGAGGTTTGTGTTTTTTCTTTATCTTTATGAAAACTCGCAAAACACCGATAGTCCTTATGTCCCAGTGAGAAATTGTTTGAAAGGGCTTCAGTGTAGGTTTGAGTACATCGTCTGTCTTTCAGTTAATCCATAATGCCTGGAGGGTGAACGAACTCATTGTCTTTAATACTAGAAAGTGAGAATCATTTCCGGATTTTTTAAAATTATTTTTTATTTCTTTTCTTAGTGTTTCATCAAGCCACCATCTGGCAGAAGGGGCGGTCTCTCATAAGTCATATTAGGTTTTACTGTACCTTTGAAGCACCGACATATGCTAAACAAATAAAACAATTCTATATCAATGTTTTACAATTATCTGATGATGCCGCAGCAATAACGAGTATTTGTTGTTGTCAAAGCAAGCCGATGACCTTTGCTCATAGAAAGTCGGCAATAAACTCAAAAGCATTGCCTCAATTTACATAGTGATTAGAACATATTTATTGTGCCGTGAAACTTTCCTGTTTGTGACTATCACATATATTGAAAATGAGTAACTCATGAGAGGTGATTCGTAGTAAATGAAACAACTATTACAGTTTTGCTGAAATTTTATCTGAAAGAATACACTTTGGTCGAAACAACGAATAAAGCAAAATCTGCAACTAATATATTTGGGAATAAAAAAGGATTTAAGTGACGCTATGCACACTTTGCACTGTGTAAGTACTGTACATTATAGTATATGGTCTCCCTGGTAAACTCGACCGACCCGCGAATTATGAAGGCTGTGTTTTACCTTTATGCAATTTCGTGTTGTGGAAATCAGAAAATATGCACATGCAAAATAATCGGTCTCGTAATCGGTATCGGCAATTTTGATAATCGGCTATACGCGGTATCGGCATAATCGGCAAAAAGTGACATCGGTACAGCTCTAGTTTAGTTAGACTGGTTACATGGCCTAATGTGAATGTTTGATTTATAGAGACTCATGGTTTAGTTAGACTGGTTACATGGCCTAATGTGAATGTTTGATTTATAGAGACTCATGGTTTAGTTAGACTGGTTACATCTTGAATTGTTGTTTCACAAAAAGTTTTGAGTTGTTTTACTTTGATTAAAATCATGAAACAATGATTATATTGAGGTAAGCACTTGGCAAGAGCTTTGTGTAATCTTTCACTAGAAGCAACCAAAATATCCTGTCCTTATTATTCATCAGTGATATAACACTTTAGCATGAAATCTTACCATAATCTTTGAGATATCTCTGAAACTGTTTCTGATAACTGTATAAAAGTTTAATTACTAGCGACTTTGTCTCAGCTGATGTGAAAATATTTCTGCAAACTTTGAAAGTTTTGGCTTGTATAGAGCTGTGATTCTAGATTATTTACTCTGAAAGTAATATAGTTTGGCTTGGGTGGACCTCTTCCATTCAAAACCATTGGCCTGTTGTCTCTCTTCTTTTCTAAGAATAGTAAGTTTCAATAGTTAGGCTACCATATTTTCCGGCCTGTAAGTCGATTCTGAGTATAAGTCGAATTCACCAATTTTGTAAATTTTCCATCCTTCATCCATATATAAGTCGATTCGGAGTATAAGATGGGGCCAGGTTAATATCTTGGCTTTGTATTTTACAATAGTTATGGTATCATTGTATGGAATTCCATATTACCGGCAATCGTGAAATTGCATTACCAATGCTAACATGCTTGTGATTTTACTTCCGAACAAATCACTGCTATATTCTGTTATCAATTGACACAGCTGAATAAACAGTCCATGCTTCTTTTATTATAATTGAATGCACATCCATGTTGTAGTTCATTTTATTACCTGTAGTTACAAACGTAACTTATAAAAACTTGTCATTTTATATCGTAAGTTTGACACAATCCATATATAAGTCGATTTAGAGTATAGGACAAAGACCTGACTTTCAAGTCAGAAAGTATCGATTTATAGGCCAGAAAATACTGTAGTTTCCATATTGAGCTCCAGTGGCCTTGAAAATAAAAATCAATCAGCCTTTGAAGGGGAGATAACCTTAATTGCTATTATTAAGAAGAAATACTTAAACTGATTTGTTCTCTTGCTGTAATATGACAGCATTGTTTTTCTTCCCACAGTGCGTCACAATAGTAGGACTTGCTCTTGATAAGTAGTTCATGATATATTATCACTTAAAATAATTTATAAAATCAATTTCTGCTAAAAAGAGAAGAAATGATTTTAAACATTTAGGATTGCATGCATTTAGAGAGATACTGGTTATAGCCTTGTCCTGTTTCTGAATTGACAATTTCCAGTCAAGGGACAAAATAGTAAAAACTACACCCCCTATTTAGTTTGGTTTTATATTTATATTATGACAAAATATTTAAATAAGACATAAAAAATATGCTAAGCTCTGGATAACTAGCTTGTTTTTGCAACATTATTCCTGACTGACATAAAATTTACTTTTCCTTGTCTTAAAAGTGTGAATTGTCTTAGTTCTTAGCTTTATTTAACGTTAATGAACACTTGCAGAATTGTCTAACATCCCACAATTAGCAATGCTTTACATCCCACAATTAGCAATACTGTACATCCCACAATTAGCAATACTGTACATCCCACAATTAGCGATACTGTACATCCCACAATTAGCAATACTGTACATCCCACAATTAGCGATACTGTACATCATTTTCATTTAACAATTCTCTGCTTTTGCTTTCCATTGCACAACAATAAAGCCAAAGAGTGATGGGTGACCCAGGTTATATTGGTATTAGCTTGTGATAATAAAAAACGGATCAATATATTGTAATTTATGTTCATTCTTGGATCCTGTTTAATATCCTGTATTATCAAAACCCTCCAAATCTTACGTGTTCTCAGTGCCTAGACACAAATTAACAGACTGAACATACTGTTTTTATTTTTACTAGGCAATGTTCATCATCCTGCATGTGACGAAGGGAACTCCATGGTTGACACTTGATGCAGGAAAAGCCAGGACAGAGACACAATGGGAACAGATTGATAATGGAGACCAGTTCACACCCACCAAGAAGTTTCTAACAATAGTTCCCATGGCACTGTAAGTAGGGTGGTGGGATGGGGTTCTTCATGGATTATGGACTTAAGTTCACAGTATAGGTTGCGATGGTGATTTTCATGTATTGTTTGTTAAGACCATTAGTTCACAGTATAGGTTGGGATGGGGATTTTGGAGGTAGAAGATGATCGCTCCAATCTGCTAGATCGGCAGAAACTCTTTCATTTTCGCTATCAGCATCCTTTTCTTCTGACGATTCAATCTCAAGAATCTTCAATGTCCCTTTCGAAATCTCGCAAATTATCCAACTGTCGAACATATCTTTCCTCTACTTACTCAATATTTTCAAGATCAAACCCGAGAAACTCCCCATTTTCGCCCTCACCGCCATAAAAAATCACTCGTGCTTCCGCCATCATTTTACGATTTTTCAAAAACTATTGGCCTAAAGATGACATTGGTTAAATTTCATTAATAGATTATTTGCTGGGCAGTGTGCAGGAGGATATTTTAGTACAGTGGAACCCCGCTATAAAGCGATGATCGGGGTCCATAAAATCGGATCGCGTTAAAAGCGGGGTCGCGTTAATGCGGGGTTTTACAATATTTAACTTTTTTTCTGAGAACATATACGTGTATACATGTACAATGATCAAAAGTCAGCTTATCATCAGATGAATATTAACTGGAATGCATTAATTAAGATATATTCAAAATAATCGATGGCTAATATATTTATAGGTTATTACTGTGCATTAAAAACATTTACTAATTTTTATTTGTTCGAACGATAATACAGATTGAGCGATAATACCAGACTATAGCTATATCATGAAAAGTTTATCAATATCGTAAGCTACCGTGCCGTCGTGGCATGCAGTTCATCCATAATGGATGTAATTTCATTGAAAATCGTACAGATTTAAAATATTCAATAATTTTGTAATAGTCTGAATTCGTCGTGTAAAATATAGGATGAACAAAATATTGAAACCATTTACTTGCCGTCTCATATCGTACGGTCATTGCATGCAGCTATTCCTGGGTCTACATACGGTGTCTGTATTTTATCATATGTGACAACTGCAAGAATAATTAACAATCAACCCATGATTTCAGCGTGCAAATAACTTTTATTTCAGATTTAGGGCATACAGTTTCTCTTTAGCAGAAAATGAATTGCGTTTTTGAACTTGCTTTTCCATAACAGTAAAATATTTTTTTATATAAGCAAACAACGTACACAGATAAAGCTCGATAACTAAGTAATGAAGGCCTGCAATGGTTACGAATCACTTTTTATATAAAACAAAATTAAGCTGAACGGATGTACAATTTCATACTCTTTTAATTTACAGATAATAAAGTGGATATTATTTACTTTCAACTGTTTGTTGTTTGATCACACCGCCAAGCACAGCATACATGTTGGCGGCTTTCGTCCTTTGATGTTTATTAAATTGTGCGACTCTTGTATCAACCACAGCTTTGTCTGCTGCTTGGCTGTGATTGCAGTTAAACAAGAAGCCCATGGCGGCTATTGTTTGAGCAACGACTGTATACAGAATTCATGGAAGACAATCACAAAGACGATTTACTGGCTTTACTCATGGATCCGTAATAAGTAACACTTCCGATAATGTTTACTTCGGCTTAACAATTCAAAAACCTAATGAAACCAGTTTTCTCTTCTAGAGTAGAATACGGAGCTTCACCACAACCTGTTCAAATTGATAAATTTCAGAAGCCAAGCGTTGTACACACTATTTCTCGTGCGTTATATATATCGTATTATTTTAGAATTCATACACGATCACTTCTCCAAAATCAAAGAACCTGGATAAATTGTTAAGTTCCGATCGTTTATTATTAAAAGTCATATGCGAATTCTTCCACCAAATTATAATAAACGTTTTACACACTATTTCTCGTACGTTAAACAAATATTTTCACGGTCCGATAAAAATACACGTAAATGAATTTCAAATTTCAGGAACTATGCCACGATCATATTATTTTAAAAGTCACAACTAATCTCATGCCCAAAGTGAAGTTAATTTCTTGTTTTTTTTTTTTTTTACTTTTCTCCAAATTTTTTTTCTCCATGTGTAAATGAATGTACGAAATTTCGGGAGCCATGCTACGACCGCGTTATATCCGAATTCACGTTATGGTGGGGCACGTTATAGCGGGGTTCCACTGTATAAATTTATTTTTAGCACTTGTTGGTATTTGTTTATTTGGTCGTTGAATTATTTGTTAATTTTCTTTAATTTAACTTCTAACCATGGCCTACCCATCTAACTGGTAAATTCAGCTATGCAATCATGACAGGAAAGTTATCTCTGTTATTACAATGTAGCTTTTGGGGGGAGATAAAACTAATTTTTTTATGCAATACTTAAATGTTGCTGTTGCCAAATGCCCTCTTCCCAATCTGCTCTGAATGTTTCTAGCACGGGCATGTGAAGTGTATGAATGGATCGTGTCTTATTGCCAATTTTCCAGTCTGTTTGAGGATTTATTTATATGAACAGATGAGGTTTTTCAACACAGAAAAGTAAATGCTATACAGTATTGATTGGTAAGTATTGCATAATTAAAATTAAGTTTATCTCATTTTCCAAAGAAAAACTTCATGCTCAGGGTTGTGGTGATTAGTTGACCGCCTAGGGCTTATAAGGCATCAATGGGGAGGTTTTTTAAAAGCATGATTTCCCATGACAAGCCATAGAAGTAACTGGTTGTACATTTTGCTAAATTATATAAATTGAATGCCATGGCAATTATAATGTTTCAAATTTGTTATTGTAATGCTACCAAGACAAATAATGATTTACAGCACTTGAAGACTGCACATAATTTTAATGTAATCTTGATTCCCAGTTTGCTGTCCTACACACTTTATATAATATGATGAAAATTGTGTCAGTGGTTAACACTTGTACCTGAAGGGTCTTATTGTAGTTTGAATAAATGAGAAATGTATTGGTAGACATACCAGTTTGTTACAGAGGCAATTGGAAGAAAATGATGATGCCACAAAAAGAATATTTTCAATCAGATAATTCAAGTTATTTCTAATGCTTTTAGAAAATTAAAAGATAAATTATTAGAGAAAAGAAGCATTTTTTAAAAATGTTTTACAGATTGTAGAAGGCATTCATTTGCTTCAGGCTTTTTTGTGAGGACTCTGTTAGGTGCCAGTGCAGAAGCATTTTCATATTTGAAACACATAATTATTTGAAACACATAATTATTTGAAACATATAATTATTTGAAACACATAATTATTTGTGCAGAGTGAATGTTGGGTAGACCTGATCAATACAGATTGAGAGAAAAATACATTTGGGAATGAGGCCAAATAAGAAAAGGGATGAATACATTGAAGTGTGAAGCATAATCTTGAAAAATGCTCAGAATTCTTTTAAGATATGTAACCGTTTTGTTGATTTTCTGCATAACCACATGCTTTAGGGTTATACAGATATTTGAATACCTAACTATAGTAAACATTCTAATATATTTGTGATCAAAATGCACATTTGTTAAGTTATAACTATTTTAATTGATAATTTTGTTAAGTTATAACTATTTTAATTGATAATTTTGTTTGCCTGTTCCGTGTGCCATTTGAATGACAGTAGTGGTTCAGTGGTCATAAAATTGCAATTACTGTGTCTGTAAATATAATATGCTCAAATAATACTCATATCATTGTAAAAATGACTCACTGCTCATTAAATAATACTCGTATCATTGTAAAAATGACTCACTACTCAGGAAATAATACTCATATCATTGTAAAAATGACTCACTACTCAGGAAATAATGCACATAATGCATTGTAAACACAACTCACTGCTCATTAAATAATACTTATATCATTGTAAAAATGACTCACTACTCAGGAAATAATGCACATAATGCATTGTAAGCACAGCTCACTGCTCATTAAATAACATAGCATTGTAAACATGACTCACTAATGAAAAAATGCACAAAATGCATTGTAAACACAACTCACTGCTCATTAAATAAGAATGTGTTCTAGACATGACTATTGTTCATCAGATAACACAGAAAGCATTGTAAACATGACTCAATGGCATAATATGCATTCGTTGTAAACCCAAGACAAACTGCATATTGGTATGCAGTAAGTGGGCTTGGTGTACCTAACATATAGGCATAGTGGTATGCAGTAAGTAGGCTTGGTCTACCCAACATAAAGGCATAGTGGTATGCAGTAAGTAGGCTTGGTGTACCTAACATATAGGCATAGTGGTATGCAGTAAGTAGGCTTGGTGTACCTAACATATAGGCATAGTGGTATGCAGTAAGTAGGCTTGGTGTACCTAACATATAGGCATAGTGGTATGCAGTAAGTAGGCTTGGTGTACCTAACATATAGGCATAGTGGTATGCAGTAAGTAGGCTTGGTGTACCTAACATATAGGCATAGTGGTATGCAGTTAGTAGGCTTGGTGTACCTAACATATAGGCATAGTGGTATGCAGTAAGTAGGCTTGGTCTACCCAACATAAAGGCATAGTGGTATGCAGTAAGTAGGCTTGGTGTACCTAACATATAGGCATAGTGGTATGCAGTTACTAGGCTTGGTCTACCCAACATATAGGCATAGTGGTATGCAGTAAGTAGGCTTGGTGTACCTAACATATAGGCATAGTGGTATGCAGTTAGTAGGCTTGGTCTACCCAACATAAAGGCATAGTGGTATGCAAGTAGAAAGAGCATCTGCCTAGGATTTGGGAGGTCACTTGTTCAAACCCTGGCCGAGTCATACAAAAAACTTATAAAAATGATACTAGCAGCTTCCTTGCTTGGTACTCAGCATTAAGAGGTTATTGTTATGACTTGTCAGCCTGGTGTGAAGATAATGTGACTATGTGGAATATGATACTACATGTCTGCGGTATGGCGCTCCAGTGCTAGACATGCCTATAAAAACTACAACGCTGCATACATCATAGCTATATGACTAAAGGTGTTAAAGATATGTTAGAAGTCTAAATCACATACACTCGTCTTATCTGAAGGAAATCAAGGTTTATGCAGTTTTGCTTGGTACTAGGCAAAGATTGTCAGTATAAATCCAAATCTTGGACTGTATATTTAAGATAACCTGACAATGTAAATGCAGAAAAACTTTGGGTTGATAAGAATCTAGACTGGTTAAAGAAACACATTTGCTCAGGGATAAGCTCAAAAATTTATCTTTTACTGAGGCTACAAAGGTATCTACTGCTTTCCTATACAAAAATTATTTTATAGTGCATTCATTCTTTCGCATTCATTTTCATACTCTGGTGCTGTTTTGTGGAATGAACTCTCTCCTAATAGATTAGAAATAAATCTAAATCAGTTCAGAGCAAAATGACCATTATTTCAAAAGACATTTTCCAAGGTATATATTGATATACATTAATTCAGTTTGGGGCCAAGAGTGGCAGAGTGGTCTAAAGCGCTCTCCATTTTGGATCACTGTCATCTCACCTCTATTTGCATGGGTTTGAGTCTCAGATTCGGCCAATGTGGGTATGTGAGAAAGCTTGCCAGTAGCTTTTCATTGGTAGGTGGTTCTCTCTGGGTTTTCCCAGGTTTTTCCTCCACCATTAATACTGGCCGCCATGTATAGCCTGTCTGGTGCTGAAAAATGGCATTAAACCCAACAACAACATCAATCCAATATATTCTCTTAATGCATTTCATATACAATTGGTGCTTTTATACTATATGTATTTAAACATGCTTTTATTATTTTTTTATTTTATGTTTGGAAGTATATATTATTATTATTATTATTATTATTATTATTATTTTGTTAGCGTACAAGGCTTTTTATGAACATTCCCTTGAAATGTTATTATTATTATTATTTTGTTAGTGTACAAAGCTTTTTATGAATATTCCCTTGAAAGTTTAAACTGAAAGGTTATGTGGGTTGATTTTTTTTTTTTGGGGGGGGGAGGGTCCCACTTGCATATAATTACAAGTTGGGTGGAACTTAATACTAAGAAAAAGATCAGAATAAGTACCATTTTTTACTGATTTAGAATTTCTAATATCATTTACTTGTATTTGGCCTGAAAAATGGAAAAGAATAAATAATTTTTTAAGCATCACTTCAGCAAAATAAAAATACAGTTGCCTATGCCCCTTCAGCTTTAAGGATAACTTTTTAACTTTTTAACTTTTTGATTAAAGTGAGAATTGTGCCAATGTTTAATTCCTTTACGTACAAAATGTATACCCCGCTACACTGTGACATATATAGTGATGTAAAACCCATTATTTCTAGTGCTTTTTTTAAGGCAAAGTCAGGTCTTAGGTGCATCATTCTGTTTGGTAATAGATTTGATTAATTTTTTTTAAAAAACTTGATGTTGCCACCTGTATTAAGTCCTTTAGGTATTTAGAGGCAATTCATGATAGTAGACTTAAGTATCCACTCTTGAAGTGGAATGAAATTTACATCAAGTAAAATATGATTCTTTCTGCATACTGTAACTTATTTTCTCATTCTTTGTATTTCAGATTTTTCCTGGCAAGTTTCTACACAAAGTATGACACAGTGCATTTTGTGATCAATGCTGGTTTCTGTGCCCTCAGTATTATTCCCAAATTACCACAGTTTCATGGTGTCCGATGCTTTGGAATCAATCAGTGGTGCAGATAGATTTCAGGAGCATTATGACATTATGGACTGGTTATCCAATAATTATTATTGATTTCTTTACTCTTTGATTGAAACATGGACACGGTCAAGGTTCATACAATTTTTCACCTGTACCTATAAAAAGGATTAATTGTTATCATATACCATCAGTGAATGAAGTTTAGGTCACTGTATTATAATTATTCCTTTCCAGCATTGTCTATACAATTTATCTACTGATTGAAACATGATCATTACATACCTTAAATAAAGTACCTGTTGAATATATTCACAGAGGAAAATTAAAATTTGATGTTGTAGCATTTTAGTGGCACTATGGTACCTCTGATATATTAATGATCAGATAAATTAGCAGACAAAAATGGAAATAAATGAGATGTCATTGTTCTTCAGTAAGGTATCTGGCACCAATTTCAGTTCATATCTATATATAAAAATCTGCAAATTGAGAATTTTGAAAACAGTGGCCTAACATTTTTCATGGCATATCAATTTTGTGGCATTCATAGTTTCGGTTAACTATGAATTTATAGACAGGAAAAGCACATGTGGTAAAGAAAGCCCACCCACCCCCCATTCTTTCATACTGATATATTTCAAATGCTCAAAGTGATAAAAAAAAAATCAGCTATTTGTAAATTCATCTTAATTACTGTACAGAAGATATTATTCAAATTTTTAATAAAAAAAACAATTTGGATGACCCCACCCCACTCAACTTATAAAAGAATTGTAAAGCACTCATTGTATTTTGTTCCAAGCCACATATATGTACATGGTATTCAGCAGCTGTTATTTACATGAATTGCCTAAATCAATGTCATTAGATCAGTATGGATAGAGAGAAAAGAAGATAAATGTAAAGTATTTTTGAAAACAATAGCAAATGATGAAATGTATAAAAAAAAATTAAATTTGATACTTATCTGCCTTGTTACTTTATTCTCTGCAATTCTGTGATTATAAAATGAAACCAACTGAATGTTTACAAAGATGTAAACATTGATGCTTAATAATTTGAGGTTAAAGTTCAAGCATCCAGAGGGCTCATCTCCTTTTATCCAGACATTTTGAATCATCTGAAGGTTGTAAGTACTAAAACTATTGTATGAAAGACAAGTAATAACTTAAAAATAAAACCAAAGTTCTAATTAAAAACTATGTATATGCACTAACTACAGTACAGTAGTAAAACCCATTATTTGCTTATTTTTGACTAAACCAAAGAATAAACATCATGTACATCAAGTCTTGGTAAACAAAGTTTGTGATGTAAATATTCAGAAAAATGGAACAGTCCAGTCTTCTCAAAGTCATGGATAATTAGGGCTGGTAACTATGCAAGTCCAGTCACGGATAATTTGTTTAAAAAAATGGAACAATCCAGTCAGCTAAAAGTATTATATAATAAAGTCTGGTAAGTCCAGTCATGGATAATTAGTCCAGTCTTCTCAGGGTCATGAATAATTAGGTCTGATAATTACACAAAGCCAATCTTATCAAAGTCATAGATAATTAGGTCTGATATGTCTGACATTTTCTAATGAGCTTTCATTTTCGGTTCATTATGAATTGGCTTTGGGACTTGTGCTTGAAGTTCCATGAAAAGCACTTTCATCAGTGCAGTCTTTTTGCTCATACCTTTTTCTGTTCTTTTTATGCAGTGCTTATATACGGTCAAGTGTAATGGTTGGAGTTTCTCCAGCATGTAAAAAAGACTAATTATGTTGTCTTTCAGTTTAGGTATCATCATCTTCACAATTTGATGGTTTTGTACAAACTATCCAAGATTTTCAGCCAGCTGATTCCACTGAGCTATGGGCTATTGATCAGATGTTTGGTAAACAGGTGGAACCATGACAGCCACATTTCTTACATTTTACCACTCAGCCACTGTGTGGTTACCATAAACATAAGAATTTACTTATGGTGCATCTTTACACATTGGTTAAAGTAGAGAATGATAAAGATGTGTTTCAGTAACTACTTGGCTAAGTGGAGTTTGCTGCATCATCCCAGATATTGGGCACCCAAACGAAAACTGGTGTACCATAATGGATTGATCTTGAAAGCGATATGAAACTGATCTCTAAAATGAAACAGATTGAGCTTGGAAGGTATTGAAAACTGGTCGTAATTTTTGCTCATGTTGGAGGTAATTTTGCTTTAACCATTAAAGGGCACCTGTTGTTTTGGGCTTAGTTTTGTTCTTTTCTGTTATTTATGTTTAATATTTGTAGATATCAGTCATTGGAAGTAAAAACCAATCTTCGATAAAGGCAAATCTATGAATTGAAGCAATCATCAGCATGTCATATTCTACAAATCCACAAAAATGAATACCCACAAAATTAAATGAAACTACATTGTCTTAATACTTGGTTGCAGAAATTATTTTTCTCCAAAGGATATGTAGTAGGAGGCATCATCAGTTGAAAATGTAGTAATTTTGGGGGATTCCTTGGCTCATTTGTGAGGATTAATTGACTCATTTTCAAGAAAATAAAGGTGTCCATGTGTTCCGTTTTAAACTAAAGTGATTTTTATTATTATCTCCCTGTAATAAAAATACTGCCTGGAGTAATCATAAGAAAGATAATGTAATATCTCAGGTGAAAGACATTTTTGAGAAATTTAGTAAAATGTGAAATCACAAATTAAAGAGAAATGTTTGAGACCTTTAGTCAAACAGGGACCTAGTTACTGGCTTAAATCTTTGTACTGAGGTTGGTCTCACAAGAGGAAAACAAATGTCATAATCCACTGACATGGCTGAAATGACAATGTTAGTATCTTGTATATTGGATTTCACTACCTAAATTATGAAATTGGTAATAATTCAGATATTTTCCATTATGAATAAGAGTTTGGTTTAAGGTAGGTAATGATCATTTTTTAATCAGTTTATTTATTTTTACATCTTGCTGGAAAGGCTCGGTGATGGTGCAGTAACACTTGAGTGAAAATCATTTTTAGGGATGGACAGGTATCCAGGTACCCGGCAGGGCCAGGTTTCTCCACTCCCATTTAGTTTGTTTCCTCAACTCTTACCCCCATTTTTGTTAACCATAAAATGTATTTTTGTTTTTTATTATTGACACCCAGAAGGACAAAGGGGTAGGGGTGGGACTAACCAGTTAAGATTACAATTTATTTTAAAAAGCAGGCCAGACTGTGTATTTTTAGGTAGTGCAAAGCCAGGTAACCATCCATCCCTAATTATTTTTATCAGTCACCATCTAATTTGCATTTTAGTTAAGTCATCAAATAGTGAAAGTTTAAACCTACTGTAATTATTGTATTGATATTGCATATCAAGAAATGTATTTTGACACTGAATGTGACCCAAGTCTGTCAGGTGGTCCCATTTATAGTAAACGCTGAATTATCGCATACTGAGTAAGTCTAGTCTTATTTAGAAAATTTTGTTTACATGAATTGTTATATGTATAATGATCTCATGGAGGCATTCAGAATTGGATTGGTTTATCTAGGAAGATTTGATACGGTTTCTTTCTGCTTGTGTTTATGTAAATATTGTACACACAAGATGGTATGTTTCAGCTTTATGGAAAATAGATTTTGTTGATTTACTCAAAGTGACAGATACACCAAGTTTGTTTTTTTTAATTCTAGTTGTAAAACTCAAGACATCCCACTTCATTGTTTAAGTCAGTGCTCGACATTGGGGATGAAGTTCTTGGTAATTTTCTGAAATTCGTTCTATTTGTTTGTAATCCGTAAGTTCCCTGTTTACATGTTATATAGATTTGACTGATTGCATTTGATTTTGCGGAGCTATCTCTCATGTGCTTTACCAGATACAGAGCTTAATCTGAGCCAGTAAACGGGGGAAATTACTACAATGTGATTTTCGGTAAAATTTGACTTGTTTCCAGCCCGTTTATTTCAGCAAACTAATTTCTTTGTGACAGAATATAGCTCTAGTGCCCTTGTATGATGAAATATTGACCTTGTATGATAAAATAGTACCATCATTCAATTAGCTTTGGGTATTGTCATTTCAGGGCATGTCTGATTTAAGAAAAACGTTCTTACATCAATTAATTTTGCTGGAGTATAGTAATATTATATTGAATGAGAAATTTTTCCTTTATTCGGCAAATGACACATCAATTTTTCCATTATGCGGCAAATGGCACACAGCAATGTAATAGTATTTTTAATAGAAATTTTCCCCTCATTTGGAAAATGGCACACAGTATTGAAACAGTATTTTATTGAGACATTTTCCCTTAATTTGGCATGTAGGTTTCAAATTAGAAGTTGATTCTTACATTGTAAGGCAGTATACACGCCTCAAAATAATTTTGTAATTGTTATATATTAAAAACTTCATAGTGGCACAGTCCATTATTTTATGGGTTTTTTAGCACACCATGGCAGTAGTTTGACATACGATCACTTGCGTATACATGTGCATGTCTGTCTGTCCACATTGCATCTGTGAGTCCATCCATTGTTAGTTTTATACTTTGTTGCAAAATAAAGGGTGGGTTGACACAAAAGGGATTTATTATTGCTATGTATATTACGGAATCTGAATGGTTGGCTTTGTTTATTAATACATTGTACCAGGCTTATAGTCAAGCATCAGTTATAGTACCAGTCCTGCATGTGTACTTCTATATTGCTAATATTATTTTATTTAGGCCGATGTATATTAGTCAAGTGGCTTAGTCATAATATGTAGCTCACCTGAATATCAGCAGTTTTACTGTACAGTATATATTTTGTGTAGGTATTAATTTATGCCCTACTACAATGTTTTACCCTCATCTTTTCAATATTCTGGCACACCTTTTATTCTGTCCTTTTTACCTATATACCTTTTAAATAGTTTAAGTTTACAAGCTTTCAGGTACTGTAATGGGTGCATTCTTGCCTTATGAACACATTTCTCTAATACACAATGGTCATAAAGAATTGGCTTTGACTTTTTATTGGGAGATGATGAACTTTAAATTTGTGTTCAACAATGCTTTTATGTTTACTGTGTTCACAAGAAAGGAGGACATGATCTCCGAAATCTTGCAGTACGATCTGTTTTATCTTGCCATATGTTAATTTGTTAGCATAAGTTAGACATATCCTTGCCTTTGTGGTTGATAATTTATTAATTTAAAAACTAAAGAAGTACAACACCCAACTTCAGACTTGACTTAAATTGTTGTTACTGTCAACATACTTAGTTATATATAATCAATGTGTGTTATGCTTGCTGATACCATGAAAGATGAATTTAATATTCTTTAAAGCATGTTGAACATTTATAAATTGTATCACCGATAACAAACATCCTAATGTTATTTTTCATGTTCTGTATTTCTTCTTAGTCAGATTTTATGTTTATCCTTTGTGCAGATTTTCTCATTTAGGAGTGCAATTGTAACCTTCATGGATTGATTAATTTGCTGTTCGTTGTTTGTAAGTTAAGACATTATTATTAGCCTTTCACCATTCTGTAACTATGATTATGTGTACATGTATGTTCTTACTAATGTGAAATAGTGTTCTTTAGATATAAGTGTTGTAATGTGATTTTAACTAGGGGCCCCAGGTGACCAAGTGCTTTAAGACGCTTACCTTCACAGAGTATTTACATCTCACCTCTATCAGTGTGGATTTAAAGATCAGGCTTGGCCAACTTAGGTATATGAGAAAGCTTGCCAGTAGCTTCGTGTGGGTTGTTGGTTATTCCTGGTGTTCCCCTCCCCAAAAGTTCTACACCTACTTATAGTCTATTATTCGCATACACAAAAAAATGGCATTTATACAATCTATCTTATTATCAAATATTTTAACAGAACTTCCTGCGATGGATATATTTTCATGTGAGATAAATGAAGGTAAATGGAGTAATATATTTACTCTGAAATCATGCGATGGATATATTTTCATGTGAGATAAATGAAGGTAAATGGAGTAATATATTTACTCTGAAATCCTGCGATGGATATATTTTCATGTGAGATAAATGAAGGTAAATAGAGTAATATATTTACTCTGAAATCCTGCGATGGATATATTTTCATGTGAGATAAATGAAGGTAAATGGAGTAATATATTTACTCTGAAATCATGCGATTGTGATATATTTTCATGTGAGATATCACATCTGAAATCATCACATCACTGTTTCCAACATGTTTTGCTTTTTGATGAATTCTTTTAGTCATGAATGTGTTAGTTTTGAGCTCTCGTGTAGAAAATGTAACAGAAAATATAAAACGAGTCAGTTATGGATTGATGATAATTTTGTATGATTGAAATAATGACAATAATATTTTAATTTTGGTGCAAATATATTTTATCATGTGGTCAGACAAGGTAATTTGTATACATGATTTCAAGAAATAAATAAAATGATTGGTTCAGTTTGATTAGTTCAGTTGTATCAGATGTTATACTTATTGTATTTTTATGGCATATCATAAAATGTCAGAGAATATGACATGATTTTATAAAAGACAATGTCATAACATGTGATGTGCTACATGTCTGTGGGCATGTTGCACCAGTGCTAGACATCACTATAAACTGCCACACTACAGACATTGTAGCGATATGACTGAAAAATCGTTAAAGATTTTTAAAAATCCTAATCACACCCCCACCCCACACATATATCATGTGATGTCACATATTATATCAATAATATGTTGACTTGGTTATGTAATATTTAGACTGATATGACATGGTGTCCAAAATAAAGCATGTCAAGTCCTTGACAGAATTAAAATAACCTCAGTGGTAGTGTAATACACATCATGTCCTTAACATGACAGGATTAAAATAATCTCGGTGGTAATGTAATACACATCAAGTCCTTAACATGACAGGATTAAAATAATCTCTGTGGTAATGTAATACACATCAAGTCCTTAACATGACAGGATTAAAATAATCTCTGTGGTAATGTAATACACATCAAGTCCTTAACATGAAAAGATTAAAATAATCTCAGTGGTAATGTAATACACAATGTCAGTGATATCACATGATATCTAGTGTGATATCTTTACATTGTCATTCATACATCATATTAAGAAGGCTTGATAATGTAATACACATGCAACGTCAATGATACCAGGTGATGTATAGTGTGGTGTCATGACATGATTTCATTCATGCATCATATTAAGAGGGCTTGATAATGTGATACACATGCAATGTCAATGATACCATGTGATGTATTGTGTGATGTCATGACATGATGTCATTCATGCATCATATTAAGAAGGCTTGATAATGTGATACACATGCAATGTCAATGATACCATGTGATATATAGTGTGATGTCATGACATGATGTCATTCATGCATCATATTAAGAAGGCTTGATAATGTGATACACATGCACTGTCAATGATACCATGTGATATACAGTGTGATGTCATGACATGTCATTCATGCATCATATTAAGAAGGCTTGATAATGTGATACACATACAATGTCAATGATACCATGTGATATATAGTGTGATGTCATGACATGATGTCATTCATGCATCATATTAAGAAGGCTTGATAATGTGATACACATGCAATGTCAATGATACCATGTGATATATAGTGTGATGTCATGACATGATGTCATTCATGCATCATATTAAGAAGGCTTCATAATGTGATACACATGTACTGTCAATGATACCATGTGATATATTGTGTGATGTCATGACATGATGTCATTCATGCATCATATTAAGAAGGCTTGATAATGTGATACACATGCAATGTCAATGATATGATGTGATATATAGTGTGATTTCATCACATGATGTCATTCTTGCATCATATTAAGAAGGCTTGATAATGTGATACACATGCAATGTCAATGATACCATGTGATATATTGTGTAATGTCATGACATGATGTCATTCATGCATCATATTAAGAGGGCTTGATAATGTGATACACATACAATGTCAATGATACCATGTGATATATAGTGTGATGTCATGACATGATGTCATTCATGCATCATATTAAGAAGGCTTGATAATGTGATACACATGCAATGTCAATGATACCATGTGATATATTGTGTGATGTCATGAAATGATTTCATTCATGCATCATATTAAGAAGGCTTGATAATGTGATACACATGCAATGTCAATGATATCATGTGATATATAGTGTGATTTCATCACATGATGTCATTCATGCATCATATTAAAAAGGCTTGATAATGTGATACACATGCAATGTCAATGATACCATGTGATATATTGTGTGATGTCATGACATGATGTCATACATGCATCATATTAAGAGGGCTTGATAATGTGATACACATACAATGTCAATGATACCATGTGATATATAGTGTGATGTCATGACATGATGTCATTCATGCATCATATTAAGAAGGCTTGATAATGTGATACACATGCAATGTCAATGATACCATGTGATATATTGTGTGATGTCATGAAATGATTTCATTCATGCATCATATTAAGAAGGCTTGATAATGTGATACACATGCAATGTCAATGATATCATGTGATATATAGTGTGATTTCATCACATGATGTCATTCTTGCATCATATTAAGAAGGCTTGATAATGTGATACACATGCAATGTCAATGATACCATGTGATATATTGTGTGATGTCATGACATGATGTCATTCATGCATCATATTAAGAAGGCTTCATAATGTGATACACATGTACTGTCAATGATACCATGTGATATATTGTGTGATGTCATGACATGATGTCATTCATGCATCATATTAAGAAGGCTTGATAATGTGATACACATGCAATGTCAATGATACCATGTGATATATTGTGTGATGTCATGACATGATGTCATTCATGCATCATATTAAGAAGGCTTGATAATGTGATACACATGCAATATCCATGATATCATGTGATGTATAGTGTGATGTCTTGACATGATTTCAGATCATGTATCATATTAAGAAGGCTTGATAATGAGATACACATGCAATGTCAATGATACCATGTGATATATAGTGTGATTTCATGACATGATGTCATTCATGCATCATATTGAGAAGGCTTGATAATGTGATACACATGCAATGTCAATGATACCATGTGATATATAGTGTGATGTCATGACATGTCATTCATGCATCATATTAAGAAGGCTTGATAATGTGATACACATGCAATATCCATGATATCATGTGATGTATAGTGTGATGTCTTGACATGATTTCAGATCATGTATCATATTAAGAAGGCTTGATAATGAGATACACATGCAATGTCAATGATACCATGTGATATATAGTGTGATGTCATGACATGATGTCATTCATGCATCATATTAAGAAGGCTTGATAATGTGATACACATGTACTGTCAATGATACCATGTGATATATAGTGTGATGTCATGACATGTCATTCATGCATCATATTAAGAAGGCTTGATGATGTGATACACATACAATGTCAATGATACCATGTGATATATAGTGTGATGTCATGACATGTCATTCATGCATCATATTAAGAAGGCTTGATAATGTGATAAACATGCAATGTCAATGATACCATGTGATATATTGTGTGATGTCATGACATGATGTCATTCATGCATCATATTAAGAAGGCTTGATAATGTGATACACATACAATGTCAATGATACCATGTGATATATAGTGTGATGTCATGACATGTCATTCATGCATCATATTAAGAAGGCTTGATAATGTGATACACATGCAATATCCATGATATCATGTGATGTATAGTGTGATGTCTTGACACGATTTCAGATCATGTATCATATTAAGAAGGCTTGATAATGAGATACACATGCAATGTCAGTGATACCATGTGATATATAGTGTGATGTCATGACATGATGTCATTCATGCATCATATTTAGAAGGCTTGATAATGTGATACACATGCAATGTCAATGATACCATGTGATATATAGTGTGATTTCATGACATGATGTCATTCTTGCATCATATTAAGAAGGTTTGATAATGTGATACACATGCATTATCAATGATACCATGTGATATATAGTGTGATGTCATGACATGATTTCAGATCATGACTGACAAGATTAAAACACTGTCAGTGATACGTAATGTGATACCAAATAAGGTGTGTAAAATAGTGAATATGACAAGATTAAAGTAGTCAGTAATGATATGTGATATATCTTATATGATATTGTTTCATGGTGTCTGCCAAAAATATGACAACCATCAGTGTTATCATGGGAATAAGTTGCATATCAGAATTATAAACTTCCTCTGACATAGCCCATAGCCACAATAGCTCAATCTCGTGTATTAATTTCCAAAAGCACGATCATTTTATTAAAATCTATTTAAATATTTTACAAATAAAAATATCACTTTAGAGTGCTACATTTAATTCGTTGATACCATATCCTGGACCTTTTTGTACGACCAAAATCACTCTAGTGTGCTACATTTAATTCATTGGTACCTTATCCTTGGCCTTTTTGTATGATTAAAATAATTCTAGACTGTTACATATAATTCCTTGACTAAACTATTCAAGAACTTCCCAGAAGAATGTAACAGAAATATGTACTACAGTAAAAGCTGTCTTGAGAGACAAACAAAAAGTGGTTTATTAAGGCAGATGGTCTCTCACTGTCGTCTCACCTCTGCGTGGGTTTGAGTCTAAGATTCAGCTAATGTAGTTATGTGAGAAAGCTTGCCAGTAGCTTCTTGTGTGTTGGTGGTTCTACACAAGGGTTTTCTCGGGTTCTTCCTCCACCAATAATACTGGCCGCCATGTATAGCCTATCGTGTGCTGAAAAATGGTGTTAAACACTAAAAACAAAACAGATTTCTCTAATGATTGGACATTTATCGATTTGTGGGTGCCCTATAGCACGTAGACACGTGACCTTGTGGGAAATCCTGCATGTTATTAATAGCACATAGACATGTGACCTTGTGGGAAATCCTGTGTGTTATTAATTGCTTGTGTATAAACTGAGTAGAATTGATATTCCAGAAATTCGCTGTAGCTGAAAAAATACTTTACTGATATACTGAAATCTTTATGTCAGCTGACTTGTGATCTGTACTTAAATTGTTATAGTAGTATAATAATGGGTGATTCTGCACTTACTATGGCATATCATACAGCTAAATTAAGAAGTCTATTCCAGTCCGTAATTCTGTAAAACAGCAACTGCAACAATACCAGGATGCTCGTGTGGAATTTACAGAGGGTACAGAGCAGTTATTTAAACCAGTTGTTGAACCAACCAAAAATAGTGTTTCTGCAACTGTGGCAACACAAAAAACTGTTGAGACATTACCTGCTGATATTGCTGGCTGCTTGCTTTCACCTACTCTCTTCAACATCTTCCTTGAAAGAATCATGACAGATGCACTGGAAGACCATGAAGGAACTGTCAGTATTGGAGGCAGAATAATAACAAATCTGCGCTTTGCTGATGACATCGATGGCCTTGCAGGAAATGAGGAGGAGCTAGCTCAGTTGGTGAAAAAACTGGACAGGACAGCTACTGCTTTTGGTATGGAAATCAGTGCAGAGAAGACCAAATTGATGACCAACAACACCAGTGGCATCAGCACTGACATCATGATTAGAGGCCAAAAACTGGAAACAGTTAATAGATTCAAGTACTTAAGAGCCATCGTGGCAGACGAGGGATCAAAACCAGAAATATTGTCCAGGATTGTGCTGACAATAACAGCAATGGCAAGGCTGAAGACAGTTTGGAAAGACAGAAACACCTCAGTTAGCTCAAAAATCAGACTGATGCGCTCCTTGGTTGCTCACAGCGGATCTCGAAAGGAGGGTACAAGCTGTTGAAATGAGATGCTTTCGAAGGTTGCTTGCCATTACATATAGAGATCATGTCATGAATGAGGAAGTGGGAAACAGAATTAAGCAAGCCATTGACTATTGTGAAAAAGTCCAAAATGAAATGGTACGGAATTATCACACGATCAACAGGGCTTGCTAAAACAATCATGCAAGGTACTGTGCAGGGAGGGCGAAGGAGAGGCAGACAGAGGAAAAGATGGGAGGATAACATCTCAGAATGGACAGGACTGAAGCTGAGTGACACATTGAGAGTAGCAGAGAACAGATTGGAATGGAGGAAGCTGGTTGTCAGGTCATCAGTGGTGCCCCAACGGTCGGCAAGACTAAGGGATATATATATACAGATATAGATATTGTTGGCCGGCTTCAGCCCCCATCACCACCAGAACTTAGACCACCACCACCAAAAGTTAAAACCAGTATGATGAAAAAATGTACAGAGGAAGGTATTGTCGCTGTCATGGATAAAACCAAAATATTTGATATTGCCTTGTTTGGATGGAATGAAAGAGAAAATAAATGAAACCTGAGCATATTAATGGTGTGAAAAATCGTGATTATTGGCGCTAATACACGTATCACATTTTTTCCTATGCTTATCAGGTCAAAATGAAAATGTTAGACGTTTTAGCCACACGGTAGATAATTATACTGAACCAAAAATTAAGAAATGAGACCAAGACAAGAAAAGGCATATCATCAAAGGAAAGTGTATATTTTAAACAACGAAGGAAAAGAGAAAAGATGCGTCAGAGACAACACATACATTAACGGATCCATCTGTGGTCCAGACGTATTTGATGCTGTGCCAAAGTCCCCATAAAGTGGTGCATGTGTACACCACCGAACGGCATAGTTTTAAACAGCTTAATAGTTTGTAATGATAGTCATTTACGGAAGATATGCTAGCGGCAAGGCCCATTGTGACATTGATTTATCCAAATATGCAACATGAGATGAACTTGCTGATCTTTTGCGACTCACCGATGCTGACATACATGAAGTTGTTCTTTTTCAGGATCAGCAAGGACGATTAAAGACGAGCAATATCTCGTTGACAGATATTCTGCGAGTTCCTGGGGCGACCGAAGATAACTTCGTGGTGTTTACTAAAACGTAAGTTTATAATGAAAGATAACTTCGTGGTAATAGCTAAAACCGGTTTTAGTAAACACCACGGAAGAATCAATTCTAACAATCATGGGAGAGATTTATGGACGTATTACAAGAGTTGGAGATGTATGGCGATCTTAACATGAGCAGAAATACTTACCAATGTGAGTGAACCAAAATCAGATGCTGACGTTGGAACACAATAAAAATAAGTGGACAACAACAAATCCACAATCAGAATCGAGATCAGTAAATGCGTTGCTAAAGACGGCGATTCAATGACTGGCGAGATCAACATGATCGGAAATAATTTGTGAAAACACCGAGATATCACCAGACTGGATACGCGTCAACAAAGTCAAGCTAACAAGAGTCACACGCTCAGAGGAACGAAGTTCCTCTACGTCTGTTACATTCAAGGCATGTCAGAGAGACATTTTCGCGTGTGTGTTCGTGACTACTATTGATTCTGTGGCCGAGATTACTATTAATTGTCTTACATCATTAGGATGATATTGCCATAACATTGTCGTGTTACAGCAGGTGCAGTGATTATTTTTTCGTTGTTTCAGCTTCATGAAAAACACAACAATGAGATCAAACTGGCGCTGTTCTTGTTTGAAATTTTGTCATCTCACGCTTAACCAAACTATTTTTTCTTCTTCACTGTGTTAATTCTTGGTTACGCTGTTGTTTGTGACGACGATAGCTCAGCTACTGCTTGCAACCCTAGCAGGGGCCCCGTGTGGCCGAGTGGTCTAAAGCGCTGTCCGTTACAGATCACTGCCATCTCACCTCTGTCAACGTGGGTTCGAGTCTAAGATTCGGCCAATGTAGTTATGTAAGAAAGCTTGCCAGTAGCTTATCGTGGGTCGGTGGTTCTTTCCGGTTGTTTTCCCGTGTTCTTCCTCCACCAATAATACCGGAACCATGTATAGCCTATATTGTGCTGAAAAATGGCATTAAACCATACAATTTTTTTTTAAAAAAAGCAACCCTAACATGTAGACAACCCTGTGTAACTGAAATATTTTTGTTACTCTAGATACATCCAGATAAACGAAATTAGACCATTTGATGCGATCATCGACAATCCAGATATTGATATCCCAGAGTCCAGCAGGATTGGTTTAACGACAACGCCTGTTGTAGGACCTCTACACCTCTAATGGAACCTCGACGATACAATATATAAAAAAACGGATTTTTGTTTCATGCCCGTTCCAGGAAAATCAACGTGTATATTTTGCCGGCGTCTATCTGCAGGGCGGTAACATAACGGGGCTTAGCTCAAAATTTTTGTTTGTGAAGATCAAAGAATTTTCGCTGCACTTAATCTCGTACAGTATTCCTGGATACAACTGTTGGGTCATTAGAGCTCCATAAGGTCCAGAAATCAGACATCAGTGTCTCTGGAATTAACACTCGCATGACTTCCCATTGAATTTTATCTGGTTGTAGTATGATTAGCAATTTCAACTGTCGTAATGTTTCATCATGTGATCGGTGGTCGCACAATATTTCTTCGTTGTTGCCAACGTAATTCCACAGCCAGTCATCTGGGGATTCTCTTGTGAATGGCGGAGGTAGTCCTGAACCGCAACACATACTAGTTGACGTACATCTTGTTGATAACCAATCAAGAAATGTCTGTAATGTTTCTTTCGACACCACGCATATTGCGTCGGAAATAATTCTCGGGATATATTTTTGTCCCTTTCGTTCTGGTATCCATGCATCACCACGCCTTCTAAACAAACTATGATACGCATGGAAACTTAATATAAAGCTAATTGACCCTATAGCCAACATTGCATAGAAACCTAATGTTAAGCTAATTTACTCAAATTGACTATATAGTCAACACTGCATAGAAACTTAATGTAAAGCTAATTGACTATATATCCAACATTGCATGGAAACTTAATGTAAAGCTAATTGACTCTATAGTTAACATTGCATGGAAACTTAATGTAAAGCTAATTGACTCTATAGTTAACATTGCATAGAAACTTAATGTAAAGCTAATTGACTCTATAGTTAACATCGAATGGAAACTTAATGTAAAGCTAATTGACTCTATAGCCAACATTGCATAGAAACTTAATGTAAAGCTAATTGACTCTATAGTTAACATTGCATGGAAACTTAATGCAAACGCAAACCTAACCAAAATTAACGCACAATATAGGCAAAATATACCAACTTCTCAAGGAATCATATTGCATTCACCAGCTTATTTTTAATATTTCAAGTGAAAGTGAAAGATATAACGGACCTAGAAGGAAAAATTAAAAGTGGCAAACGAACGGACGGACGTACAATGGTAACACTACACGCTCTTTTACATTTATGCTTGTAAGAGGTACACTACACGTGGTACGTTTCATACAATGGCACCATTTTTAACAATTTACCAGACCCTATGTATTCGACAGTTGACGGTAATCAAATGTCTATGCCAACAAAAGTACTGGAAGTGCTCAAAATAAAGTAAAGGTTCTATTAATAGCTTTTAAGTGCCAATATTTTTTAGACTGAGCTGAAGTTTCATTTCTTGCTTAGAAAGATGGAAAAAACCAGTGCCAGGTAAAAAGGCGTTTACTCATCAACAGGGTAGGACATATTGGGTCAAAGGACGTACAGCATGCGCGCTTATCGACTCTACTTATTTACTTACCCTCTAATGACTGATAAATATATTTCAGCCTTAACACATTAAAACATCACCTGATCTTTATACATCTGAAGGCTAACACCAGTGTAGATGATATTTTGTGTATAGTAACAAGCTGTTCTTATATCACTGGTATGGAGATGACTCGTATTCTGAGCTGTCTGTGCATTTGTCTGTATTGCATTGGCGTTAATGCAGTGAAAAAGTCCCAACCCAACATTGTATTCATTGTTGCAGATGATCTAGGTAATCTCTCTCTCTCTCTCTCTCTCTCTCTCTCTCTCTCTCTCTCTCTCTCTCTCTCTCTCTCTCTCTCTCTCTCACACACACACACACACACACAAGCACATAAACACATACACAAACACATATATAACACTGATTTTAGTATTTTGAAAGGTCAACTTTGGTAGAAGTAGGACAATTTTGGTATAAGGTAATCATTGGGTGTCGAAATATGGCCAACTATATTGCCAATACTCCATACTCTATAACACAGAATTAATCTGACATAACCTGCAAAGTAGACTGATGCCAGTACAAGCAATGTCATTGCTGGTCCAGTGATATGTTTCTAGCAATGCTAATTCTCAGTCATCTAGAAAAAAAGAGAGAAAGATATTAGATTATCAGAAAAGATATCAAATATTGTAAAATCGTTGTAATACGACTAAAAACATGGTCCTAATGTTAAGTATTTTTTTTTTAAAACATTAAAATTTGGTTTCATCTATATCAAATTAGTTATATAATATATTTGTGTGAATCAACCAGGTAATTTAAAAATTGGTGTCCCTTACAGCAGGATGTATCAGTGTCATCTTACTGTGAAATCCCCGGTAGTTTTCACACCTGTAAGACAATTTATTATTTACCGTTTTCATCTGTGAGAAAAGAATGCCGTTATAAACCAAAACTTTGGTAAATGAGATTCCATGTTTAACAAGATCACTGTATCTATACAGAGGAAAGAATGCTCACTGTAACATATCCGACGAACCTTCATCAAATAAGTTTTTTGTGCAAAAAGTATTTCCTTTGTTTAGATGTGTTTAAACAATACTCTTAAGACTCGCCCCCAAAGAAAAATTAAACAATTTCTTAAAGTCTAGACGGCTAGTATCGGGTTTCTCTGATCTCCAATATTTCTGCCTTCCAACATTTTTCTGCATCTTGTACGGTTCATAACATAATTAAAGACAATTTACGAAATGAACGTAGACAGTACTGGGGACACGGTTTTCTTCAGTTTGAATTGACAACATCTTGGTTGCACAACCTGTCCCCATCCTTTTCTTCTGTCCTCTATCTCGTTCTTTTTCGCAAATAGCGAGTAAAAATGTATCAGTTTTAAAACGATTAAATGACCTCTGTTTATTTACCATAAAGTTTACTTCTTTCTAATCCTCCCCAAACCGTACACTCCAAGAGAAGAACCCCTCTTCAGTAGCATTTCATGGCGATTAGAAGGTTAGTGATATTTATGTATGATATACAAGACTATAATACCCCTGTGTGCATTAGAGGAAGGGGTTAGCTGTTATAGATTGTTAGTTCAATTCAGTTACTTGAAACTCAAAAACTACATTTCAGGCTGGAATGACGTAGGATTCCACAATCCTGATATGCTCACTCCGAACATTGACAAGCTGGCATCTGGAGGGGTCATCCTCAATCAGTCATATGTCGAGCCTCTCTGCACTCCGTAAGTTTCATAGGTGGTTGTTTGTAGGAATGAAAGTGTTTAAAGATTATTATAATTTGTGTGTGTCCGTGTGGTTCTTATTTAATGAAGAAAAAAAATACAAACAAGTTATTAGTAGAGTAACTAGATCTGGGTGATTTTATCGCGTTGAGTTTGACAATGGAAGGACATTGGATCACGCGAGACGCTGGATGTGTGTCCTTGCATCGCGTCGAACGTTGATAGTTGAAGGACATCTTATCACGCCAGACCCGAAGAGCCGAACGTAATCTGAAGTCCTTCAGCTATAATGATTCAAGCATCCAGATAGAACTACGTACACTAAAAAGATGTTTCACAATAATAATAAAAACTTGTTTTATGATGTGCTCTTTTAATTTCACTTTAGTTATACATTGTTCTTAATAGCGGTACATGGTTTTCAGATCAGCCACGGAAAAAATAGCCTTCGTCATGAGCTGAATAAGGATGGGTATTTAATACCAATTATATTTCTTTTTCATTTAATCATTATGAGCGGTGCCTAAGATTTATATTATTTTTTTTAAAAAAAACATAAAAGAAAACATCGATTGTGCTAAATATTTTATTAGCGGCAATTCTTGTATTACTTATATTTAACGTCACCGTAACGTTGCTATAATTCCCTCCCTCTACGTATTGTGTTGCTCACATGCCTCAAAGGCTAACAGAAAAACATATGAAAATTTTAAACTTCATGCAAGTAATTACACACACACACACACACACATACACACACACACACACACACACACACACACACACACACACACACACACACACAATTGCCATATGACAAACAATCCAACATACCAAGCAAGCATGAAAACATCTGAACATCATCGAACATCGCCCAAAACCTTCCATGCTACACGCCTTCGTTTGCACAAGTAAACATAACGTGTAAAAGGACAGTAGCAGACACAAATTATCTACAATGTCAGTTTATTTAATATTAATGTATTCCTTGTATTTATGGTTTATTTACTTGTAATTGTGTACCTTTTACTATACATTTATGAATAAATCATCCTAAAAGATGTAATTATATTTGTAGCCATATAATCTTTGTTCAAACAAAATAGCTGAACACAGGAATACACACACTCACAAAAAATAAATAAGTAATGAGTTGAAATTCAACAGTACTAACCAAATTGTATTTTCGTTAGATCGAGGCACGCCTTTATGACTGGCATCTATCCATATAAGTCTGGAATGCAGGTATGTCATATAAATAGGAGAATTTACAATCGTATGTATTTAGTGTTTACATTTGTTAGGTAGTAACATATGCGAAAAAAATTTTGTGCATGAACAATAAAGGTCCGTATTACTAGAATCTGACGAGACTGCTAGTTTGGCTGCTGACATTGTTCCCTAGGCCTACGCTAAAATCACATTATAGAATTACGGAAACCACTAAAATATGATGGCCTAGACACAATACATTGTATCGTATTTTGATATCTTCCGCGGTGCATGATTATAATGTCATCGTTCTTGTGTTCTCTTTAGGTTTCTTTTTTCTGTTTTCTTTTCTTCTCGTGTATGTGGCATGTCATGTAAAATAATCGTATTCTGCACGAAAGACACGCAAGAGCAATAACAATGTGTTCATTAGTGCTTTCAAGGCTGGATGATTGTAAATCAATTCAGTCTAGTTCGTCTCAATATCCACTGCAGAAACTTCAAAAAGTTAAAAACACAGCTTCTCGATCATCCTTACAGTACCACGATCGAAGCACACCTCCCCGTTGCTCTGTACCATACATTGGGCATCCATTCGATCCAGAATCAAACACAACATTTGTTCTGTGCTAGGTTTCACTGACGGACTCCAGTCCAGTCTACCTATCTGACCTCACCCATGTGTACACACCAGCAAGGTATTTACGCTCCTCTTCTGACAATCGTATGCTCATTATTCCCACTATGACAACGAAGTCATATGCACAACATTCTTTTGCATACGAGGACCCAGCAATGTGGAACTAATTGCCAATTGAAATTAGACACAAAGACACAGTGATCTCTTTAAGAGCGCTCTTAAAATTTACCTATTTCGACTGCAAGAACAAACTTAAAGACTTAAAAATGTGTTCTACCATAAATATTTTCAAAATGTTTTTAAAAATGTTTTCTAATTTTATGGCGTTTGTTTTATTTATTTTTTAATTTTATTTTTTGGTACTCATATCATAATAGATGTTGTATAGCGCTTAGAACTTCTAAAGATTAGGCACTATCCAAAATGCTCATTATTATTATTATTATTATTATTATTATTATTATTATTATTATTATTATTATTATTATTATTAATTAGATGAATCGCGGTAAAATTGCCCGTAAGACCGTTAGTGTAATAAAGAGAGCACGAGGCGATATCAACTTTAATATCATGTCCTGTTTTGTATTCGTTGCCGATTTTATGTAAACAGGACATTTAGAAAAGGAAGGAAATTTGACAAAACACAAACGCAAGCAGAAATTTGACAAAACACAAACGCAGAGCATGTAAAGTTGGAATCAAAATTTAAATTACTGTTGCTAGGAAGAATTCAGTCGTCTATCGTAAGCTAAGAAAACATACTCTGCTAAAGAATTAGTCGGTTAAAAGCATGAGTTACCCAGAAAATCGCCCGGAAAATATAATCATTCCACCGCCCATCGGGTGTTAAGGTGAATTATGGTTGGGGTTTTTTTTTTCTTCTCAAAATGACACAGCCCTTGAACACGATTACGGGCTTAGATTTTCCGCGATAATCTTAAATTGAGCAAGTTTTTTTTTAATTTGATCAACAAAGTAAATATACTTTTTGTCAAAATGAAACTTTTTGTGCAGTTGCCGATGTATCTTACTGTGGAAACTTAGTGTCACTTGCTAACAACAATATTTTTTATTAAAAAAAAGTTAAACCCGAAAAAGAGCACGAGTAAAACGTAGTTGGAAAAGTTTACTTTTTAAATTAATTAATTAATTAATTAATTAATTAATTAATTAATTAATAATAATAATAATAATAATGAGCACTTTGTATAGCACCTAATCTTTCGAAGCTCTAAGCGCTTTACACCATCAATAATGATATGACTACACTACAGAACAACAAATGACTAAAACAATGAAATTGGAAAACATAAAAACATGCTGAAAACATATAAGATACAAAACATGATTAGGTCGCTAAGTTTGTCCCAGCAGTCGAAACAGGTGAGTCTTAAGAGCACTCTTAAAAAGGACCACTGTGTCTTTGTGTCTAATTTCAATGGGCAATTCGTTCCACGTCGCCGGGCCCTGGTGTGCAAACGAACGTTGTCCATATGACTTTGTTTTCACCTTGGGAACAATGAGTATACGATTATCAGAAGAAGAGTGTACGGATCTAGCTGGTGTATTTACATGGGTGAGACTGGATAGGTATGTTGGACTGGAGTCTGTCATTGAAACATAACACAGAGAACAAATTTTGTGTTTGATTCTGTATCGAATCGATAGCCAGTGTAGGGTACAGAGCAGAGGTGAGGTGTGCCCTGATCGAGGTACTCTAAAGATGATCCGTGCAGCTGTGTTTTGAACTGTATCTTATTATTTGACATTTGATAAAATGCATATCATCCATTCTCTCTGCATTTATCTTGCATTAAAATGTGAAATTTCAACTATTATTTCAGCACATGGTTATCTTACCTGAACAGCCTTATTGTTCGCCGTTAAACCTCACATTCCTGCCACAGAAGCTCAAGAAACTGGGATATGACACCCATATGATTGGAAAGTAAGTGGACAGGGAACGCAAGAATTACGACACAATTAAATCTCTGTTCATGCACAATGTAGGTAAAATCTTAAGCGTTATTTCAGCACATGGTTATCACCTTTGGATGGCTTATTGCTATTTACTAAACTTAATATTCCAGCCACAGAAGCTGAAATAAATGGGATATGACACACATATAATTGGAATTTAAGTAGTAAGGGAATTTAAGTAGTAAGGGAATTTAAGTAGTAAGGGAATTTGGTTATTGTTTGTTTGCACATATTCATTTTGAAAATTAAATTTGCTGCAATAAAGTGCTCATTCGCTTTCGTTATATATATATTCCTCTTTCATTTATTATTTCACGGTTTCTATTTTTATACGCATTGTCCTAAGAAATACGAGTCTTTGTAATGATTTTGAAAGCACATTGATTTCTGAGGTCACAGCTATAGCTAATCAATAAATGACCAATCGCAATACTTAGTTTCATCTTCTCGAAAGCATAACTTGATATATAAAGTTCATTTTTGAAAATAGCCCTATATGAATTTGTCAAATTTGAAGCAATCGTGAATTTTTATAAAAGAAAGAAAAAGAATTGATTAAGTATTGACTGTTGACATAAGTTTATGATATATTGGTACAATAACATAAATGTTGGATTATTAGACTTGAATGCTTTCACAGCCTATAGGTGTATTCGTAAGTACCTATGATTCACACCTGGTCCGAGATAGTATTGTCCAGCGGACTATTGGGAATTTGAGCTAACAAAGTTTAACTGACAGATGGGCTGAATCTACGATATAATATTTATATTATAATTACGAATTAGTTGTGTATTATATTTGTGGAAATGGAGCAAACTGGCAGGAATGGGATTTATGCCGGAAATTTGTTTGGGAATATTTAGGACAGCTGATGAGTCTTTTCAGACCTTTAAATATAAAAAAAAAATCAAAATGACAGAAAAGAAAATCGGATGGGGAGGGACAAGTCATTTTTAGGTCCTTCGTATTGAATATATCAAACATTTACAAATTTAACGTCAAATAGTCAATGATATTATACCTAATGACTGATAATGATTGATAAACAATAAAACAGATAATGTTTGTACAAATAACTATAGATGGGAAATCACATTTAAAAAAATTAAAAACTGATAACATTTTCGTGTCAAACAAATGGCATTACCTTTGTTATTCTGTTTAGGTGGCATCTTGGGATGTGCAAATGGGAGTGCACTCCAACCTACCGCGGTTTTGACACATTCTATGGTTATTACCAGGCACAGGAAGATTACTACAATAAAACCGTGCGTAAGTATCCTACCTCCACAATAAACCTGTACAAGCATCTGGCCTCTAAAATAAATATCCAGCCTCGAAAATAATACTTTACGAGAGTATCCTACCTCTTTCATAAAACTACTCGTATCTGATATGTACATTACATTTAGTTTTAAGTATCCGAACTCTGCAATGAAAATCCGAACTCTGCAATAAATAAAAATCCGAATTCTGCAATAAATCTAGCCTCTACAATACAGCAATATCAAACGTATAAAAACTACATTGATCATACCTACGTTTTTCTACTTTCTATCAGAAAATATTTTATGAACGAAGCGGAGACATTATATTGGCACGACTGTTGTCCCACTTTATGAGTTAAATATTTAATTAAATTTATTTAGAAATTGCAGATTTTCTTTTTATTATATGATTTTAGGACAAAACCTTTCGATTTTCTCGAATTTGTTCCTGCATTCGGTGTCAATAAAATATATTACTACATCGATAATCTCCGAAATTTTACAATAATTTTAGGAAAGCGTTTTACAAATTTATATGGTACATGATGTATTTTGTCGAATTAGTGACTTTTTTCCACGCAAAAATGAAGAGTTTTCTATTTTAAAAAATGCATATTTTGCGGATTGATACAGTGGACATTGCTGGGGTGGGGAACTGTAGAAACATGGCAAAACTGCCCAGAAGATTTCAGATAGTAACATCGTTTAACAACAGAGTAAAGATTTTGAGTTTACTTGTTATGATTTTGATTTCTCTTTCTGTTTTTTTTTTCTACATTCATACATGACTATTTGAGTTTGATAAACTTTGAGTCTATTTCTGTAACAAGGTCTGCACCCGAATTTCAATTGTCATGTATTTTCGGTGTGCCGTCGACACCAATCAATACCTAATTTATCCATAATTTTCAGATCTGATTATGATTGTGATGACAGCAAAACCGTTCCAAAAACAATTTTATGACTAAGTATAATAAAAAGTCCTCTTAAGAATGCAGTAAATAGCAGTACAAATAAATCCAATAAATGATTTATTGCAGTAAATAGATAAATAACAGTACAAATAAATAATTAGTTGACATATTGCAGTACAAATAAATAAATAACATATATTGCAATACAAATAAATAAATAACTTATATATTGCAGTACAAATAAATAAATAATTTATATATTGCAGTACAAATAATTAAATAAATAACTTACATGCGTTATTTAATCAGATACTTTCCACGTGGTTGAATGTAAAGATGTATCTAAGAAACTTTGTATCCTTTAGAAGCTACATTGACAAAAAGTATTATTCAGGATTGCAAACGTATCATATTAAATTATTTCAGTGGATGGACTCGATTTTCGAGATGGGAAAGAAGTTGTGAGAGATGACAAGACATATTCTCCGGTAAAGATTACTGACACATCAATTGAGTTTTCCTAATAAAGGAATTCTTAAAATGTAAATGAGAGTGACTAAAATTACGAAACAGAGCAGCATTTGATCTATATGCAGTAAAGCAACTGTCTGTCTGTCTTCTCTATCTATCTATCTATCTATCTATCTATCTATCTATCTATCTATCTATCTATCTATCTATCTATCTATCTATCTATTAGTTAATGTAACAAGATCATAACAATATCCATTATAGATAAAGATAATGTTTCATTTTTTGTTATTCATAGAATGTCACCAGTTAATTCTATTTTAGCCCATTTTTTTTTAATAAGACCGATAAATCTATTTTAAAACTTTTTCAGAAAAAATATGGCATCTGCTTGGGACTGCATTGTGATAAAACGTAGCGCGATTTTCCGATTAGAAATATTGGTTTTTATTTCTTTTATTTATCAAGTGACGAGAGTGATCTTTCGGACTTCCAGCTACTACCCTTTATATGATCTTTGCAGATTACCTATGCAAAAAGAGCTGATTTGCTGATATCCCAGCACAACAAAAGTCATCCGATGTTCCTGTACCTACCTTTCCAATCAGTTCATGAGCCAATACAGGTGGGTGATCTATTTGCTCATGTTACGTGCACTATTGACACTGATGACACATAAAATCTATGCAGAATTTATTGAATACGATTGGTAAAATGCACATCGAACTGTCGGCCTTAAATTATGTACTTTTTTAAAACTTTCAAAAGTCAATTTCGCCGATAAAATAAAGGTAAAAAATCAACACGGTTCTGTTTTAACATAACGATCCAATGTTTTCTACGTAGTGTAAAGTCACAGTTCATAGCCAGCAATTATTCAAAAGAAACGTATTTCTACTGAAAGTAGTTTTTATGGCAATATTTTTGTAAACCTTGTATAATCTAAACAGTAGCAGTGTACTGTCATACATGTCTTAAATTCATCTTAAATAGATGAAAATAAGGATTATTCATTGTGCTGGACCTTTGATACATTTTAGTTTTATTTAACGTATATACGCATATTTTCATATTCAAAAATGAATTTAACTAAAAGAAATTCAGATTAGCATAACATGGATAATCTTGCAATTATCTCTTGAAAAATATAAAGTCATGCCTCTTATCAATACTGCGTGTTACTTTTCTATAGGTTCCGAAGAAATACGAAGATCTTTATCCAAATATAAAGACAGATGGAAGACGCAAGTTTTCAGGTAATATCATTTGTTTGGTAGGATACTTCTTGCATACAGATTGTTAAAACAATTAAATAATCATTCACAAAACCATATTATGAAGGAAAATCAAAAGAAGAAAAAATCGATACACACAAGCGTTATTGTATTCTGTTACTTGTTATACAAGGAATAGAAGAACATGGTTAAAACGAATGTACTAATATTGTGTGCAGAAAGCTTTCATGGGAATTAGTAGTGGTACTTATCAAAAGACGATGCAAGTTCTTTACCCGACCTCGCTACACTCGTTTCCCTCTTTTCTCCCATCTCCAATTTTGTATTTACTTTCTTTCTTATATGCACATGTTTTATATAGGTTCTAATGATTATTTCCTTTAAAATTCCATTCAATCATTTAACAGTGCGTTTCAAGTCACAAATTTTAGGACTATAAAAACCTAATTGGCTGCTTTCTGGTATTTATCCGCGATTGCTCGTCCTGCGCACCTAACTAGATTTTTACCAATACTGTAACTCGTAGTGTAATATCTTTTTAATATATATTTATTCTATATTTTACATCTAATGGTATTTGTAGCCGTTGTCCCAAACTCGTAAGAACGTGGCACATCTATTTTCTAGTCTATACAGCTCGTCACGAACTCGAAACAATCAGCTGATAAACCATTGCCAGCTCGACACCAAGCACGATAATAAAAAGGAAATAAAGAGAAGCAACATACATTTAAATGGCGTAATTTGTTTACGCTGTGATATCGTGGCATTAAATTGTCATATTTTTGTTTTTACAAAATACGATATAGATGCATACTTTGGATTCCATTCACGATCTTCAACATGCAAACAAGGAAACCCGAAATGTACATTGCAGCCTTATCCACTTGACTATTTATCTCGTCATCGATCTTTGGTCCGATTGTATGCTATTCTGTATTATGTGTCAAAATTTTGTCGTTCTTTTTCCTTCTTTTAATAAGGAATGGTCTCTGCTTTGGACGAAGCCATTGGGAATATCACAGACAGTTTGAAACGTAATGGGATGTTTGACAACACTTTCATCATCTTCACTGCCGATGTAAGGAATACTTCCTTTAAAATAGTCTCTTTATACAAATTTTTTATATTTTGCCCTTATCTTAGACACTAAGACGATGCTTTTGAAACGTTGACTACTTTATTGTTTGAAAAATACTGTAACATACAAGTGGCCTCATAATTGACCGAAGCAAAGAATACCTGCCCGAGTCTGGCTTGAGGTCGATGTTTCCACTGTTTCCAAAGACCTCATGAAATAATAGTCGTATTCAACTAAAGAATTCTCAAACGTATAAATACCACGAGTATACTTCCTCTAATCAACTAACAATGACACACAAGAGACCCAAATTATAAACTTTCATGGTGTTTTCTTGCTTCACATTTTTACATAACCCCTCAGTAAACCTTTCCAAGCCAAAGATCGGTAGTTCATACAAAAACACCATAACACACGAACCAAGCAAGGAATGCAAATAATTACTCCTATCTCAAATTACTAAACATGAATACCTGAAACTATGTAAATAATACCTATGTTATGAAATGAGGAAACTATTCCATGCTACCATAAAGTATCTTGAAAACTATACAATATTACATTTGTTTGATATATATCTTTCCAATACCGACTCCAATTAATAAACAAATAATCACTTAAATAGAGTAAAGCAGTTAAAAGGGACAAAATACAAATATTATCTATCTAGGTTTGTTGCAACGCCATTCCTACAGCTGAAGAAAAGGTAAGAATCACACAAAATCAAATTAGCTTTTACAAATGTGGTCGTCGAAGCTAAAACTGTTTAAAACATATCCCCTTTTGCTGACATACACTTGTCAGTCATGCTGCATTCCCAATTATTCCTCTTGAGCAAGTCACACAGAAACCATTTGCTTCATTAATTCCTGAAGACTGGGATGTTTATAAAGAAAACATCTGATATTGGTGTCGTTCTTTTTATATGAAACGTAATTGTGCCTACATTTTGATGACGTATGAATCTGTACGCACTTTTGGCGGTTAAAGATGATAATGTTTGACATGCTTTACGATTTTCCTTGTATGGAAACATTATATACTTATACAATTTGCTTAGTATGAAAACATTATTTTTTCACATAGCTAAAGACCGATGCTACTTAAAAACACCAAATAAGTAATACGGATTTGAGTATTTTCTTGTGATACGACTGTCTGAATATCTATTCCAAATTAAGGGACATGATAAGACAAGCACCGGGTATCACACCTTATCATAGCAGAATATCACATCTTATCACAACCGTATATCACATCTTATCACAACCGTATATCTTATCTTATCACAACCGTATATCACATCAAGAGACTTGCTCAGACAAGCACATCTTATCACAACCGTATATTACATCTTATCACAACCGTATATCACATCTTATCACAACCGTATATCACATCAAGAGACTCGAACAGACAAGCACATCTTATCACAGCCGTATATCACATCTTATCACAACCGTATATCACATCTTATCACAACCGTATATCACATCAAGAGACTTGATCAGACAAGCATATCTTATCACAACCGTATATCACATCTTATCACAACCGTATATCACATCTTATCACAACCGTATCTCATACATTATCACTGAGTGTCTATAAAATAATAGCTGAATGGGTATTAAAAAAGTGGATGAATAAATTAATTAAATTTCAGCAGGCTGAAAAGCACAAGCTCCACTTATCAAATGCATAAATAATAGATGCACAGGATAACACATGGCTTTTCACAATCGAAAGTCTGGACGTAAAATTCACGGCGGGTCATAAAGGACCACAGACTTCCTCAGAACCTTCATCCTTTTTTCTAGACCATATAACCCTCTTTCATTCATCTGTCATTGCGAGTAGTAAAATTGTGTGAACGTCGTTTTGTTATTTTTCATTCAGAGAGAGAGTAAGTTTTAACCATGTTATTTTACTTTCAATCCCTTCCAGAGTTCATCGCGTTACGACACTTCATTTAAAAGTGAAGTCCTATGGATAGTGTAAAAATGTAATCCAGTCATTTCTAGGTGTGTGAAAGAGTTAATTTCGACTAAGCTAAATTCACTTTTGTTGTATATTTAGAATGGAGGTTGGCCAACATACTATGGAAACAACTATCCTCTTCGTGGCGGGAAAACAACAGTGTATGAGGGCGGAACACGGGCGTCAGCTTTCATCTATGGAGCTGGCTTAACAAAATCAGGATACACATATAATGGGTAATTAAAGACTGTTCATCTCTCTCCCTCTCCCTCTCATTCATATATATATATATATATATATATATATATATATATATATATATATATATATATATATATATATATATATATATATATATATATATATATATATATATATTGTCTAGCAAAGTGGAAAGCGATGCCACATTTAGAAATTTGACATATAGGTTTTTATAAACGTTTGAACGTTAGCAACAATTTATGCATGGAAATATAGAGATCAAACTGAAGAATTTATAATGATTCTAAAGAATATCAAGAGCCTCATATTAAAATTAATTAGATCTAAACTGGTTATTAACTGACGAATTTGTAATGATTCTAAAGCATACCAAAAGCCCCATATTAAAATTAATTAAATCTAAACTGTTTATTAACTGAAGAATTTGTAATGTTTCTAAAGCATACCAACAGCCCAATATTAAAATTAATTAAATCTAAACTGTTTATTAACTGAAGAATTTGTAATGATTCTAAAGCATACCAAAAGCCCCATATTAAAATTAATTAAATCTAAACTGTTTATTAACTGAAGAATTTGTAATGTTTCTAAAGCATACCAACAGCCCAATATTAAAATTAATTAAATCTAAACTGTTTATTAACTGAAGAATTTGTAATGGTTCTAAAGCATACCAACAGCCCAATATTAAAATTAATTAAATCTAAACTGTTTATTAACTGAAGAATTTGTAATGGTTCTAAAGCATACCAAAAGCCCCGTATTAACATTAATTAAATCTAAACTGTTTATTACTACGACCCTGATATTAATAGAATTTTTTAATAACTCTAAAACTATGATATAAACATATCACAACATTGGTAAAAACATTCTGACTAAACCATATGGGTTCTTGCCTTGGATTGTGTAACCTCACCCTGCACAAAATAACAGAATTGCAAATACTTATTTGGTACAGCGTTTTCCCATGTAAAGAAAAAATGCTACATTTGTGGACTATTTTTATACATATTTTTTTTTTTTGGGGGGGGATATAACTTATGTACTAGTCTAATGTTATTATAAAATAATACGTTTGCCCGAAGCACGTGGGAAAAGATGACTCTCAGATGACTGAGTGCGTTAATACCTAATCCAAGGGCTTGTTTTCGATTTATTTGTTTATTTTTTTTTAATTTTTGTTTTATTTACATCGCTTTATTTACATAACTCTGTATTTGTATATTTCTAATGTTGCCAGTTCATTCAAGTTCGTCCGTGGCGCCTCGTTACTACCAATTGTTTTGAAAACAATACCTAAACTTTAGTTTAAAAACCCTAAAGAGACACACACACACACACACACACACACACACACACACATTTGTGCTATGAATGTATGGCAATCATTATGGGATTACAAGGCGGTCCATTTTGTCGATATATTGCGTATATCATCATTCAATTATCGACGATTCGGACTGCATACAGACAGAACTTCAGCTTGTAGCATTTAGAACATTCATATTGTTAGTTTGTAACCGATACCCTCTTCCACGGTTTTATTTGCCCATTCTTTTCTTCCAGGCTGATTCACGCGGTTGATTGGAGCCCTACACTGGTAGCAGTCGCTGGTGGACAGCCAGGTAGAAATTAAAACTTATGACAAACATCTGAATTCTCTGATAAGCACAACGAGTGCCAATCAACTATTACAGATCAATCATTCAAAAAAGACAATGTGCTCAATAACCGACCTATTTTTGTGTCGATATTTACATTTACTATATACTTTGCTTAAACCCAAATGCTGCCGTTTTTCTAAAATTTCACTATTATTCCAGTCTAACTTAAGTTTGGAAGGAAGAAATTATTTGATATAAAAAGTTATCTGACATAAACCGTTCTTTGAAATAATGATGATGTTAGGTTTTAACGTCATCGAAATATTAAATTTAGAAATTAGAGATGCCAGCCCTTAATTCACTTAACGAAGTCATCCTTACTCTCGGTGCGCCCCAAAATTTCGTTAGTGACTATTTTAAAAACAACATTCGTACATGGCCAGAGAATATTTATCCGAAAGGTAATGAAAGGGGACAGGGACGCTTTTTAAAGCAGATCTGAGAATAAAAAGCGTTTATTTGATTAAAAAAAGACTCGGGTGACTGGACGTCAATCACACAATCAAAGTATGGTGAGAATTTAGGAATGAGCTTGAGAAATATATACCAGTCAGAACACTTGAACCAAAACCTTCACAAACTGTTAAAGATGCCACTGCCTCCGTTATATCGCGCTTCTCGATAACGTGGTTTTGACAAAGTTAGATACTTGATGCACTGGACAGCACTCAGCTTGATGTGTGTACAGCGATGTTTTTTGTGTATATATTTGAAAAAACCTAGCCACTTAGCTACTAATTTCCAAAATATTTTAAGAACTATTTTCTTGTTGTTCAGACGAAGACATTGACGGCATTAATCTGTGGGAAGAGATACGATCCGGTTCAACATCAAAGAGGACAGAGTTCGTCTATCATATAGATGAGATCTTTACTCCATTCGAGGGACACGAAGCCATCAGGTGATCAGTTCTTACATGGTTATGTATTACAAAAATATGGTTTATATAAGATAAATACATTGCTGGGACTTGATAAAGATGTGCAGTTTGTATAGCTAAAGCATCAGAATTAAGAATTAATGGACAATATTACAAATTCAATTAGAACTCTCTTTAAGAACCTCATTGAGAAATTTTAAGAATTTCGAATTCCGGTAATGCAGGGTTTTTTCAGCACTGTTTTAGCGCATCGGTAGCCTAGTATTTGTCATTTGAGGCCTTTACTAAACTAAATAGGCAAACCTGCATAAAATAAATGGTCGTTCTTATAGTATGCCAAGGTCGTGATTTACAAATATTAGCGCCATACACAAACTCAGTATTATAGGCATAAAACAAAATTATTTTTGTTTAAATCAATGTTCTATGGCACTTAGACTCAATGGTATTATTTTAAATAACCCATGATCATTATCGCATAGAACAAAGTACCACATGTTTCGGAATATTCGGCCAATTTAAATGTTATTATACTTTGAAGTAACGAAGCATTATCGTATTACTTAAATTTTTTGAGCCTTCGAGAGAACGTTTGGACATTTAGAGACATGTTGGAATTTCGTTTTTTTATATATTTTTATTAGAAAACTTGTCACTCGAAACTATGTCGTTTAATGGTTGGGACATCTGAATTCCACATACACATAATAAATTAAATCAAGTAAATTATACACATAGACATAAAGACGAAACTTATTTAAAGACTTGACAGTATTACTAATGACCCGCGTTATATAAAGACTTGACAGTATTACTAATGACCCGCGTTATATAAAGACTTGACAGTATTACTAATGACCCGCGTTATATAAAGACTTGACATTGTTCCTAATGACCTGCGTTATATAAAGACTTGACATTGTTACTAATGATCCGCGTTATATAAGGACTTGAAATTGTTACTAATGATCCGCGTTATATAAGGACTTGAAATTGTTACTAATGACCCGCGTTATATAAAGACTTGACAATATTATTAATGACCCGCGTTATATAAAGACTTGACAATATTACTAATGACCCGCGTTATGTAAAGACTTGACAATATTACTAATGACCCAAGTTATATAAATACTTGACAATATTATTAATGACCCGCGTTATATAAAGACTTGACAATATTATTAATGACCCGCGTTATATAAGCACAGCTTGCAATAGGTCCTCGATATATCAAAATTTATCAAAACTTCTTCACGGTACAAACGAATTCCTGGACACAAATTCCCAAATAATGGTCCATGCCAGAGTTCTTTGAAGTAGGAGGTTAACGTCCATAGATGAACGTTAAGATGTAACCATCGTTCGGACTTTTCATAAATAGTATATATTTTGCCTCCTATTTCTCTTAATTGCTAATTCTCGATATATTTTCTGCTGTTGGAACAGATCAATAGGTCGAAAAAAAAACAGGAATTTAAATCAAAATAAGCTAAGCTGGCTTTAACATATTTAAAATTGTTCATATAATCTCTCCTTTCTGGACCGTTTTTTATAATTGGTGCGCAAATAAGATCCTGGTATATCTCCAATACCGCTCGACAACTTATGTCAGAACTTCTTGGTGTTGAACACATTCGAGATATTAAATCTGTGTAGCCGATACACACGAATGAATTCCTGTTCCATATTTAAGTCGGGAATAAAAAGCTGGTTACTTATTTTACTATTGATTCGGGAATTACGAAGACGTAACAAACAGGAAGTCACCCATTTCGGTGCCGACTCGACGCTAAAAGTTCAACTGAAAAATGTAACTTCATCTAGAGATGATCTTCGAAAGACACATAGTAAATACTCATTTATCATATGGGCTAATTAATCCCAATGGGTTAGTCGTATTTATTTTGTAAGATTCCGTCCTCCGTTTATTGCATTCTTTAAATGTACTGCGGAATGACATAGCACGAGCGGTGCAAAGTAACACATGTTATTTATGATATAATGCTGCAATAATAAAAATGATAAATTCAGTAAGAAAACAATCATTTTCTAGGGTTGGCGACTACAAACTGATACAGGGATATCCTGGACCCTATCCCGGATGGTACAAGCCGGATGAAGTTACAGGTGACCAAGGAGTGCAGGAAACGGACTATAGACATGCGGATTATCTTCGGTTTTATCAGAATGCTAATACATCGATAGAAATTGGAGCTGAACTCTTCAATCTGAAAGGTCAGTAAGGTTGTCTATTGATGTACATGACCTACCTTAAGTACATTGTAAAAACCAGACAGTATATATTTTGAATACCCAAGTTCACAGTGCGATGGCCTTACACCATAATACGTCGTTACTAAACAAAGGACTACAATGCTTTCTTTGCTGCTGATGTATTGAAAATAACTCTTATTTTCCACAGTAATTGATCTAGCTTTAATTTCTAATGTAACTATTAGGAAACAAATTTAGGAACATCATATGGTGTTCGTCAAACTACGTGACCAGCTGTTAAGTTAGTGGGTATTTTATATGTATAGCACGAATTAACTAGTGAATTACATAAATATGTCACTAAAACATTTTGACATATTATATGGTTAACCATATAATAGTAGAAATATTAACAGTATTAATCTCCACACAAATTTGATTGTTATTTTCATTACTTTATTAATGTGAGACCTTTCTACAGTAAAAATTCTAACAATACTAATATTATATAATAATTCCAGATGACCCCTATGAGCATAATAACTTGGCAAGAGATCAACCAGAGTTGGTTCAAAAAATGGAAGGGATACTTAAAGAGTACAAGAAACACCTTGTCCCCGCCATGCATCCGCCCGAGGACAAGAAGGGTAATCCTAAGAATTTTGGCGGTGTCTGGACGCCTGGGTGGTGCTAATTTCCTAATATGTGGCGTTCATAAGAAAGGCTCACATACATCTATTTACTAAATGCAATCGTGAAACTGCATCCCGTGTTGCTATTGACGTCAACTCAAATGGGTTCTACATATTCACGCCGTGAAGGCAGTCACTACTAAAAATTGTTTCCATTTCTTTTGGCAGGTATTATAATATCTGTTTTTGATGTAAATAAATAAAAATAAAAGAATCCAAAGCAAACTCATGTGTTAGCGTCCTATTTTATCTTAACATCTGATTTACATAAAGGAACCGCAAGGAGTTTAAGGAACTTCAATAACGTCAGCTGGGACTCCAAATCTTCGAAAAATATATTCTACACAAAAATCTAATTTTGATATAAATTCATATACATATAGTTAAAGTTATAATAATTATTAATTTTGATACAGTTAAAAAAACATGGCTAAATTAGATTTCAGTTTAACATCAGCACTATCGTGTACGTTTTAAATCTGTATGATATCACCACAACAAGGTGATTGCCCCAACTATATGTATTGCTATTGTTGCAGGTAAGATTTTAATTGAATTTATTCTCACAGCCAATACATCATTCTGTTCGTGACGTTCTAATTTTCACTGTTCCTGGTTTTAAACAGAGAATACATGAATGTTAGTATTCAAATTCACGACTCTTCTCTCAATTTATTTTGTTGCTCAGTTTCTAAAAATATAAATTCGGTCACTATTTTATCCACATGTGCCAAAGCTTTATAATATAATATTAAACCGGATATAATTTTTGTCCATTTCGTGAAATAGTCTCAAATGACGGTAATTCTTTTGATTTCCATTGATTGTTTCGTTATTTTTAAAATATCTACATGTACTTGAATTCCTAAAGAGGAATTTTCCTAAAGCGGGATCTGGTTTCTGCAACGCACAGAAAAGGCATTGCTTCATCCAAAGTGTTTAAGCTGTAGACATCCACGGCCAAACAACTTAATTTTTTTAATAAATGTTATTATTCTTCCTAGTCTCAAAGGACGAACCGTTTTGCTGAAATGCAACTTTGTAAATAACAGTACTTGTTGCTTTGTTGCAGTGCAAAATGTTGTGTTTAAAATCTATTGTTCCAACTAAGGTCTTACTTCATTTGATCATCGCTATTTGTTTTCATTGCTCTGGTGAAAAGGTTTTCGCTCGTACATATTATGACGTTTAAGCTGGTCATATGTTCTTATCAGGCTTAGGCTGGGTAAAATGTGATATGACATTGAGGCTGCCAACTATGTGCTTTTGAGGCTTCGGGTAGGTAATAATTGCCTATGAGGTTTAAGCTGAGTAATATTTGGCCTTCTTGAGCTTTTGGCTAGGTAATTTGTGATTAAGAGGTTTATATGTGGTTTTGAGGCTTAGTATGGTTTATATGAAGTATAATGTTTTGCTGGGTAAAATTTGAATATGATGTTTGCGCTGAATAATATGTGCAATGATGGTTAGGTTAGATAATACGTATTATCAGGTTCGCGCTGGGAAATATGTCGTTATGAGGTTTAGGCTGGGGAATGTGATCCTTTATTATACTCATATGCTAACGTGAGTGCCGTCGTCAAAGTCTTTCGGTGGCGAATTGTTACATTTTTCCTAATGTCAAAGTTTCAGTTTCATTCAGTTGCTCAAATAGATATATCTCTCGATATTCACATAACAATCGTGGAAAGGTCATGTAAGCTATGCATCGAATTACATAACCATAGACCAAACAAGACGTCCATCTAGTGACATTTAAGTGTTCAAAGGAGCGCAATAGTCTTTCAATTTTACTGACTTCCCACCAAAATTATCAGATTCATTTTTTCTATAAGTTCAGGTTCAAGATTTTGACTGGGAAACAATGCATAAAACAAAAGAAATTGAACAATCTGCAAGTTAAATTAAAGAACAAACGAACGGACGGACGGACAAGATCCCAATTAGTATTTGGCCAAAATTGTGAAAGTCCATATTCAAATATTTTTTTGCAGAATATTTTTTACGACATTCAAAGTGAATATAACACATCAATCTGATTTGAATTTTTTGTTAAACTATATTAGTATTACATTTTAGAGTAACATTAATTTGACTTAATGCGATTACAGGACCTGGATGACATGCACTTTAATCAGTGATACAGATTTTATTTATGTAAATTATAAAAATGTTAATATAAAAATCATATTATAGTTACATTTATTCGTTCAAGGATTGTCAGAAGTTACAACAAATATCAAAAAACGGCGCAACCTCTTTGAAATAAATACCTGTATTCACTGTCAAAACGTGTCATCTATTATTAGTTTCAAACTGAAAGATTAGGTAATAAATGTACAAGAGAGATTATAGGAAGCCAGTATAATTCATACAAGTAACAAAATAATTCTGGAAATAATTTAAAATAAAAAATTTAAAACAATGCGTGGTATGCATTCTTTGGCAAAATTTAATATTTACATTTAATTTCATAAATAAGGCTTTAGATTTTCGTTTCACCGCACAACGAATGAAACAACTGGACCACCCAAAATAAATTAATTAAAACAACATGAAATCTGGCCGCAGGTCCGCCAAAAAATAAATGTAAACTCAAAAGTCTAAAATTAACTAATGCACCTTACTAACAGTAAGACAGACTCCGGAGTGTTACGTAGCACCCAACGGAACGGTTAAAAACGAATTTCATGATTCTATTCCACGTGGCAATCTTTATCTTTCATAGAATCAGTATAGAATTAGTATAGACTCAGTATATAATCAGTATAGAATCAGTATAGCCTCTATATAGAATCAGT